>JANJGN010000034.1:600000-975604 GCA_026770705.1 Isurus oxyrinchus
GGGATCCGGCTGATCTGCACTCAGATATGGAGCCATCTGCACTGGGATATGAAGCGATATGAACTGGGATACGGAGCGATCTGAACTGGGATATGGAGTGATCTAAACTGTGCTATGGAGTGATCTGAACTGGGATATGGAGCGGTCTGAAATGGGATACGGTGTGATCTGCACTCAGACATGGAGCAATCTGCAATGGGATATGGAGTGATCTGCTATTGGATATGGTGTGATATACACTGGGATACGGAGTGATCTGTACTTGGATATGGACTGATAAGTACTGGGATATGAGGTTATCTGCACTGTGATACAGAGTGATCTGCACTATGATACGGTGGGATCTGCACTGGGATATGGATCGATCTGCAATGGGATACAGAGCAATCTGCACTGGGATACAAAGTGATCTGTACTGGGATACAGGACGATATGCACTGGGATATGGAGCAATCTGCACTGGGATATGGAGCGATCTGCACTGGGATATGGAGCAATCTGCACTGGGATACGGAGCGATCTGCACTGTGATAAGGTGTGATTTGAACTGGGATAGGGAGTGATCTGCAAGGAGACAAAGAGTAATTTGGACTGGGATACAGACCAATCTGTACTCGGATACAGAGTGATCTGCACATGGATATGGAGCAATCTGGACTGGGATATGGGCTGATCTGCAATGGGATATGGAGCAATCGGCACTGGGATACGAAGCGATCTGAACCGGGATACGGAGCGATCACTTCTGGGATAAGGGGTGTTCAGAACTGGGATACGGTATGATCTGCACTGGGATCCGTTATGATCTCTACTGGGAAAGGACATGATCTTTACTGGGATACAGAGTGATCTGCCCTGGGATACAGGGTGATCTGCTCTGGGAAACGGAGCAATCTGCAATGGGATACGGAGTGATCTGCACTGGGATATGGTGTGATGTGCACTTGGATGTGGAGGGATCTGTACTGGGAAACAGACTGATATGTACTGGGATGTGGGGTTATCTGCACTGGGACACGGAGTGATCTGTACTGGGATACGGAACGATCTGCCCTGGGATACAGTGTGATCTGCACTGGGATACGGAATGATAATTACTGGGATCCGGCTGATCTGCACTTAGATATGGAGCGATCTGCACTGGGATACGGAGTGATATGAACTGGGATACGGAGCGATCTGAATTGGGATACGGAGTGATCTAAACTGGGCAATGGAGTGATCTGAACTGGGATATGGAGCGGTCTGAAATGGGATACGGTGTGATCTGCACTCAGGCATGGAGCAATCTGCACTGGGATATGGAGTGATCTGCTATTGGATATGGTGTGATATACACTGGGATACAGAACGATCTGTACTTGGATATGGACTGATAAGTACTGGGATATGAGGTTATCTGCACTGCGATACAGAGTGATCTGCACTATGATACAGTGGGATATGCACTGGGATATGGATCGATCTGCAATGGGATACAGAGCAATCTGCACTGGGATACAAAGTGATCTGTACTGGGATACGGGACGATCTGCACTGGGATATGGAGCAATCTGCACTGGGATATGGAGCGATCTGTACTGGGATATGGAGCAATCTGCACTGGGATACGGAGCGATCTGCACTGGGATAAGGTGTGATTTGAACTGGGATAGGGAGTGATCTGCAAATGGAATAAAGAGTAATCTGGACTGGGATACCGAGCAATCTGTACTAGGATACGGAGTGATCTGCACTTGGATATGGAGCAATCTGGACTGGGATATGGGGTGATCTGTAATGGGATATGGAGCAATCTGCACTGGGATACGAAGCGATCTGAACCGAGATACGGAGCGATCACTTCTGGGATAAAGGGTGTTCAGACTGGGATACGGTATGATCTGCACTGGGATCCGTTATGATCTCTACTGGGAAAGGACATGATCTTTACTGGGATACAGAGTGATCTGCCCTGGGATGCAGGGTGATCTGCTCTGGAAAACGGAGCAATCTGCACCGGGATACGGAGTGATCTGCTATTAGATATGGTGTGATATACACTGGGATACGGAGCAATCTGTATTTGGATATGGACTGATAAGTACTGGGATATGAGGTTATCTGCACTGCGATACAGAGTGATCTGCATTATGATACGTTGGGATATGCACTGGGATATGGATCGATCTGCAATGGGATACAGAGCAATCTGTACTGGGATACGGGGCGATCTGCACTAGGATATGGAGAGATCTGTACCAGGATACGCGGTGTTCTGTACTGGGATATGGTGTGATCTGATCTGCAAAACGGAGCGATCTCATCCGGGATACAGAGCGATCTTTACCGGGATAAGGAGCGATCTGTTCTGGGAGAAGGTGTGTTCTGAACAGGGTTACGGTACGATCTGCACTGGGATCCATTATGATGTGTACTGGAAAACGACATGATCTTTATTGGGATACAGAGTGATCTGCCCTGGGATACAGAGTGATCTGCTCTGGGATACGGAGCGATCTGCAATGGGATACGGAGTGATCTGCATTCGGATTTGGTGTGATATGCAAAGGAATGTGCAGCGATCTGTACTGGGAAACAGACTGATATGTACTGGGATATGGGGTTATCTGCACTGGGATATGGAGTGATCTGCACTCGGATACGGTGTGATCTGAACTGGGATAGGAAGTGATCTGTACTGGGATACGGAGTGATCTGCCCTGGGATACAGTGCGATCTGCACTGGGATACGGCAGGATAATTTCTGGAATCCGGCCCATCTGGACTCAGAAATGGAATGATGTGCACTGGGATACGGAGCGATCTGAACTGGGATATGGAGCGATCTGACCTGGGCTATGGAGTGATCTGAACTGGGATATGGAGCGGTCAGAACTGGGATACAGGGTGATCTGCACTTAGATACGGAGCAATCTGCACTGGGATACGGAATGATCTGCTATTGGAAATGGTGTGATATACACTGAGGTACGGAGCGATCTGTACTTGGATACGGTTTGATAAGTACTGGGATATGAGGTTCTCTGCACTGTGATACGGAGTGATCTGCAGTACGATACGGTGGGATATGCACTGGGAAATGGGGCTATCTGCACTGGGATATGAAGCGATCTGCAACGGGATACGGAGCAGTCTTAACTGGATTATGGAGTGATCTTTACGAGGATACGGGGTGTTCTGAACTGGGATACGGTGTGATCTGATCTAGGATACAGACTGAACTGCACTTGGATACGGAGCTATCTGCACTGGGATATGGAGCAATCTGCACTGGGATACGGAGCGATCTGCACTGGAAAAAGGAGTGATTTGAACTGGGATAGGGAGTGATCTGCAAGGGGATAAACAGTAATCTGGACTGGGATACCGAGCAATCTGTACTTGGATATGGAGTGATCTGCACTTGGATATGGAGCAATCTTGACTGGGATATGGGGTGATCTGTAATGGGATATGGAGCAATCTGCACCTGGATACGAAGCGATCTGAACCAGGATATGGAGTGATCACTTCTGGGATAAGGGGTGTTCTGAACTGGGATATGGTATGATCTGCACTGGGATCCGTTATGATCTATACTGGGAAAGGACATGATCTTTACTGGGATACAGAGTGATCTGCCCTGGGATACAGGGTGATCTGCTCTGGGAAACGGAGCAATCTGCAATGGGATATGGAGTGATCTGCACTGGGATATGGCGTGATATGCACTTGGATGTGGAGGGATCTGTACTGGGAAACAGACTGATATGTACTGGGATGTGGGGTTATCTGCACTGGGACACGGAGTGATCTGTACTGGGATACGGAACGATCTGCCCTGGGATACAGTGTGATCTGCACTGGGATACGGAATGATAATTACTGGGATCCGGCTGATCTGCACTCAGATATGGAGCCATCTGCACTGGGATACGAAGCGATATGAACTGGGATACGGAGCGATCTGAACTGGGATATGGAGTGATCTAAACTGTGCTATGGAGTGATCTGAACTGGGATATGGAGCGGTCTGAAATGGGATACGGTGTGATCTGCACTCAGACATGGAGCAATCTGCAATGGGATATGGAGTGATCTGCTATTGGATATGTTGTGATATACACTGGGATACGGAGCGATCTGTACTTGGATATGGACTGATAAGTACTGGGATATGAGGTTATCTGCACTGCGATACAGAGTGATCTGCACTATGATACGGTGGGATCTGCGCTGGGATATGGATCGATCTGCAATGGGATACAGAGCAATCTGCACTGGGATACAAAGTGATCTACTGGGATACAGGACGATATGCACTGGGATATGGAGCAATCTGCACTGGGATATGGAGCGATCTGCACTGGGGTATGGAGCAATCTGCACTGGGATACGGAGCGATCTGCACTGTGATAAGGTGTGATTTGAACTGGGATAGGGAGTGATCTGCAAGGAGACAAAGAGTAATCTGGACTGGGATACAGAGCAATCTGTACTCGGATACAGAGTGATCTGCACATGGATATGGAGCAATCTGGACTGGGATATGGGCTGATCTGCAATGGGATATGGAGCAATCGGCACTGGGATACGAAGCGATCTGAACCGGGATACGGAGCGATCACTTCTGGGATAAGGGGTGTTCAGAACTGGGATACGGTATGATCTGCACTGGGATCCGTTATGATCTCTACTGGGAAAGGACATGATCTTTACTGGGATACAGAGTGATCTGCCCTGGGATACAGGGTGATCTGCTCTGGGAAACGGAGCAATCTGCAATGGGATACGGAGTGATCTGCACTGGGATATGGTGTGATGTGCACTTGGATGTGGAGGGATCTGTACTGGGAAACAGACTGATATGTACTGGGATGTGGGGTTATCTGCACTGGGACACGGAGTGATCTGTACTGGGATACGGAACGATCTGCCCTGGGATACAGTGTGATCTGCACTGGGATACGGAATGATAATTACTGGGATCCGGCTGATCTGCACTTAGATATGGAGCGATCTGCACTGGGATACGGAGCGATCTGTACTTGGATATGGACTAATAAGTATTGGGATATGAGGTTATCTGCACTGCGATACAGAGAGATCTGCACTATGATACGGTGGGATATGCACTGGGATATGGATCGATCTGCAATGGGATTCAGAGCAATCTTCACTGGGATACAGAGCGATCTGTACTGGGATATAGAGCGAACTGCATTCGGATACAAAGCTATCTGCACTGGGATATGGAGCGATCTGCACTGGGATATGGAGCAATCTGCATTGGGATGTGGAGTGACCTGAACCGGGATACGGAGCGATCACTTCTGCGATAAGGGGTGTTCTGAACTGGGATATGGTATGACCTGCACTGGGATCTGGTATGATCTGTACTGGGAAAGGACTTGATATTTATTGGGATACAGAGTGATCTGCCCTGGGATGCAGGGTGATTTGCACTGGGAAAAGGAGTGATCTGCAATGGGATACGGAGTGATCTGCACTGGGATATGGTGTGATATGCATTGGGATGTGGAGCGATCATTACAGGGAAACAGACTGATATGTACTGGGATATGGGGTTATCTGCATTGGGATACGGTGTGATCTGCTCTCTGATACGGTGTGATCTGTACTGTGATACGGAGTGATCTGTACTGGGATACAGAACGATCTGCCCTGGGATACAGTGTGATCTGCACTGGGATACGGAATGATAATTACTGGGATCCGGCTGATCTGCACTCAGATATGGAGCGATCTGCACTGGGATACGGAGTGATCTGCTATTGGATATGGTGTGATATACACTGGGATACGGAGCGATATGTACTTGGATATGGACTGATAAGTACTGGGATATGAGGTCATCTGCACTGCGATACAGAGTGATCTGCACTATGATACGGTAGGATATGCACTGGGATATGGATCGATCTGCAATGAGATACAGAGCAATCTGCACTGGGATACAGGGCGATCTGTACTGGGATACGGGGCAATCTGCACTGGGATATGGAGAGATCTGTACCAGGTTACGGGGTGTTCTGTACTGGGATATGGTGTGATCTGATCTGCGATACGGAGCGATCTGATCCGGGATACGGAGCGATCTGTACCGGGATATGGAGCGATCTATTCTGGGATAAGAGTTGTTCTGAACTGGGATACGGTACGATCTGCACTGGGATCCGTTATGATCTGTACTGGGAAACAACATGATCTTTATTGGGATACAGAGTGATCTGCCCTGAGATTCAGGGTGATCTGCTCTGGGATACGGAGCGATCTGCAATGGGATACGGAGTGAGCTGCACTCGGATTTGGTGTGATATGCAAAGGAATGTGGAGCGATCTGTACTGGGAAACAGACTGATATGTACTGGGATATGGGGTTATCTGCACTGGGATACGGAGTGATCTGCACTCGGATACGGTGTGATCTGAACTGGGATACGGAGTGATCTGTACTGGGATACGGAGCGATCTGCCCTGGGATACAGTGCGATCTGCACTGGGATACGGCAGGATAATTTCTGGAATCCGGCCAATCTGCACTCAGAAATGGAATGATGTGCACTGGGATACGGAGCGATCTGAACTGGGATACGGAGCGATCCGAACTGGGCTATGGAGTGATCTGAACTGGGATATGGAGCGGTCTGAACTGGGATAAAGGGTGATCTGCACTCAGATACGGAGCAATCTGCACTGGGATACGGAATGATCTGCTATTGGAAATGGTGTGATATACACTGCGGTACGGAGCGATCTGTACTTGGATACGGTTGGTACTGGGATATGAAGTTATCTGCACTGTGATACGGATTGTTCTGCACTATGATACGGTGGGATACGCACTGGGAAATGGGTCTACCTGTACAGGGATATGAAGCGATCTGCACCGGGATACGGAGCAGTCTTAACTGGGTTACGGAGTAATTTTTACCAGGTGTTCTGAACTGGGATACGGTGTGATCTGATCTGGGATATAGAGTGAACTGCACTCGGATACAGAGCTATCTGCACTGGGATATGGAGCAATCTGCACTGGGATAAGGTGTGATTTGAACTGGGATAGGGAGTGATCTGCAAGGGGATAAAGAGTAATCTGGACTGGGATACCGAGCAATCTGTACTAGGATACAGAGTGATCTGCACATGGATATGGAGTAATCTTGACTGGGATATGGGGTGATCTGTAATGGGATATGGAGCAATCTGCAATGGGATACGAAGTGATCTGCACTGGGATACGGAGCAATCACTTCTGGGATAAGGCGTGTTCTGAACTGGGATACGGTATGATCTGCACTGGGATCCGTTATGATCTCTACTGGGAAAGGACATGATCTTTACTGGGATACAGAGTGATCTGCCCTGGGATACAGGGTGATCTGCTCTGGGAAACGGAGCAATCTGCAATGGGATACGGAGTGATCTGCACTGGGATATGGCGTGATATGCACTTGGATGTGGAGGGATCTGTACTGGGAAACAGACTGATATGTACTGGGATGTGGGGTTATCTGCACTGGGACACGGAGTGATCTGTACTGGGATACGGAACGATCTGCCCTGGGATACAGTGTGATCTGCACTGGGATACGGAATGATAATTATTGGGATCCGGCTGATCTGCACTCAGATATGGAGCCATCTGCACTGGGATACGAAGCGATATGAACTGGGATACGGAGCGATCTGAACTGGGATATGGAGTGATCTAAACTGTGCTATGGAGTGATCTGAACTGGGATATGGAGCGGTCTGAAATGGGATACGGTGTGATCTGCACTCAGACATGGAGCAATCTGCAATGGGATATGGAGTGATCTGCTATTGGATATGGTGTTATATACACTGGGATACGGAGCGATCTGTACTTGGATATGGACTGATAAGTACTGGGATATGAGGTTATCTGCACTGCGATACAGAGTGATCTGCACTATGATACGGTGGGATCTGCGCTGGGATATGGATCGATCTGCAATGGGATACAGAGCAATCTGCACTGGGATACAAAGTGATCTGTACTGGGATACAGGACGATATGCACTGGGATATGGAGCAATCTGCACTGGGATATGGAGCGATCTGCACTGGGATATGGAGCAATCTGCACTGGGATACGGAGCGATCTGCACTGTGATAAGGTGTGATTTGAACTGGGATAGGGAGTGATCTGCAAGGAGACAAAGAGTAATCTGGACTGGGATACAGAGCAATCTGTACTCGGATACAGAGTGATCTGCACATGGATATGGAGCAATCTGGACTGGGATATGGGCTGATCTGCAATGGGATATGGAGCAATCGGCACTGGGATACGAAGCGATCTGAACCGGGATACGGAGCGATCACTTCTTGGATAAGGGGTGTTCAGAACTGGGATACGGTATGATCTGCACTGGGATCCGTTATGATCTCTACTGGGAAAGGACATGATCTTTACTGGGATACAGAGTGATCTGCCCTGGGATACAGGGTGATCTGCTCTGGGAAACGGAGCAATCTGCAATGGGATACGGAGTGATCTGCACTGGGATATGGCGTGATATGCACTTGGATGTGGAGGGATCTGTACTGGGAAACAGACTGATATGTACTGGGATGTGGGGTTATCTGCACTGGGACACGGAGTGATCTGTACTGGGATACGGAACGATCTGCCCTGGGATACAGTGTGATCTGCACTGGGATACGGAATGATAATTACTGGGATCCGGCTGATCTGCACTCAGATATGGAGCCATCTGCACTGGGATATGAAGCGATATGAACTGGGATACGGAGCGATCTGAACTGGGATATGGAGTGATCTAAACTGTGCTATGGAGTGATCTGAACTGGGATATGGAGCGGTCTGAAATGGGATACGGTGTGATCTGCACTCAGACATGGAGCAATCTGCAATGGGATATGGAGTGATCTGCTATTGGATATGGTGTGATATACACTGGGATACGGAGTGATCTGTACTTGGATATGGACTGATAAGTACTGGGATATGAGGTTATCTGCACTGTGATACAGAGTGATCTGCACTATGATACGGTGGGATCTGCACTGGGATATGGATCGATCTGCAATGGGATACAGAGCAATCTGCACTGGGATACAAAGTGATCTGTACTGGGATACAGGACGATATGCACTGGGATATGGAGCAATCTGCACTGGGATATGGAGCGATCTGCACTGGGATATGGAGCAATCTGCACTGGGATACGGAGCGATCTGCACTGTGATAAGGTGTGATTTGAACTGGGATAGGGAGTGATCTGCAAGGAGACAAAGAGTAATTTGGACTGGGATACAGACCAATCTGTACTCGGATACAGAGTGATCTGCACATGGATATGGAGCAATCTGGACTGGGATATGGGCTGATCTGCAATGGGATATGGAGCAATCGGCACTGGGATACGAAGCGATCTGAACCGGGATACGGAGCGATCACTTCTGGGATAAGGGGTGTTCAGAACTGGGATACGGTATGATCTGCACTGGGATCCGTTATGATCTCTACTGGGAAAGGACATGATCTTTACTGGGATACAGAGTGATCTGCCCTGGGATACAGGGTGATCTGCTCTGGGAAACGGAGCAATCTGCAATGGGATACGGAGTGATCTGCACTGGGATATGGTGTGATGTGCACTTGGATGTGGAGGGATCTGTACTGGGAAACAGACTGATATGTACTGGGATGTGGGGTTATCTGCACTGGGACACGGAGTGATCTGTACTGGGATACGGAACGATCTGCCCTGGGATACAGTGTGATCTGCACTGGGATACGGAATGATAATTACTGGGATCCGGCTGATCTGCACTTAGATATGGAGCGATCTGCACTGGGATACGGAGTGATATGAACTGGGATACGGAGCGATCTGAATTGGGATACGGAGTGATCTAAACTGGGCAATGGAGTGATCTGAACTGGGATATGGAGCGGTCTGAAATGGGATACGGTGTGATCTGCACTCAGGCATGGAGCAATCTGCACTGGGATATGGAGTGATCTGCTATTGGATATGGTGTGATATACACTGGGATACAGAACGATCTGTACTTGGATATGGACTGATAAGTACTGGGATATGAGGTTATCTGCACTGCGATACAGAGTGATCTGCACTATGATACAGTGGGATATGCACTGGGATATGGATCGATCTGCAATGGGATACAGAGCAATCTGCACTGGGATACAAAGTGATCTGTACTGGGATACGGGACGATCTGCACTGGGATATGGAGCAATCTGCACTGGGATATGGAGCGATCTGTACTGGGATATGGAGCAATCTGCACTGGGATACGGAGCGATCTGCACTGGGATAAGGTGTGATTTGAACTGGGATAGGGAGTGATCTGCAAATGGAATAAAGAGTAATCTGGACTGGGATACCGAGCAATCTGTACTAGGATACGGAGTGATCTGCACTTGGATATGGAGCAATCTGGACTGGGATATGGGGTGATCTGTAATGGGATATGGAGCAATCTGCACTGGGATACGAAGCGATCTGAACCGAGATACGGAGCGATCACTTCTGGGATAAGGGGTGTTCAGACTGGGATACGGTATGATCTGCACTGGGATCCGTTATGATCTCTACTGGGAAAGGACATGATCTTTACTGGGATACAGAGTGATCTGCCCTGGGATGCAGGGTGATCTGCTCTGGAAAACGGAGCAATCTGCACCGGGATACGGAGTGATCTGCTATTAGATATGGTGTGATATACACTGGGATACGGAGCAATCTGTATTTGGATATGGACTGATAAGTACTGGGATATGAGGTTATCTGCACTGCGATACAGAGTGATCTGCATTATGATACGTTGGGATATGCACTGGGATATGGATCGATCTGCAATGGGATACAGAGCAATCTGTACTGGGATACGGGGCGATCTGCACTAGGATATGGAGAGATCTGTACCAGGATACGCGGTGTTCTGTACTGGGATATGGTGTGATCTGATCTGCAAAACGGAGCGATCTCATCCGGGATACAGAGCGATCTTTACCGGGATAAGGAGCGATCTGTTCTGGGAGAAGGTGTGTTCTGAACAGGGTTACGGTACGATCTGCACTGGGATCCATTATGATGTGTACTGGAAAACGACATGATCTTTATTGGGATACAGAGTGATCTGCCCTGGGATACAGAGTGATCTGCTCTGGGATACGGAGCGATCTGCAATGGGATACGGAGTGATCTGCATTCGGATTTGGTGTGATATGCAAAGGAATGTGCAGCGATCTGTACTGGGAAACAGACTGATATGTACTGGGATATGGGGTTATCTGCACTGGGATATGGAGTGATCTGCACTCGGATACGGTGTGATCTGAACTGGGATAGGAAGTGATCTGTACTGGGATACGGAGTGATCTGCCCTGGGATACAGTGCGATCTGCACTGGGATACGGCAGGATAATTTCTGGAATCCGGCCCATCTGGACTCAGAAATGGAATGATGTGCACTGGGATACGGAGCGATCTGAACTGGGATATGGAGCGATCTGACCTGGGCTATGGAGTGATCTGAACTGGGATATGGAGCGGTCAGAACTGGGATACAGGGTGATCTGCACTTAGATACGGAGCAATCTGCACTGGGATACGGAATGATCTGCTATTGGAAATGGTGTGATATACACTGAGGTACGGAGCGATCTGTACTTGGATACGGTTTGATAAGTACTGGGATATGAGGTTCTCTGCACTGTGATACGGAGTGATCTGCAGTATGATACGGTGGGATATGCACTGGGAAATGGGGCTATCTGCACTGGGATATGAAGCGATCTGCAACGGGATACGGAGCAGTCTTAACTGGATTATGGAGTGATCTTTACGAGGATACGGGGTGTTCTGAACTGGGATACGGTGTGATCTGATCTAGGATACAGACTGAACTGCACTTGGATACGGAGCTATCTGCACTGGGATATGGAGCAATCTGCACTGGGATACGGAGCGATCTGCACTGGAAAAAGGAGTGATTTGAACTGGGATAGGGAGTGATCTGCAAGGGGATAAACAGTAATCTGGACTGGGATACCGAGCAATCTGTACTTGGATATGGAGTGATCTGCACTTGGATATGGAGCAATCTTGACTGGGATATGGGGTGATCTGTAATGGGATATGGAGCAATCTGCACCTGGATACGAAGCGATCTGAACCAGGATATGGAGTGATCACTTCTGGGATAAGGGGTGTTCTGAACTGGGATATGGTATGATCTGCACTGGGATCCGTTATGATCTATACTGGGAAAGGACATGATCTTTACTGGGATACAGAGTGATCTGCCCTGGGATACAGGGTGATCTGCTCTGGGAAACGGAGCAATCTGCAATGGGATATGGAGTGATCTGCACTGGGATATGGCGTGATATGCACTTGGATGTGGAGGGATCTGTACTGGGAAACAGACTGATATGTACTGGGATGTGGGGTTATCTGCACTGGGACACGGAGTGATCTGTACTGGGATACGGAACGATCTGCCCTGGGATACAGTGTGATCTGCACTGGGATACGGAATGATAATTACTGGGATCCGGCTGATCTGCACTCAGATATGGAGCCATCTGCACTGGGATACGAAGCGATATGAACTGGGATACGGAGCGATCTGAACTGGGATATGGAGTGATCTAAACTGTGCTATGGAGTGATCTGACCTGGGATATGGAGCGGTCTGAAATGGGATACCGTGTGATCTGCACTCAGACATGGAGCAATCTGCAATGGGATATGGAGTGATCTGCTATTGGATATGTTGTGATATACACTGGGATACGGAGCGATCTGTACTTGGATATGGACTGATAAGTACTGGGATATGAGGTTATCTGCACTGCGATACAGAGTGATCTGCACTATGATACGGTGGGATCTGCGCTGGGATATGGATCGATCTGCAATGGGATACAGAGCAATCTGCACTGGGATACAAAGTGATCTGTACTGGGATACAGGACGATATGCACTGGGATATGGAGCAATCTGCACTGGGATATGGAGCGATCTGCACTGGGATATGGAGCAATCTGCACTGGGATACGGAGCGATCTGCACTGTGATAAGGTGTGATTTGAACTGGGATAGGGAGTGATCTGCAAGGAGACAAAGAGTAATCTGGACTGGGATACAGAGCAATCTGTACTCGGATACAGAGTGATCTGCACATGGATATGGAGCAATCTGGACTGGGATATGGGCTGATCTGCAATGGGATATGGAGCAATCGGCACTGGGATACGAAGCGATCTGAACCGGGATACGGAGCGATCACTTCTGGGATAAGGGGTGTTCAGAACTGGGATACGGTATGATCTGCACTGGGATCCGTTATGATCTCTACTGGGAAAGGACATGATCTTTACTGGGATACAGAGTGATCTGCCCTGGGATACAGGGTGATCTGCTCTGGGAAACGGAGCAATCTGCAATGGGATACGGAGTGATCTGCACTGGGATATGGTGTGATGTGCACTTGGATGTGGAGGGATCTGTACTGGGAAACAGACTGATATGTACTGGGATGTGGGGTTATCTGCACTGGGACACGGAGTGATCTGTACTGGGATACGGAACGATCTGCCCTGGGATACAGTGTGATCTGCACTGGGATACGGAATGATAATTACTGGGATCCGGCTGATCTGCACTTAGATATGGAGCGATCTGCACTGGGATACGGAGCGATCTGTACTTGGATATGGACTAATAAGTATTGGGATATGAGGTTATCTGCACTGCGATACAGAGAGATCTGCACTATGATACGGTGGGATATGCACTGGGATATGGATCGATCTGCAATGGGATTCAGAGCAATCTTCACTGGGATACAGAGCGATCTGTACTGGGATATAGAGCGAACTGCATTCGGATACAAAGCTATCTGCACTGGGATATGGAGCGATCTGCACTGGGATATGGAGCAATCTGCATTGGGATGTGGAGTGACCTGAACCGGGATACGGAGCGATCACTTCTGCGATAAGGGGTGTTCTGAACTGGGATATGGTATGACCTGCACTGGGATCTGGTATGATCTGTACTGGGAAAGGACTTGATATTTATTGGGATACAGAGTGATCTGCCCTGGGATGCAGGGTGATTTGCACTGGGAAAAGGAGTGATCTGCAATGGGATACGGAGTGATCTGCACTGGGATATGGTGTGATATGCATTGGGATGTGGAGCGATCATTACAGGGAAACAGACTGATATGTACTGGGATATGGGGTTATCTGCATTGGGATACGGTGTGATCTGCTCTCTGATACGGTGTGATCTGTACTGTGATACGGAGTGATCTGTACTGGGATACAGAACGATCTGCCCTGGGATACAGTGTGATCTGCACTGGGATACGGAATGATAATTACTGGGATCCGGCTGATCTGCACTCAGATATGGAGCGATCTGCACTGGGATACGGAGTGATCTGCTATTGGATATGGTGTGATATACATTGGGATACGGAGCGATATGTACTTGGATATGGACTGATAAGTACTGGGATATGAGGTCATCTGCACTGCGATACAGAGTGATCTGCACTATGATACGGTAGGATATGCACTGGGATATGGATCGATCTGCAATGAGATACAGAGCAATCTGCACTGGGATACAGGGCGATCTGTACTGGGATACGGGGCAATCTGCACTGGGATATGGAGAGATCTGTACCAGGTTACGGGGTGTTCTGTACTGGGATATGGTGTGATCTGATCTGCGATACGGAGCGATCTGATCCGGGATACGGAGCGATCTGTACCGGGATATGGAGCGATCTATTCTGGGATAAGAGTTGTTCTGAACTGGGATACGGTACGATCTGCACTGGGATCCGTTATGATCTGTACTGGGAAACAACATGATCTTTATTGGGATACAGAGTGATCTGCCCTGAGATTCAGGGTGATCTGCTCTGGGATACGGAGCGATCTGCAATGGGATACGGAGTGAGCTGCACTCGGATTTGGTGTGATATGCAAAGGAATGTGGAGCGATCTGTACTGGGAAACAGACTGATATGTACTGGGATATGGGGTTATCTGCACTGGGATACGGAGTGATCTGCACTCGGATACGGTGTGATCTGAACTGGGATACGGAGTGATCTGTACTGGGATACGGAGCGATCTGCCCTGGGATACAGTGCGATCTGCACTGGGATACGGCAGGATAATTTCTGGAATCCGGCCAATCTGCACTCAGAAATGGAATGATGTGCACTGGGATACGGAGCGATCTGAACTGGGATACGGAGCGATCCGAACTGGGCTATGGAGTGATCTGAACTGGGATATGGAGCGGTCTGAACTGGGATAAAGGGTGATCTGCACTCAGATACGGAGCAATCTGCACTGGGATACGGAATGATCTGCTATTGGAAATGGTGTGATATACACTGCGGTACGGAGCGATCTGTACTTGGATACGGTTGGTACTGGGATATGAAGTTATCTGCACTGTGATACGGATTGTTCTGCACTATGATACGGTGGGATACGCACTGGGAAATGGGTCTACCTGTACAGGGATATGAAGCGATCTGCACCGGGATACGGAGCAGTCTTAACTGGGTTACGGAGTAATTTTTACCAGGTGTTCTGAACTGGGATACGGTGTGATCTGATCTGGGATATAGAGTGAACTGCACTCGGATACAGAGCTATCTGCACTGGGATATGGAGCAATCTGCACTGGGATAAGGTGTGATTTGAACTGGGATAGGGAGTGATCTGCAAGGGGATAAAGAGTAATCTGGACTGGGATACCGAGCAATCTGTACTAGGATACAGAGTGATCTGCACATGGATATGGAGTAATCTTGACTGGGATATGGGGTGATCTGTAATGGGATATGGAGCAATCTGCAATGGGATACGAAGTGATCTGCACTGGGATACGGAGCAATCACTTCTGGGATAAGGCGTGTTCTGAACTGGGATACGGTATGATCTGCACTGGGATCCGTTATGATCTCTACTGGGAAAGGACATGATCTTTACTGGGATACAGAGTGATCTGCCCTGGGATACAGGGTGATCTGCTCTGGGAAACGGAGCAATCTGCAATGGGATACGGAGTGATCTGCACTGGGATATGGCGTGATATGCACTTGGATGTGGAGGGATCTGTACTGGGAAACAGACTGATATGTACTGGGATGTGGGGTTATCTGCACTGGGACACGGAGTGATCTGTACTGGGATACGGAACGATCTGCCCTGGGATACAGTGTGATCTGCACTGGGATACGGAATGATAATTATTGGGATCCGGCTGATCTGCACTCAGATATGGAGCCATCTGCACTGGGATACGAAACGATATGAACTGGGATACGGAGCGATCTGAACTGGGATATGGAGTGATCTAAACTGTGCTATGGAGTGATCTGAACTGGGATATGGAGCGGTCTGAAATGGGATACGGTGTGATCTGCACTCAGACATGGAGCAATCTGCAATGGGATATGGAGTGATCTGCTATTGGATATGGTGTTATATACACTGGGATACGGAGCGATCTGTACTTGGATATGGACTGATAAGTACTGGGATATGAGGTTATCTGCACTGCGATACAGAGTGATCTGCACTATGATACGGTGGGATCTGCGCTGGGATATGGATCGATCTGCAATGGGATACAGAGCAATCTGCACTGGGATACAAAGTGATCTGTACTGGGATACAGGACGATATGCACTGGGATATGGAGCAATCTGCACTGGGATATGGAGCGATCTGCACTGGGATATGGAGCAATCTGCACTGGGATACGGAGCGATCTGCACTGTGATAAGGTGTGATTTGAACTGGGATAGGGAGTGATCTGCAAGGAGACAAAGAGTAATCTGGACTGGGATACAGAGCAATCTGTACTCGGATACAGAGTGATCTGCACATGGATATGGAGCAATCTGGACTGGGATATGGGCTGATCTGCAATGGGATATGGAGCAATCGGCACTGGGATACGAAGCGATCTGAACCGGGATACAGAGCGATCACTTCTTGGATAAGGGGTGTTCAGAACTGGGATACGGTATGATCTGCACTGGGATCCGTTATGATCTCTACTGGGAAAGGACATGATCTTTACTGGGATACAGAGTGATCTGCCCTGGGATACAGGGTGATCTGCTCTGGGAAACGGAGCAATCTTCAATGGGATACGGAGTGATCTGCACTGGGATATGGTGTGATGTGCACTTGGATGTGGAGGGATCTGTACTGGGAAACAGACTGATATGTACTGGGATGTGGGGTTATCTGCACTGGGACACGGAGTGATCTGTACTGGGATACGGAACGATCTGCCCTGGGATACAGTGTGATCTGCACTGGGATACGGAATGATAATTACTGGGATCCGGCTGATCTGCACTTAGATATGGAGCGATCTGCACTGGGATACGGAGCGATATGAACTGGGATACGGAGCGATCTGAATTGGGATACGGAGTGATCTAAACTGGGCAATGGAGTGATCTGAACTGGGATATGGAGCGGTCTGAAATGGGATACGGTGTGATCTGCACTCAGGCATGGAGCAATCTGCACTGGGATATGGAGTGATCTGCTATTGGATATGGTGTGATATACACTGGGATACAGAACGATCTGTACTTGGATATGGACTGATAAGTACTGGGATATGAGGTTATCTGCACTGCGATACAGAGTGATCTGCACTATGATACAGTGGGATATGCACTGGGATATGGATCGATCTGCAATGGGATACAGAGCAATCTGCACTGGGATACAAAGTGATCTGTACTGGGATACGGGACGATCTGCACTGGGATATGGAGCAATCTGCACTGGGATATGGAGCGATCTGTACTGGGATATGGAGCAATCTGCACTGGGATACGGAGCGATCTGCACTGGGATAAGGTGTGATTTGAACTGGGATAGGGAGTGATCTGCAAATGGAATAAAGAGTAATCTGGACTGGGATACCGAGCAATCTGTACTAGGATACGGAGTGATCTGCACTTGGATATGGAGCAATCTGGACTGGGATATGGGGTGATCTGTAATGGGATATGGAGCAATCTGCACTGGGATACGAAGCGATCTGAACCGAGATACGGAGCGATCACTTCTGGGATAAGGGGTGTTCAGACTGGGATCCGGTATGATCTGCACTGGGATCCGTTATGATCTCTACTGGGAAAGGACATGATCTTTACTGGGATACAGAGTGATCTGCCCTGGGATGCAGGGTGATCTGCTCTGGAAAACGGAGCAATCTGCACCGGGATACGGAGTGATCTGCTATTAGATATGGTGTGATATACACAGGGATACGGAGCAATCTGTATTTGGATATGGACTGATAAGTACTGGGATATGAGGTTATCTGCACTGCGATACAGAGTGATCTGCATTATGATACGTTGGGATATGCACTGGGATATGGATCGATCTGCAATGGGATACAGAGCAATCTGTACTGGGATACGGGGCGATCTGCACTAGGATATGGAGAGATCTGTACCAGGATACGCGGTGTTCTGTACTGGGATATGGTGTGATCTGATCTGCAAAACGGAGCGATCTCATCCGGGATACAGAGCGATCTTTACCGGGATAAGGAGCGATCTGTTCTGGGAGAAGGTGTGTTCTGAACAGGGTTACGGTACGATCTGCACTGGGATCCATTATGATGTGTACTGGAAAACGACATGATCTTTATTGGGATACAGAGTGATCTGCCCTGGGATACAGAGTGATCTGCTCTGGGATACGGAGCGATCTGCAATGGGATACGGAGTGATCTGCATTCGGATTTGGTGTGATATGCAAAGGAATGTGCAGCGATCTGTACTGGGAAACAGACTGATATGTACTGGGATATGGGGTTATCTGCACTGGGATATGGAGTGATCTGCACTCGGATACGGTGTGATCTGAACTGGGATAGGAAGTGATCTGTACTGGGATACGGAGTGATCTGCCCTGGGATACAGTGCGATCTGCACTGGGATACGGCAGGATAATTTCTGGAATCCGGCCCATCTGGACTCAGAAATGGAATGATGTGCACTGGGATACGGAGCGATCTGAACTGGGATATGGAGCGATCTGACCTGGGCTATGGAGTGATCTGAACTGGGATATGGAGCGGTCAGAACTGGGATACAGGGTGATCTGCACTTAGATACGGAGCAATCTGCACTGGGATACGGAATGATCTGCTATTGGAAATGGTGTGATATACACTGAGGTACGGAGCGATCTGTACTTGGATACGGTTTGATAAGTACTGGGATATGAGGTTCTCTGCACTGTGATACGGAGTGATCTGCAGTACGATACGGTGGGATATGCACTGGGAAATGGGGCTATCTGCACTGGGATATGAAGCGATCTGCAACGGGATACGGAGCAGTCTTAACTGGATTATGGAGTGATCTTTACGAGGATACGGGGTGTTCTGAACTGGGATACGGTGTGATCTGATCTAGGATACAGACTGAACTGCACTTGGATACGGAGCTATCTGCACTGGGATATGGAGCAATCTGCACTGGGATACGGAGCGATCTGCACTGGAAAAAGGAGTGATTTGAACTGGGATAGGGAGTGATCTGCAAGGGGATAAACAGTAATCTGGACTGGGATACCGAGCAATCTGTACTTGGATATGGAGTGATCTGCACTTGGATATGGAGCAATCTTGACTGGGATATGGGGTGATCTGTAATGGGATATGGAGCAATCTGCACCTGGATACGAAGCGATCTGAACCAGGATATGGAGTGATCACTTCTGGGATAAGGGGTGTTCTGAACTGGGATATGGTATGATCTGCACTGGGATCCGTTATGATCTATACTGGGAAAGGACATGATCTTTACTGGGATACAGAGTGATCTGCCCTGGGATACAGGGTGATCTGCTCTGGGAAACGGAGCAATCTGCAATGGGATATGGAGTGATCTGCACTGGGATATGGTGTGATATGCACTTGGATGTGGAGGGATCTGTACTGGGAAACAGACTGATATGTACTGGGATATGGGGTTATCTGCACTGGGACACGGAGTGATCTGTACTGGGATACAGAACGATCTGCCCTGGGATACAGTGTGATCTGCACTGGGATACGGAATGATAATTACTGGGATCCAGCTGATCTGCACTCAGATATGGAGCCATCTGCACTTGGATACGGAGCGATCTGAACTGGGATATGGAGCAATCTGAACTGGGATACGGAGTGATCTAAACTGGGCTATGGAGTGATCTGAACTGGGATATGGAGCGGTCTGAAATGGGATACGGTGTGATCTGCACTCAGACATGGAGCAATCTGCACTGGGATACGGAGTGATCTGCTATTGGATATGGTGTGATATACACTGGGATACGGAGCGATCTGTACTTGGATATGGACTGATAAGTATTGGGATATGAGGTTATCTGCACTGCGATACAGAGAGATCTGCACTATGATACGGTGGGATATGCACTGGGATATGGATCGATCTGCAATGGGATTCAGAGCAATCTTCACTGGGATACAGAGCGATCTGTACTGGGATATAGAGCGAACTGCATTCGGATACAAAGCTATCTGCACTGGGATATGGAGCGATCTGCACTGGGATATGGAGCAATCTGCATTGGGATATGGAGTGACCTGAACCGGGATACGGAGCGATCACTTCTGCGATAAGGGGTGTTCTGAACTGGGATATGGTATGACCTGCACTGGGATCTGGTATGATCTGTACTGGGAAAGGACTTGATATTTATTGGGATACAGAGTGATCTGCCCTGGGATGCAGGGTGATTTGCACTGGGAAAAGGAGTGATCTGCAATGGGATACGGAGTGATCTGCACTGGGATATGGTGTGATATGCATTGGGATGTGGAGCGATCATTACAGGGAAACAGACTGATATGTACTGGGATATGGGGTTATCTGCATTGGGATACGGTGTGATCTGCACTTGGATACGGTGCGATCTGAACTGGGATACAGAGTGATCTGTACTGGGATACGGAGCGATCTGCCCTAAGATACAGTGTGATCTGCACTCGGATACGGAATGATTATTACTGGGATATGGGGTGATCTGCACTCAGATATGGGGCGATCTTCACTGGGATACGGCGCGATCTGAAATGGGATACAAGCTGATCTGTACTGGGATACAGAGCAATCTGCCATGAAATGCAGTGTGATCTGCACTGGGATATGGAATGATAATTACTGGGATACGGGGTGATCTGTGCTCGGATATGGAGCGATCTCCTCTGGGATACGGAGCGATCTGAACTGGGATGCAGGGTGATCTGCTTTGGGATACGGAGTGATCTGTACTTGGAAACTGACTGATAAGTACTGGGATATGAGGTTTTCTGCACTGCGATACGTTGTGATCTGCACTGGGAAATGGTGTGATCTGCACTGGGACATGCAGTGATCTATTCTGTGATACGGAGTGATCTGTACTTGGATTTGGTGTGATCTGCACTGGGATATGGAGAAATCTGTTCTGGGATATGGTGTGATCTGCAGTGGGATATGGGGTGATCTTTATTGGGATATGGAGCGATCTGCACTGGGATACGGTATGATCTGACCTGGTATATGGAGCGATCTGTACTGGGATATGGAGCGATTTGTACTGTGATATGAAGTGATCTGCACTGGGATATGGAAAGATCTGTACTGGGATACGGTGTGATCTGCAGTGGGATATGGGGTGATCTGTACTGGGATACGGAGCGATCTGAAATGGGATACGGAGCGATCTTTACAGGAATAAGGCATGTTCTGAACTGGGATATGGAGTGATCTGCACTGGGATCTGTCATGATGTGTACTGCGATATGTAATGTTCTGCACTGGGATGCAGAGCGATCTGCCCTGGGATACAGGGTGATCTGCACTGGGATACGGAGCAATCTGCACTGGGATACAGAGTGATCTGCACTGGGATAAGGTGTGATATGCACTTGGACATGGAGTGATCTGAACTTGGATACAGCCTGATAAGTACTGAGATATGGAGTTATCTGCACTGCGATACAGAGTGATCTGCAATTGGAAATGGTGTGATCTGCACTGGGACATGCACTGATCTATACTGGGATATGGAGAGATCTGTACTGGGATACGTTCTGACCTGCACTGCGACATGGAGAGATCTGTACTGGGATATGGTGTGATCTGCAGTGAGATATGGGGTGATCTCTACTGAGATGTGGAGTAATCTGCACTGGGATACGGTGTGATCTGCCCTGGGATACAGTGTGATCTGCACTGGGATACAGAATTATAATTACTGGGATACGGGGTGATCTGCATTCAGATATGGAGCAATCTGCACTGGGATACAGAGTGATCTGAACTGGGATATGGAGTGATCTGAACTGGGATATGGAGCGATCTGAACTGGGCTATGGAGTGATCTGCACTCGGATTTGGTGTGATATGCAATGGGATGTGGAGCTATCTGTACTGGGAAACAGACTGATATGTACTGGGATATGGGGTTATCTGCACTGGCTTACGGAGTGATCTGCACTCGGATACGGTGTGATCTTAACTGGGATACGGAGTGATCTGTACTGGGATACGAAGCGAACTGCCCTGGGATACAGTGTGATCTGCACTGGGATACGGAATGATAATTACTGGGATCCGGCTGATCTGCACTCAGATACGGAGCGATCTGCACTGGGATATGGTGCGATCTGAACTGAGATACGGGGCGAATCTGCACTGGGATATGGAGCAAACTGCACTGGGATATGGAGTGATCTGTACTGGGATATGGAGCGAACTGCCCTGGGATATGGAGCAATCTGCATTGGGATACGGAGTGATCTGAACTGGGATACGGAGCGATCTGAACCGGGATATGGAGCGATCTGTATCGGGATATGGAGCAATCATTTCTGGGATAAGTGGTGTTCTGAACTGGGATACGGTATGATCTGCAATGGGATCCGTTATGATCTGTACTGGGAAACGACATGATCCTTACTGGGATACGGAGTGATTTGCCTCGGGATACAGGGTGATCTGCTCTGGGATACGAAGTGATCTGCAATGGGATACAGAGTGATCTGCACTCGGATTTGGTCTTATATGCAATGGGATGTGGAGCGATCTGTACTGGGAAACAGGCTGTTATGTACTTGGATATGGGGTTATCTGCACTGGGATACGGAGTGATCTGCATTCAGATATGGTGTGATCTGGACTGGGATACGGAGTGATCTGTACTGGGATACAGAGCAATCTGCCCTGGGATACAATGTGATCTGCACTGGGATACAGAATGATAATTACTGGGATCCGGCTGATCTGCACTCAGAAATGGAGCGATCTGAACTGGGATACGGAGCAATCTGAACTGGGCTATGGAGTGATCTGAGCTGGGATATGGAGTGGCCTGAACTGCAATACAGGGTGATCTGCACTCAGACACGGAGCAATCTGCACTGGTATATGGAATGATCTGCTATTGGATATGGTGTGATATACACTATGATACGGAGCGATCTGTACTTGGATATGGACTGATAAGTACTGGGATATGAGGTTATCTGCACTGCGATACAGAGTGATCTGCACTATGATACGGTGGGATCTGCACTGGGATATGGATCGATCTGCAATGGGATACAGAGCAATCTGCACTGGGATACAAAGTGATCTGTACTGGGATACAGGACGATATGCACTGGGATATGGAGCAATCTGCACTGGGATATGGAGCGATCTGCACTGGGATATGGAGCAATCTGCACTGGGATACGGAGCGATCTGCACTGTGATAAGGTGTGATTTGAACTGGGATAGGGAGTGATCTGCAAGGAGACAAAGAGTAATCTGGACTGGGATACAGAGCAATCTGTACTCGGATACAGAGTGATCTGCACATGGATATGGAGCAATCTGGACTGGGATATGGGCTGATCTGCAATGGGATATGGAGCAATCGGCACTGGGATACGAAGCGATCTGAACCGGGATACGGAGCGATCACTTCTTGGATAAGGGGTGTTCAGAACTGGGATACGGTATGATCTGCACTGGGATCCGTTATGATCTCTACTGGGAAAGGACATGATCTTTACTGGGATACAGAGTGATCTGCCCTGGGATACAGGGTGATCTGCTCTGGGAAACGGAGCAATCTGCAATGGGATACGGAGTGATCTGCACTGGGATATGGTGTGATGTGCACTTGGATGTGGAGGGATCTGTACTGGGAAACAGACTGATATGTACTGGGATGTGGGGTTATCTGCACTGGGACACGGAGTGATCTGTACTGGGATACGGAACGATCTGCCCTGGGATACAGTGTGATCTGCACTGGGATACGGAATGATAATTACTGGGATCCGGCTGATCTGCACTCAGATATGGAGCGATCTGCACTGGGATACGGAGCGATATGAACTGGGATACGGAGCGATCTGAATTGGGATACGGAGTGATCTAAACTGGGCAATGGAGTGATCTGAACTGGGATATGGAGCGGTCTGAAATGGGATACGGTGTGATCTGCACTCAGGCATGGAGCAATCTGCACTGGGATATGGAGTGATCTGCTATTGGATATGGTGTGATATACACTGGGATACAGAACGATCTGTACTTGGATATGGACTGATAAGTACTGGGATATGAGGTTATCTGCACTGCGATACAGAGTGATCTGCACTATGATACAGTGGGATATGCACTGGGATATGGATCGATCTGCAATGGGATACAGAGCAATCTGCACTGGGATACAAAGTGATCTGTACTGGGATACGGGACGATCTGCACTGGGATATGGAGCAATCTGCACTGGGATATGGAGCGATCTGTACTGGGATATGGAGCAATCTGCACTGGGATACGGAGTGATCTGCACTGGGATAAGGTGTGATTTGAACTGGGATAGGGAGTGATCTGCAAATGGAATAAAGAGTAATCTGGACTGGGATACCGAGCAATCTGTACTAGGATACGGAGTGATCTGCACTTGGATATGGAGCAATCTGGACTGGGATATGGGGTGATCTGTAATGGGATATGGAGCAATCTGCACTGGGATACGAAGCGATCTGAACCGAGATACGGAGCGATCACTTCTGGGATAAGGGGTGTTCAGACTGGGATACGGTATGATCTGCACTGGGATCCGTTATGATCTCTACTGGGAAAGGACATGATCTTTACTGGGATACAGAGTGATCTGCCCTGGGATGCAGGGTGATCTGCTCTGGAAAACGGAGCAATCTGCACCGGGATACGGAGTGATCTGCTATTAGATATGGTGTGATATACACAGGGATACGGAGCAATCTGTATTTGGATATGGACTGATAAGTACTGGGATATGAGGTTATCTGCACTGCGATACAGAGTGATCTGCATTATGATACGTTGGGATATGCACTGGGATATGGATCGATCTGCAATGGGATACAGAGCAATCTGTACTGGGATACGGGGCGATCTGCACTAGGATATGGAGAGATCTGTACCAGGATACGCGGTGTTCTGTACTGGGATATGGTGTGATCTGATCTGCAAAACGGAGCGATCTCATCCGGGATACAGAGCGATCTTTACCGGGATAAGGAGCGATCTGTTCTGGGAGAAGGTGTGTTCTGAACAGGGTTACGGTACGATCTGCACTGGGATCCATTATGATGTGTACTGGAAAACGACATGATCTTTATTGGGATACAGAGTGATCTGCCCTGGGATACAGAGTGATCTGCTCTGGGATACGGAGCGATCTGCAATGGGATACGGAGTGATCTGCATTCGGATTTGGTGTGATATGCAAAGGAATGTGCAGCGATCTGTACTGGGAAACAGACTGATATGTACTGGGATATGGGGTTATCTGCACTGGGATATGGAGTGATCTGCACTCGGATACGGTGTGATCTGAACTGGGATAGGAAGTGATCTGTACTGGGATACGGAGTGATCTGCCCTGGGATACAGTGCGATCTGCACTGGGATACGGCAGGATAATTTCTGGAATCCGGCCCATCTGGACTCAGAAATGGAATGATGTGCACTGGGATACGGAGCGATCTGAACTGGGATATGGAGCGATCTGACCTGGGCTATGGAGTGATCTGAACTGGGATATGGAGCGGTCAGAACTGGGATACAGGGTGATCTGCACTTAGATACGGAGCAATCTGCACTGGGATACGGAATGATCTGCTATTGGAAATGGTGTGATATACACTGAGGTACGGAGCGATCTGTACTTGGATACGGTTTGATAAGTACTGGGATATGAGGTTCTCTGCACTGTGATACGGAGTGATCTGCAGTACGATACGGTGGGATATGCACTGGGAAATGGGGCTATCTGCACTGGGATATGAAGCGATCTGCAACGGGATACGGAGCAGTCTTAACTGGATTATGGAGTGATCTTTACGAGGATACGGGGTGTTCTGAACTGGGATACGGTGTGATCTGATCTAGGATACAGACTGAACTGCACTTGGATACGGAGCTATCTGCACTGGGATATGGAGCAATCTGCACTGGGATACGGAGCGATCTGCACTGGAAAAAGGAGTGATTTGAACTGGGATAGGGAGTGATCTGCAAGGGGATAAACAGTAATCTGGACTGGGATACCGAGCAATCTGTACTTGGATATGGAGTGATCTGCACTTGGATATGGAGCAATCTTGACTGGGATATGGGGTGATCTGTAATGGGATATGGAGCAATCTGCACCTGGATACGAAGCGATCTGAACCAGGATATGGAGTGATCACTTCTGGGATAAGGGGTGTTCTGAACTGGGATATGGTATGATCTGCACTGGGATCCGTTATGATCTATACTGGGAAAGGACATGATCTTTACTGGGATACAGAGTGATCTGCCCTGGGATACAGGGTGATCTGCTCTGGGAAACGGAACAATCTGCAATGGGATATGGAGTGATCTGCACTGGGATATGGTGTGATATGCACTTGGATGTGGAGGGATCTGTACTGGGAAACAGACTGATATGTACTGGGATATGGGGTTATCTGCACTGGGACACGGAGTGATCTGTACTGGGATACAGAACGATCTGCCCTGGGATACAGTGTGATCTGCAATGGGATACGGAATGATAATTACTGGGATCCAGCTGATCTGCACTCAGATATGGAGCCATCTGCACTTGGATACGGAGCGATCTGAACTGGGATATGGAGCGATCTGAACTGGGATACGGAGTGATCTAAACTGGGCTATGGAGTGATCTGAACTGGGATATGGAGCGGTCTGAAATGGGATACGGTGTGATCTGCTATTGGATATGGTGTGATATACACTGGGATACGGAGCGATCTGTACTTGGATATGGACTGATAAGTATTGGGATATGAGGTTATCTGCACTGCGATACAGAGAGATCTGCACTATGATACGGTGGGATATGCACTGGGATATGGATCGATCTGCAATGGGATTCAGAGCAATCTTCACTGGGATACAGAGCGATCTGTACTGGGATATAGAGCGAACTGCATTCGGATACAAAGCTATCTGCACTGGGATATGGAGCGATCTGCACTGGGATATGGAGCAATCTGCATTGGGATATGGAGTGACCTGAACCGGGATACGGAGCGATCACTTCTGCGATAAGGGGTGTTCTGAACTGGGATATGGTATGACCTGCACTGGGATCTGGTATGATCTGTACTGGGAAAGGACTTGATATTTATTGGGATACAGAGTGATCTGCCCTGGGATGCAGGGTGATTTGCACTGGGAAAAGGAGTGATCTGCAATGGGATACGGAGTGATCTGCACTGGGATATGGTGTGATATGCATTGGGATGTGGAGCGATCATTACAGGGAAACAGACTGATATGTACTGGGATATGGGGTTATCTGCATTGGGATACGGTGTGATCTGCACTTGGATACGGTGCGATCTGAACTGGGATACAGAGTGATCTGTACTGGGATACGGAGCGATCTGCCCTAAGATACAGTGTGATCTGCACTCGGATACGGAATGATTATTACTGGGATATGGGGTGATCTGCACTCAGATATGGGGCGATCTTCACTGGGATACGGCGCGATCTGAAATGGGATACAAGCTGATCTGTACTGGGATACAGAGCAATCTGCCATGAAATGCAGTGTGATCTGCACTGGGATATGGAATGATAATTACTGGGATACGGGGTGATCTGTGCTCGGATATGGAGCGATCTCCTCTGGGATACGGAGCGATCTGAACTGGGATGCAGGGTGATCTGCTTTGGGATACGGAGTGATCTGTACTTGGAAACTGACTGATAAGTACTGGGATATGAGGTTTTCTGCACTGCGATACGTTGTGATCTGCACTGGGAAATGGTGTGATCTGCACTGGGACATGCAGTGATCTATTCTGTGATACGGAGTGATCTGTACTTGGATTTGGTGTGATCTGCACTGGGATATGGAGAAATCTGTTCTGGGATATGGTGTGATCTGCAGTGGGATATGGGGTGATCTTTATTGGGATATGGAGCGATCTGCACTGGGATACGGTATGATCTGACCTGGTATATGGAGCGATCTGTACTGGGATATGGAGCGATTTGTACTGTGATATGAAGTGATCTGCACTGGGATATGGAAAGATCTGTACTGGGATACGGTGTGATCTGCAGTGGGATATGGGGTGATCTGTACTGGGATACGGAGCGATCTGAAATGGGATACGGAGCGATCTTTACAGGAATAAGGCATGTTCTGAACTGGGATATGGAGTGATCTGCACTGGGATCTGTCATGATGTGTACTGCGATATGTAATGTTCTGCACTGGGATGCAGAGCGATCTGCCCTGGGATACAGGGTGATCTGCACTGGGATACGGAGCAATCTGCACTGGGATACAGAGTGATCTGCACTGGGATAAGGTGTGATATGCACTTGGACATGGAGTGATCTGAACTTGGATACAGCCTGATAAGTACTGAGATATGGAGTTATCTGCACTGCGATACAGAGTGATCTGCAATTGGAAATGGTGTGATCTGCACTGGGACATGCACTGATCTATACTGGGATATGGAGAGATCTGTACTGGGATACGTTCTGACCTGCACTGCGACATGGAGAGATCTGTACTGGGATATGGTGTGATCTGCAGTGAGATATGGGGTGATCTCTACTGAGATGTGGAGTAATCTGCACTGGGATACGGTGTGATCTGCCCTGGGATACAGTGTGATCTGCACTGGGATACAGAATTATAATTACTGGGATACGGGGTGATCTGCATTCAGATATGGAGCAATCTGCACTGGGATACAGAGTGATCTGAACTGGGATATGGAGTGATCTGAACTGGGATATGGAGCGATCTGAACTGGGCTATGGAGTGATCTGCACTCGGATTTGGTGTGATATGCAATGGGATGTGGAGCTATCTGTACTGGGAAACAGACTGATATGTACTGGGATATGGGGTTATCTGCACTGGCTTACGGAGTGATCTGCACTCGGATACGGTGTGATCTTAACTGGGATACGGAGTGATCTGTACTGGGATACGAAGCGAACTGCCCTGGGATACAGTGTGATCTGCACTGGGATACGGAATGATAATTACTGGGATCCGGCTGATCTGCACTCAGATACGGAGCGATCTGCACTGGGATATGGTGCGATCTGAACTGAGATACGGGGCGAATCTGCACTGGGATATGGAGCAAACTGCACTGGGATATGGAGTGATCTGTACTGGGATATGGAGCGAACTGCCCTGGGATATGGAGCAATCTGCATTGGGATACGGAGTGATCTGAACTGGGATACGGAGCGATCTGAACCGGGATATGGAGCGATCTGTATCGGGATATGGAGCAATCATTTCTGGGATAAGTGGTGTTCTGAACTGGGATACGGTATGATCTGCAATGGGATCCGTTATGATCTGTACTGGGAAACGACATGATCCTTACTGGGATACGGAGTGATTTGCCTCGGGATACAGGGTGATCTGCTCTGGGATACGAAGTGATCTTCAATGGGATACAGAGCGATCTGCACTCGGATTTGGTCTTATATGCAATGGGATGTGGAGCGATCTGTACTGGGAAACAGGCTGTTATGTACTTGGATATGGGGTTATCTGCACTGGGATACGGAGTGATCTGCATTCAGATATGGTGTGATCTGGACTGGGATACGGAGTGATCTGTACTGGGATACAGAGCAATCTGCCCTGGGATACAATGTGATCTGCACTGGGATACAGAATGATAATTACTGGGATCCGGCTGATCTGCACTCAGAAATGGAGCGATCTGAACTGGGATACGGAGCAATCTGAACTGGGCTATGGAGTGATCTGAGCTGGGATATGGAGTGGCCTGAACTGCAATACAGGGTGATCTGCACTCAGACACGGAGCAATCTGCACTGGTATATGGAATGATCTGCTATTGGATATGGTGTGATATACACTATGATACGGAGCGATCTGTACTTGGATATGGACTGATAAGTACTGGGATATGAGGTTATCTGCACTGCGATACAGAGTGATCTGCACTATGATACGGTGGGATCTGCACTGGGATATGGATCGATCTGCAATGGGATACAGAGCAATCTGCACTGGGATACAAAGTGATCTGTACTGGGATACAGGACGATATGCACTGGGATATGGAGCAATCTGCACTGGGATATGGAGCGATCTGCACTGGGATATGGAGCAATCTGCACTGGGATACGGAGCGATCTGCACTGTGATAAGGTGTGATTTGAACTGGGATAGGGAGTGATCTGCAAGGAGACAAAGAGTAATCTGGACTGGGATACAGAGCAATCTGTACTCGGATACAGAGTGATCTGCACATGGATATGGAGCAATCTGGACTGGGATATGGGCTGATCTGCAATGGGATATGGAGCAATCGGCACTGGGATACGAAGCGATCTGAACCGGGATACGGAGCGATCACTTCTTGGATAAGGGGTGTTCAGAACTGGGATACGGTATGATCTGCACTGGGATCCGTTATGATCTCTACTGGGAAAGGACATGATCTTTACTGGGATACAGAGTGATCTGCCCTGGGATACAGGGTGATCTGCTCTGGGAAACGGAGCAATCTGCAATGGGATACGGAGTGATCTGCACTGGGATATGGTGTGATGTGCACTTGGATGTGGAGGGATCTGTACTGGGAAACAGACTGATATGTACTGGGATGTGGGGTTATCTGCACTGGGACACGGAGTGATCTGTACTGGGATACGGAACGATCTGCCCTGGGATACAGTGTGATCTGCACTGGGATACGGAATGATAATTACTGGGATCCGGCTGATCTGCACTTAGATATGGAGCGATCTGCACTGGGATACGGAGCGATATGAACTGGGATACGGAGCGATCTGAATTGGGATACGGAGTGATCTAAACTGGGCAATGGAGTGATCTGAACTGGGATATGGAGCGGTCTGAAATGGGATACGGTGTGATCTGCACTCAGGCATGGAGCAATCTGCACTGGGATATGGAGTGATCTGCTATAGGATATGGTGTGATATACACTGGGATACAGAACGATCTGTACTTGGATATGGACTGATAAGTACTGGGATATGAGGTTATCTGCACTGCGATACAGAGTGATCTGCACTATGATACAGTGGGATATGCACTGGGATATGGATCGATCTGCAATGGGATACAGAGCAATCTGCACTGGGATACAAAGTGATCTGTACTGGGATACGGGACGATCTGCACTGGGATATGGAGCAATCTGCACTGGGATATGGAGCGATCTGTACTGGGATATGGAGCAATCTGCACTGGGATACGGAGCGATCTGCACTGGGATAAGGTGTGATTTGAACTGGGATAGGGAGTGATCTGCAAATGGAATAAAGAGTAATCTGGACTGGGATACCGAGCAATCTGTACTAGGATACGGAGTGATCTGCACTTGGATATGGAGCAATCTGGACTGGGATATGGGGTGATCTGTAATGGGATATGGAGCAATCTGCACTGGGATACGAAGCGATCTGAACCGAGATACGGAGCGATCACTTCTGGGATAAGGGGTGTTCAGACTGGGATACGGTATGATCTGCACTGGGATCCGTTATGATCTCTACTGGGAAAGGACATGATCTTTACTGGGATACAGAGTGATCTGCCCTGGGATGCAGGGTGATCTGCTCTGGAAAACGGAGCAATCTGCACCGGGATACGGAGTGATCTGCTATTAGATATGGTGTGATATACACAGGGATACGGAGCAATCTGTATTTGGATATGGACTGATAAGTACTGGGATATGAGGTTATCTGCACTGCGATACAGAGTGATCTGCATTATGATACGTTGGGATATGCACTGGGATATGGATCGATCTGCAATGGGATACAGAGCAATCTGCACTGGGATACGAAGCGATCTGAACCGAGATACGGAGCGATCACTTCTGGGATAAGGGGTGTTCAGACTGGGATACGGTATGATCTGCACTGGGATCCGTTATGATCTCTACTGGGAAAGGACATGATCTTTACTGGGATACAGAGTGATCTGCCCTGGGATGCAGGGTGATCTGCTCTGGAAAACGGAGCAATCTGCACCGGGATACGGAGTGATCTGCTATTAGATATGGTGTGATATACACAGGGATACGGAGCAATCTGTATTTGGATATGGACTGATAAGTACTGGGATATGAGGTTATCTGCACTGCGATACAGAGTGATCTGCATTATGATACGTTGGGATATGCACTGGGATATGGATCGATCTGCAATGGGATACAGAGCAATCTGTACTGGGATACGGGGCGATCTGCACTAGGATATGGAGAGATCTGTACCAGGATACGCGGTGTTCTGTACTGGGATATGGTGTGATCTGATCTGCAAAACGGAGCGATCTCATCCGGGATACAGAGCGATCTTTACCGGGATAAGGAGCGATCTGTTCTGGGAGAAGGTGTGTTCTGAACAGGGTTATGGTACGATCTGCACTGGGATCCATTATGATGTGTACTGGAAAACGACATGATCTTTATTGGGATACAGAGTGATCTGCCCTGGGATACAGAGTGATCTGCTCTGGGATACGGAGCGATCTGCAATGGGATACGGAGTGATCTGCATTCGGATTTGGTGTGATATGCAAAGGAATGTGCAGCGATCTGTACTGGGAAACAGACTGATATGTACTGGGATATGGGGTTATCTGCACTGGGATATGGAGTGATCTGCACTCGGATACGGTGTGATCTGAACTGGGATAGGAAGTGATCTGTACTGGGATACGGAGTGATCTGCCCTGGGATACAGTGCGATCTGCACTGGGATACGGCAGGATAATTTCTGGAATCCGGCCCATCTGGACTCAGAAATGGAATGATGTGCACTGGGATACGGAGCGATCTGAACTGGGATATGGAGCGATCTGACCTGGGCTATGGAGTGATCTGAACTGGGATATGGAGCGGTCAGAACTGGGATACAGGGTGATCTGCACTTAGATACGGAGCAATCTGCACTGGGATACGGAATGATCTGCTATTGGAAATGGTGTGATATACACTGAGGTACGGAGCGATCTGTACTTGGATACGGTTTGATAAGTACTGGGATATGAGGTTCTCTGCACTGTGATACGGAGTGATCTGCAGTACGATACGGTGGGATATGCACTGGGAAATGGGGCTATCTGCACTGGGATATGAAGCGATCTGCAACGGGATATGGAGCAGTCTTAACTGGATTATGGAGTGATCTTTACGAGGATACGGGGTGTTCTGAACTGGGATACGGTGTGATCTGATCTAGGATACAGACTGAACTGCACTTGGATACGGAGCTATCTGCACTGGGATATGGAGCAATCTGCACTGGGATACGGAGCGATCTGCACTGGAAAAAGGAGTGATTTGAACTGGGATAGGGAGTGATCTGCAAGGGGATAAACAGTAATCTGGACTGGGATACCGAGCAATCTGTACTTGGATATGGAGTGATCTGCACTTGGATATGGAGCAATCTTGACTGGGATATGGGGTGATCTGTAATGGGATATGGAGCAATCTGCACCTGGATACGAAGCGATCTGAACCAGGATATGGAGTGATCACTTCTGGGATAAGGGGTGTTCTGAACTGGGATATGGTATGATCTGCACTGGGATCCGTTATGATCTATACTGGGAAAGGACATGATCTTTACTGGGATACAGAGTGATCTGCCCTGGGATACAGGGTGATCTGCTCTGGGAAACGGAGCAATCTGCAATGGGATATGGAGTGATCTGCACTGGGATATGGTGTGATATGCACTTGGATGTGGAGGGATCTGTACTGGGAAACAGACTGATATGTACTGGGATATGGGGTTATCTGCACTGGGACACGGAGTGATCTGTACTGGGATACAGAACGATCTGCCCTGGGATACAGTGTGATCTGCACTGGGATACGGAATGATAATTACTGGGATCCAGCTGATCTGCACTCAGATATGGAGCCATCTGCACTTGGATACGGAGCGATCTGAACTGGGATATGGAGCGATCTGAACTGGGATACGGAGTGATCTAAACTGGGCTATGGAGTGATCTGAACTGGGATATGGAGCGGTCTGAAATGGGATACGGTGTGATCTGCACTCAGACATGGAGCAATCTGCACTGGGATACGGAGTGATCTGCTATTGGATATGGTGTGATATACACTGGGATACGGAGCGATCTGTACTTGGATATGGACTGATAAGTATTGGGATATGAGGTTATCTGCACTGCGATACAGAGTGATCTGCACTATGATACGGTGGGATATGCACTGGGATATGGATCGATCTGCAATGGGATTCAGAGCAATCTTCACTGGGATACAGAGCGATCTGTACTGGGATATAGAGCGAACTGCATTCGGATACAAAGCTATCTGCACTGGGATATGGAGCGATCTGCACTGGGATATGGAGCAATCTGCATTGGGATATGGAGTGACCTGAACCGGGATACGGAGCGATCACTTCTGCGATAAGGGGTGTTCTGAACTGGGATATGGTATGACCTGCACTGGGATCTGGTATGATCTGTACTGGGAAAGGACTTGATATTTATTGGGATACAGAGTGATCTGCCCTGGGATGCAGGGTGATTTGCACTGGGAAAAGGAGTGATCTGCAATGGGATACGGAGTGATCTGCACTGGGATATGGTGTGATATGCATTGGGATGTGGAGCGAACATTACAGGGAAACAGACTGATATGTACTGGGATATGGGGTTATCTGCATTGGGATACGGTGTGATCTGCACTTGGATACGGTGCGATCTGAACTGGGATACAGAGTGATCTGTACTGGGATACGGAGCGATCTGCCCTAAGATACAGTGTGATCTGCACTCGGATACGGAATGATTATTACTGGGATATGGGGTGATCTGCACTCAGATATGGGGCGATCTTCACTGGGATACGGCGCGATCTGAAATGGGATACAAGCTGATCTGTACTGGGATACAGAGCAATCTGCCATGAAATGCAGTGTGATCTGCACTGGGATATGGAATGATAATTACTGGGATACGGGGTGATCTGTGCTCGGATATGGAGCGATCTCCTCTGGGATACGGAGCGATCTGAACTGGGATGCAGGGTGATCTGCTTTGGGATACGGAGTGATCTGTACTTGGAAACTGACTGATAAGTACTGGGATATGAGGTTTTCTGCACTGCGATACGTTGTGATCTGCACTGGGAAATGGTGTGATCTGCACTGGGACATGCAGTGATCTATTCTGTGATACGGAGTGATCTGTACTTGGATTTGGTGTGATCTGCACTGGGATATGGAGAAATCTGTTCTGGGATATGGTGTGATCTGCAGTGGGATATGGGGTGATCTTTATTGGGATATGGAGCGATCTGCACTGGGATACGGTATGATCTGACCTGGTATATGGAGCGATCTGTACTGGGATATGGAGCGATTTGTACTGTGATATGAAGTGATCTGCACTGGGATATGGAAAGATCTGTACTGGGATACGGTGTGATCTGCAGTGGGATATGGGGTGATCTGTACTGGGATACGGAGCGATCTGAAATAGGATACGGAGCGATCTTTACAGGAATAAGGCATGTTCTGAACTGGGATATGGAGTGATCTGCACTGGGATCTGTCATGATGTGTACTGCGATATGTAATGTTCTGCACTGGGATGCAGAGCGATCTGCCCTGGGATACAGGGTGATCTGCACTGGGATACGGAGCAATCTGCACTGGGATACAGAGTGATCTGCACTGGGATAAGGTGTGATATGCACTTGGACATGGAGTGATCTGAACTTGGATACAGCCTGATAAGTACTGAGATATGGAGTTATCTGCACTGCGATACAGAGTGATCTGCAATTGGAAATGGTGTGATCTGCACTGGGACATGCACTGATCTATACTGGGATACGGAGCGATCTGCACTGTGATAAGGTGTGATTTGAACTGGGATAGGGAGTGATCTGCAAGGAGACAAAGAGTAATCTGGACTGGGATACAGAGCAATCTGTACTCGGATACAGAGTGATCTGCACATGGATATGGAGCAATCTGGACTGGGATATGGGCTGATCTGCAATGGGATATGGAGCAATCGGCACTGGGATACGAAGCGATCTGAACCGGGATACGGAGCGATCACTTCTTGGATAAGGGGTGTTCAGAACTGGGATACGGTATGATCTGCACTGGGATCCGTTATGATCTCTACTGGGAAAGGACATGATCTTTACTGGGATACAGAGTGATCTGCCCTGGGATACAGGGTGATCTGCTCTGGGAAACGGAGCAATCTGCAATGGGATACGGAGTGATCTGCACTGGGATATGGTGTGATGTGCACTTGGATGTGGAGGGATCTGTACTGGGAAACAGACTGATATGTACTGGGATGTGGGGTTATCTGCACTGGGACACGGAGTGATCTGTACTGGGATACGGAACGATCTGCCCTGGGATACAGTGTGATCTGCACTGGGATACGGAATGATAATTACTGGGATCCGGCTGATCTGCACTCAGATATGGAGCGATCTGCACTGGGATACGGAGCGATATGAACTGGGATATGGAGCGATCTGAATTGGGATACGGAGTGATCTAAACTGGGCAATGGAGTGATCTGAACTGGGATATGGAGCGGTCTGAAATGGGATACGGTGTGATCTGCACTCAGGCATGGAGCAATCTGCACTGGGATATGGAGTGATCTGCTATTGGATATGGTGTGATATACACTGGGATACAGAACGATCTGTACTTGGATATGGACTGATAAGTACTGGGATATGAGGTTATCTGCACTGCGATACAGAGTGATCTGCACTATGATACAGTGGGATATGCACTGGGATATGGATCGATCTGCAATGGGATACAGAGCAATCTGCACTGGGATACAAAGTGATCTGTACTGGGATACGGGACGATCTGCACTGGGATATGGAGCAATCTGCACTGGGATATGGAGCGATCTGTACTGGGATATGGAGCAATCTGCACTGGGATACGGAGCGATCTGCACTGGGATAAGGTGTGATTTGAACTGGGATAGGGAGTGATCTGCAAATGGAATAAAGAGTAATCTGGACTGGGATACCGAGCAATCTGTACTAGGATACGGAGTGATCTGCACTTGGATATGGAGCAATCTGGACTGGGATATGGGGTGATCTGTAATGGGATATGGAGCAATCTGCACTGGGATACGAAGCGATCTGAACCGAGATACGGAGCGATCACTTCTGGGATAAGGGGTGTTCAGACTGGGATACGGTATGATCTGCACTGGGATCCGTTATGATCTCTACTGGGAAAGGACATGATCTTTACTGGGATACAGAGTGATCTGCCCTGGGATGCAGGGTGATCTGCTCTGGAAAACGGAGCAATCTGCACCGGGATACGGAGTGATCTGCTATTAGATATGGTGTGATATACACAGGGATACGGAGCAATCTGTATTTGGATATGGACTGATAAGTACTGGGATATGAGGTTATCTGCACTGCGATACAGAGTGATCTGCATTATGATACGTTGGGATATGCACTGGGATATGGATCGATCTGCAATGGGATACAGAGCAATCTGTACTGGGATACGGGGCGATCTGCACTAGGATATGGAGAGATCTGTACCAGGATACGCGGTGTTCTGTACTGGGATATGGTGTGATCTGATCTGCAAAACGGAGCGATCTCATCCGGGATACAGAGCGATCTTTACCGGGATAAGGAGCGATCTGTTCTGGGAGAAGGTGTGTTCTGAACAGGGTTACGGTACGATCTGCACTGGGATCCATTATGATGTGTACTGGAAAACGACATGATCTTTATTGGGATACAGAGTGATCTGCCCTGGGATACAGAGTGATCTGCTCTGGGATACGGAGCGATCTGCAATGGGATACGGAGTGATCTGCATTCGGATTTGGTGTGATATGCAAAGGAATGTGCAGCGATCTGTACTGGGAAACAGACTGATATGTACTGGGATATGGGGTTATCTGCACTGGGATATGGAGTGATCTGCACTCGGATACGGTGTGATCTGAACTGGGATAGGAAGTGATCTGTACTGGGATACGGAGTGATCTGCCCTGGGATACAGTGCGATCTGCACTGGGATACGGCAGGATAATTTCTGGAATCCGGCCCATCTGGACTCAGAAATGGAATGATGTGCACTGGGATACGGAGCGATCTGAACTGGGATATGGAGCGATCTGACCTGGGCTATGGAGTGATCTGAACTGGGATATGGAGCGGTCAGAACTGGGATACAGGGTGATCTGCACTTAGATACGGAGCAATCTGCACTGGGATACGGAATGATCTGCTATTGGAAATGGTGTGATATACACTGAGGTACGGAGCGATCTGTACTTGGATACGGTTTGATAAGTACTGGGATATGAGGTTCTCTGCACTGTGATACGGAGTGATCTGCAGTACGATACGGTGGGATATGCACTGGGAAATGGGGCTATCTGCACTGGGATATGAAGCGATCTGCAACGGGATACGGAGCAGTCTTAACTGGATTATGGAGTGATCTTTACGAGGATACGGGGTGTTCTGAACTGGGATACGGTGTGATCTGATCTAGGATACAGACTGAACTGCACTTGGATACGGAGCTATCTGCACTGGGATATGGAGCAATCTGCACTGGGATACGGAGCGATCTGCACTGGAAAAAGGAGTGATTTGAACTGGGATAGGGAGTGATCTGCAAGGGGATAAACAGTAATCTGGACTGGGATACCGAGCAATCTGTACTTGGATATGGAGTGATCTGCACTTGGATATGGAGCAATCTTGACTGGGATATGGGGTGATCTGTAATGGGATATGGAGCAATCTGCACCTGGATACGAAGCGATCTGAACCAGGATATGGAGTGATCACTTCTGGGATAAGGGGTGTTCTGAACTGGGATATGGTATGATCTGCACTGGGATCCGTTATGATCTATACTGGGAAAGGACATGATCTTTACTGGGATACAGAGTGATCTGCCCTGGGATACAGGGTGATCTGCTCTGGGAAACGGAGCAATCTGCAATGGGATATGGAGTGATCTGCACTGGGATATGGTGTGATATGCACTTGGATGTGGAGGGATCTGTACTGGGAAACAGATTGATATGTACTGGGATATGGGGTTATCTGCACTGGGACACGGAGTGATCTGTACTGGGATACAGAACGATCTGCCCTGGGATACAGTGTGATCTGCACTGGGATACGGAATGATAATTACTGGGATCCAGCTGATCTGCACTCAGATATGGAGCCATCTGCACTTGGATACGGAGCGATCTGAACTGGGATATGGAGCGATCTGAACTGGGATACGGAGTGATCTAAACTGGGCTATGGAGTGATCTGAACTGGGATATGGAGCGGTCTGAAATGGGATACGGTGTGATCTGCACTCAGACATGGAGCAATCTGCACTGGGATACGGAGTGATCTGCTATTGGATATGGTGTGATATACACTGGGATACGGAGCGATCTGTACTTGGATATGGACTGATAAGTATTGGGATATGAGGTTATCTGCACTGCGATACAGAGAGATCTGCACTATGATACGGTGGGATATGCACTGGGATATGGATCGATCTGCAATGGGATTCAGAGCAATCTTCACTGGGATACAGAGCGATCTGTACTGGGATATAGAGCGAACTGCATTCGGATACAAAGCTATCTGCACTGGGATATGGAGCGATCTGCACTGGGATATGGAGCAATCTGCATTGGGATATGGAGTGACCTGAACCGGGATACGGAGCGATCACTTCTGCGATAAGGGGTGTTCTGAACTGGGATATGGTATGACCTGCACTGGGATCTGGTATGATCTGTACTGGGAAAGGACTTGATATTTATTGGGATACAGAGTGATCTGCCCTGGGATGCAGGGTGATTTGCACTGGGAAAAGGAGTGATCTGCAATGGGATACGGAGTGATCTGCACTGGGATATGGTGTGATATGCATTGGGATGTGGAGCGATCATTACAGGGAAACAGACTGATATGTACTGGGATATGGGGTTATCTGCATTGGGATACGGTGTGATCTGCACTTGGATACGGTGCGATCTGAACTGGGATACAGAGTGATCTGTACTGGGATACGGAGCGATCTGCCCTAAGATACAGTGTGATCTGCACTCGGATACGGAATGATTATTACTGGGATATGGGGTGATCTGCACTCAGATATGGGGCGATCTTCACTGGGATACGGCGCGATCTGAAATGGGATACAAGCTGATCTGTACTGGGATACAGAGCAATCTGCCATGAAATGCAGTGTGATCTGCACTGGGATATGGAATGATAATTACTGGGATACGGGGTGATCTGTGCTCGGATATGGAGCGATCTCCTCTGGGATACGGAGCGATCTGAACTGGGATGCAGGGTGATCTGCTTTGGGATACGGAGTGATCTGTACTTGGAAACTGACTGATAAGTACTGGGATATGAGGTTTTCTGCACTGCGATACGTTGTGATCTGCACTGGGAAATGGTGTGATCTGCACTGGGACATGCAGTGATCTATTCTGTGATACGGAGTGATCTGTACTTGGATTTGGTGTGATCTGCACTGGGATATGGAGAAATCTGTTCTGGGATATGGTGTGATCTGCAGTGGGATATGGGGTGATCTTTATTGGGATATGGAGCGATCTGCACTGGGATACGGTATGATCTGACCTGGTATATGGAGCGATCTGTACTGGGATATGGAGCGATTTGTACTGTGATATGAAGTGATCTGCACTGGGATATGGAAAGATCTGTACTGGGATACGGTGTGATCTGCAGTGGGATATGGGGTGATCTGTACTGGGATACGGAGCGATCTGAAATGGGATACGGAGCGATCTTTACAGGAATAAGGCATGTTCTGAACTGGGATATGGAGTGATCTGCACTGGGATCTGTCATGATGTGTACTGCGATATGTAATGTTCTGCACTGGGATGCAGAGCGATCTGCCCTGGGATACAGGGTGATCTGCACTGGGATACGGAGCAATCTGCACTGGGATACAGAGTGATCTGCACTGGGATAAGGTGTGATATGCACTTGGACATGGAGTGATCTGAACTTGGATACAGCCTGATAAGTACTGAGATATGGAGTTATCTGCACTGCGATACAGAGTGATCTGCAATTGGAAATGGTGTGATCTGCACTGGGACATGCACTGATCTATACTGGGATACGGAGCGATCTGCACTGTGATAAGGTGTGATTTGAACTGGGATAGGGAGTGATCTGCAAGGAGACAAAGAGTAATCTGGACTGGGATACAGAGCAATCTGTACTCGGATACAGAGTGATCTGCACATGGATATGGAGCAATCTGGACTGGGATATGGGCTGATCTGCAATGGGATATGGAGCAATCGGCACTGGGATACGAAGCGATCTGAACCGGGATACGGAGCGATCACTTCTTGGATAAGGGGTGTTCAGAACTGGGATACGGTATGATCTGCACTGGGATCCGTTATGATCTCTACTGGGAAAGGACATGATCTTTACTGGGATACAGAGTGATCTGCCCTGGGATACAGGGTGATCTGCACTTGGATACGGAGCAATCTGCACTGGGATACAGAGTGATCTGCACTGGGATAAGGTGTGATATGCACTTGGACATGGAGTGATCTGAACTTGGATACAGCCTGATAAGTACTGAGATATGGAGTTATCTGCACTGCGATACAGAGTGATCTGCAATTGGAAATGGTGTGATCTGCACTGGGACATGCACTGATCTATACTGGGATACGGAGCGATCTGCACTGTGATAAGGTTTGATTTGAACTGGGATAGGGAGTGATCTGCAAGGAGACAAAGAGTAATCTGGACTGGGATACAGAGCAATCTGTACTCGGATACAGAGTGATCTGCACATGGATATGGAGCAATCTGGACTGGGATATGGGCTGATCTGCAATGGGATATGGAGCAATCGGCACTGGGATACGAAGCGATCTGAACCGGGATACGGAGCGATCACTTCTTGGATAAGGGGTGTTCAGAACTGGGATACGGTATGATCTGCACTGGGATCCGTTATGATCTCTACTGGGAAAGGACATGATCTTTACTGGGATACAGAGTGATCTGCCCTGGGATACAGGGTGATCTGCTCTGGGAAACGGAGCAATCTGCAATGGGATACGGAGTGATCTGCACTGGGATATGGTGTGATGTGCACTTGGATGTGGAGGGATCTGTACTGGGAAACAGACTGATATGTACTGGGATGTGGGGTTATCTGCACTGGGACACGGAGTGATCTGTACTGGGATACGGAACGATCTGCCCTGGGATACAGTGTGATCTGCACTGGGATACGGAATGATAATTACTGGGATCCGGCTGATCTGCACTCAGATATGGAGCGATCTGCACTGGGATACGGAGCGATATGAACTGGGATACGGAGCGATCTGAATTGGGATACGGAGTGATCTAAACTGGGCAATGGAGTGATCTGAACTGGGATATGGAGCGGTCTGAAATGGGATACGGTGTGATCTGCACTCAGGCATGGAGCAATCTGCACTGGGATATGGAGTGATCTGCTATTGGATATGGTGTGATATACACTGGGATACAGAACGATCTGTACTTGGATATGGACTGATAAGTACTGGGATATGAGGTTATCTGCACTGCGATACAGAGTGATCTGCACTATGATACAGTGGGATATGCACTGGGATATGGATCGATCTGCAATGGGATACAGAGCAATCTGCACTGGGATACAAAGTGATCTGTACTGGGATACGGGACGATCTGCACTGGGATATGGAGCAATCTGCACTGGGATATGGAGCGATCTGTACTGGGATATGGAGCAATCTGCACTGGGATACGGAGCGATCTGCACTGGGATAAGGTGTGATTTGAACTGGGATAGGGAGTGATCTGCAAATGGAATAAAGAGTAATCTGGACTGGGATACCGAGCAATCTGTACTAGGATACGGAGTGATCTGCACTTGGATATGGAGCAATCTGGACTGGGATATGGGGTGATCTGTAATGGGATATGGAGCAATCTGCACTGGGATACGAAGCGATCTGAACCGAGATACGAAGCGATCACTTCTGGGATAAGGGGTGTTCAGACTGGGATACGGTATGATCTGCACTGGGATCCGTTATGATCTCTACTGGGAAAGGACATGATCTTTACTGGGATACAGAGTGATCTGCCCTGGGATGCAGGGTGATCTGCTCTGGAAAACGGAGCAATCTGCACCGGGATACGGAGTGATCTGCTATTAGATATGGTGTGATATACACAGGGATACGGAGCAATCTGTATTTGGATATGGACTGATAAGTACTGGGATATGAGGTTATCTGCACTGCGATACAGAGTGATCTGCATTATGATACGTTGGGATATGCACTGGGATATGGATCGATCTGCAATGGGATACAGAGCAATCTGTACTGGGATATGGGGCGATCTGCACTAGGATATGGAGAGATCTGTACCAGGATACGCGGTGTTCTGTACTGGGATATGGTGTGATCTGATCTGCAAAACGGAGCGATCTCATCCGGGATACAGAGCGATCTTTACCGGGATAAGGAGCGATCTGTTCTGGGAGAAGGTGTGTTCTGAACAGGGTTACGGTACGATCTGCACTGGGATCCATTATGATGTGTACTGGAAAACGACATGATCTTTATTGGGATACAGAGTGATCTGCCCTGGGATACAGAGTGATCTGCTCTGGGATACGGAGCGATCTGCAATGGGATACGGAGTGATCTGCATTCGGATTTGGTGTGATATGCAAGGGAATGTGCAGCGATCTGTACTGGGAAACAGACTGATATGTACTGGGATATGGGGTTATCTGCACTGGGATATGGAGTGATCTGCACTCGGATACGGTGTGATCTGAACTGGGATAGGAAGTGATCTGTACTGGGATACGGAGTGATCTGCCCTGGGATACAGTGCGATCTGCACTGGGATACGGCAGGATAATTTCTGGAATCCGGCCCATCTGGACTCAGAAATGGAATGATGTGCACTGGGATACGGAGCGATCTGAACTGGGATATGGAGCGATCTGACCTGGGCTATGGAGTGATCTGAACTGGGATATGGAGCGGTCAGAACTGGGATACAGGGTGATCTGCACTTAGATACGGAGCAATCTGCACTGGGATACGGAATGATCTGCTATTGGAAATGGTGTGATATACACTGAGGTACGGAGCGATCTGTACTTGGATACGGTTTGATAAGTACTGGGATATGAGGTTCTCTGCACTGTGATACGGAGTGATCTGCAGTACGATACGGTGGGATATGCACTGGGAAATGGGGCTATCTGCACTGGGATATGAAGCGATCTGCAACGGGATATGGAGCAGTCTTAACTGGATTATGGAGTGATCTTTACGAGGATACGGGGTGTTCTGAACTGGGATACGGTGTGATCTGATCTAGGATACAGACTGAACTGCACTTGGATACGGAGCTATCTGCACTGGGATATGGAGCAATCTGCACTGGGATACGGAGCGATCTGCACTGGAAAAAGGAGTGATTTGAACTGGGATAGGGAGTGATCTGCAAGGGGATAAACAGTAATCTGGACTGGGATACCGAGCAATCTGTACTTGGATATGGAGTGATCTGCACTTGGATATGGAGCAATCTTGACTGGGATATGGGGTGATCTGTAATGGGATATGGAGCAATCTGCACCTGGATACGAAGCGATCTGAACCAGGATATGGAGTGATCACTTCTGGGATAAGGGGTGTTCTGAACTGGGATATGGTATGATCTGCACTGGGATCCGTTATGATCTATACTGGGAAAGGACATGATCTTTACTGGGATACAGAGTGATCTGCCCTGGGATACAGGGTGATCTGCTCTGGGAAACGGAGCAATCTGCAATGGGATATGGAGTGATCTGCACTGGGATATGGTGTGATATGCACTTGGATGTGGAGGGATCTGTACTGGGAAACAGACTGATATGTACTGGGATATGGGGTTATCTGCACTGGGACACGGAGTGATCTGTACTGGGATACAGAACGATCTGCCCTGGGATACAGTGTGATCTGCACTGGGATACGGAATGATAATTACTGGGATCCAGCTGATCTGCACTCAGATATGGAGCCATCTGCACTTGGATACGGAGCGATCTGAACTGGGATATGGAGCGATCTGAACTGGGATACGGAGTGATCTAAACTGGGCTATGGAGTGATCTGAACTGGGATATGGAGCGGTCTGAAATGGGATACGGTGTGATCTGCACTCAGACATGGAGCAATCTGCACTGGGATATGGAGTGATCTGCTATTGGATATGGTGTGATATACACTGGGATACGGAGCGATCTGTACTTGGATATGGACTGATAAGTATTGGGATATGAGGTTATCTGCACTGCGATACAGAGAGATCTGCACTATGATACGGTGGGATATGCACTGGGATATGGATCGATCTGCAATGGGATTCAGAGCAATCTTCACTGGGATACAGAGCGATCTGTACTGGGATATAGAGCGAACTGCATTCGGATACAAAGCTATCTGCACTGGGATATGGAGCGATCTGCACTGGGATATGGAGCAATCTGCATTGGGATATGGAGTGACCTGAACCGGGATACGGAGCGATCACTTCTGCGATAAGGGGTGTTCTGAACTGGGATATGGTATGACCTGCACTGGGATCTGGTATGATCTGTACTGGGAAAGGACTTGATATTTATTGGGATACAGAGTGATCTGCCCTGGGATGCAGGGTGATTTGCACTGGGAAAAGGAGTGATCTGCAATGGGATACGGAGTGATCTGCACTGGGATATGGTGTGATATGCATTGGGATGTGGAGCGATCATTACAGGGAAACAGACTGATATGTACTGGGATATGGGGTTATCTGCATTGGGATACGGTGTGATCTGCACTTGGATACGGTGCGATCTGAACTGGGATACAGAGTGATCTGTACTGGGATACGGAGCGATCTGCCCTAAGATACAGTGTGATCTGCACTCGGATACGGAATGATTATTACTGGGATATGGGGTGATCTGCACTCAGATATGGGGCGATCTTCACTGGGATACGGCGCGATCTGAAATGGGATACAAGCTGATCTGTACTGGGATACAGAGCAATCTGCCATGAAATGCAGTGTGATCTGCACTGGGATATGGAATGATAATTACTGGGATACGGGGTGATCTGTGCTCGGATATGGAGCGATCTCCTCTGGGATACGGAGCGATCTGAACTGGGATGCAGGGTGATCTGCTTTGGGATACGGAGTGATCTGTACTTGGAAACTGACTGATAAGTACTGGGATATGAGGTTTTCTGCACTGCGATACGTTGTGATCTGCACTGGGAAATGGTGTGATCTGCACTGGGACATGCAGTGATCTATTCTGTGATACGGAGTGATCTGTACTTGGATTTGGTGTGATCTGCACTGGGATATGGAGAAATCTGTTCTGGGATATGGTGTGATCTGCAGTGGGATATGGGGTGATCTTTATTGGGATATGGAGCGATCTGCACTGGGATACGGTATGATCTGACCTGGTATATGGAGCGATCTGTACTGGGATATGGAGCGATTTGTACTGTGATATGAAGTGATCTGCACTGGGATATGGAAAGATCTGTACTGGGATACGGTGTGATCTGCAGTGGGATATGGGGTGATCTGTACTGGGATACGGAGCGATCTGAAATGGGATACGGAGCGATCTTTACAGGAATAAGGCATGTTCTGAACTGGGATATGGAGTGATCTGCACTGGGATCTGTCATGATGTGTACTGCGATATGTAATGTTCTGCACTGGGATGCAGAGCGATCTGCCCTGGGATACAGGGTGATCTGCACTGGGATACGGAGCAATCTGCACTGGGATACAGAGTGATCTGCACTGGGATAAGGTGTGATATGCACTTGGACATGGAGTGATCTGAACTTGGATACAGCCTGATAAGTACTGAGATATGGAGTTATCTGCACTGCGATACAGAGTGATCTGCAATTGGAAATGGTGTGATCTGCACTGGGACATGCACTGATCTATACTGGGATATGGAGAGATCTGTACTGGGATACGTTCTGACCTGCACTGCGACATGGAGAGATCTGTACTGGGATATGGTGTGATCTGCAGTGAGATATGGGGTGATCTCTACTGAGATGTGGAGTAATCTGCACTGGGATACGGTGTGATCTGCCCTGGGATACAGTGTGATCTGCACTGGGATACAGAATTATAATTACTGGGATACGGGGTGATCTGCATTCAGATATGGAGCAATCTGCACTGGGATACAGAGTGATCTGAACTGGGATATGGAGTGATCTGAACTGGGATATGGAGCGATCTGAACTGGGCTATGGAGTGATCTGCACTCGGATTTGGTGTGATATGCAATGGGATGTGGAGCTATCTGTACTGGGAAACAGACTGATATGTACTGGGATATGGGGTTATCTGCACTGGCTTACGGAGTGATCTGCACTCGGATACGGTGTGATCTTAACTGGGATACGGAGTGATCTGTACTGGGATACGAAGCGAACTGCCCTGGGATACAGTGTGATCTGCACTGGGATACGGAATGATAATTACTGGGATCCGGCTGATCTGCACTCAGATACGGAGCGATCTGCACTGGGATATGGTGCGATCTGAACTGAGATACGGGGCGAATCTGCACTGGGATATGGAGCAAACTGCACTGGGATATGGAGTGATCTGTACTGGGATATGGAGCGAACTGCCCTGGGATATGGAGCAATCTGCATTGGGATACGGAGTGATCTGAACTGGGATACGGAGCGATCTGAACCGGGATATGGAGCGATCTGTATCGGGATATGGAGCAATCATTTCTGGGATAAGTGGTGTTCTGAACTGGGATACGGTATGATCTGCAATGGGATCCGTTATGATCTGTACTGGGAAACGACATGATCTTTACTGGGATACGGAGTGATTTGCCTCGGGATACAGGGTGATCTGCTCTGGGATACGAAGTGATCTGCAATGGGATACAGAGCGATCTGCACTCGGATTTGGTCTTATATGCAATGGGATGTGGAGCGATCTGTACTGGGAAACAGGCTGTTATGTACTTGGATATGGGGTTATCTGCACTGGGATACGGAGTGATCTGCATTCAGATATGGTGTGATCTGGACTGGGATACGGAGTGATCTGTACTGGGATACAGAGCAATCTGCCCTGGGATACAATGTGATCTGCACTGGGATACAGAATGATAATTACTGGGATCCGGCTGATCTGCACTCAGAAATGGAGCGATCTGAACTGGGATACGGAGCAATCTGAACTGGGCTATGGAGTGATCTGAGCTGGGATATGGAGTGGCCTGAACTGCAATACAGGGTGATCTGCACTCAGACACGGAGCAATCTGCACTGGTATATGGAATGATCTGCTATTGGATATGGTGTGATATACACTATGATACGGAGCGATCTGTACTTGGATACGGACTGATTAATACTGGGATATGAGATTATCTGCACTGCGATACAGAGTGATCTGCACTATGATACGGTGGGATATGCACTGGGATATGGGTCTATCTGTACTGGGATATGACGCGATCTGCACTGGGATAAGGTGTGATTTGAACTGGGATACGGAGTGATCTGCAATGGGATAAAGAGTAATCTGTACTTGGATACCGAGCAGTCTATACTGGGATATGGGGCGATCTGTACTGGGATAGGAGGTGATCTGTACTGGTATATGGAGCAATCTGCACTGGGATATGGAGAAATCTGTACTGGGATATGGAGCAATCAGCATTGGGATACGAAGTGATCTGAACCGGGATACGGAGCAATCACTTCTGGGATAAGGGGTGTTCTGAACTGGGATACGTTATGATCTGCACTGGGATCCGTTATGATCTATACTGGGAAAGGCCATGATCATTACTGGGATACAGGGTGATCTGCTCTGGGAAACGGAGCAATCTGCAATGGGATACGGAGTGATCTCAATGGGATATGGTGCGATATGCACTGGGATGTGGAGCGATCTGTACTGGGAAACAGACTGATATGTACTGGGATATGGGGTTATCTGCACTGCGACACGGAGTGATATGTACTGGGATACAGAGCGATCTGCCATGGGATACAGTATGATCTGCACTGGGATACGGAATGATAATTACTGGGATCCGGCTGATCTGCACTCAGATATGGAGCCATCTGCAGTGGGATACGGAGCAATCTGAACTGGGATACGGAGTGATCTCAACTGGGCTATGGAGCGATCTGAACTGGGATATGGAGCGGTCTGAAATGGGATACGGTGTGATCTGCACTCAGACATGGAGCAATCTGCACTGAGATACGGAGTGATCTGCTATGGATGTGGTTTGATTATGCACTGGGATACGGAGCGATCTGTACTTGGATATGGACTGATAAGTACTGGGATATGAGGTTATCTGCACTGCGATACAGAGTGATCTGCAGTATGGTACGGTGGGATATTCACTAGGATATTGATCGATCTGCAATGGGATACAGAGCAATCTGCACTGGGATACGGAGCGATCTGTACTGAGATACGGGGCAATCTGCACTGGGATATGGAGCGATCTGTACTGGGATATGGAGCAATCTGCATTGGGATACAGAGCGAACTGTACTTGGTTACGGACTGATAAGTACTGGGATATGGCATTATTTGCACTGTGATATTGAGTGATCTGCACTAGGAAATGTTCTGATCTGCATTGGGTCACGCAGTGATCAATACTGGGATACGGAGTGATCTGCACTGGGATATGGAGCAATCTGCACTGGGATAGGCAGCAATCTGCACTGGGATACGGAGCAATTTGCACTGGCATATGGAGAAATCTGCACTGGGATACAGAGCGATCTGCACTGGGATATAGAATGTTCTGCACTGGCATATGGAGCAATCTGCGCTGGGATACGGAGCAGTCTTAACTGGGATAAGTAGTGATCTGCACTGGGATACGTAGCAATCTGCACTGGGATACGGAGTGATCTGTACTGGGATATGGAGTGATCTGTACTCAGATATGGACTGATAAGTACTGGGATATAGGGTTATCTGCACTGCGATACTGAGTGATCTGCATTAGGAAATGGTGTGATCTGCACTGGGTCATGCAGTGATCTATACTGGGATACGGAGCAATCTTTACTGGGGTAGGGAGTGATCTGCACTGGGATACGGAGCGATCTACCCTAGGATACAGTGTGATCTGCACTGGGATACGGCATGATAATTATTGGGATATGGGGTGATCTGCAGTCGGATATGTAGCGATCTGCACTGGGATATGGAGCGATCTGAACTGGGCTATGGAGTGATCTGAACAGGGAAATGGAGCGGTCTGAATTGGGATACAGGGTGATCTGGACTGGGATACGGAGCGATCTGCATGGGGATACGGAGTGATCTAAACTGGGATACGAAGTGATCTTCACTGGGATATGGAATGATAAGTACTGGCATAAGGGTTATCTGCAGTGCGAGATGGAGTGATCGGCACTAGGAAGTGGTGTGATCTGCATTGTGATATGGATTGATCTGTACTGAGATATGGATTGATCTGCACTGGCATATGGAGCAATCTGCACTGGGATATGGAGCAATTTGCATTGGGATACGGAACGATCTGAACCAGGATATGGAGCGATCTGAACCGGGATACGGAGTGATCTGTACTGGTATAAGGGGAGTTCTGAACATGATATGGTGTAATCTGCACTGGGATCTGGTATGATCTGTACTGGGAAACGATATGATCTTTACTGGGATACAGAGTGATCTGCCCTGGGATACAGGGTGATCTGCTCTGGGATACAGAGCAATCCGCACTGGCATATGAAGCAATCTGCGCTGGGATACGGAGCGATGTGAACTGGGATACGGAGCGATCTGCACTTGGATACGGAGTGATCTGTATTTGGATACGGACTGATAAGTACTGGGATATGGGGTTATCTGCACTGCGACACTGAGTGATCTGCACTAGGAAATGGTCTGATCTGAACTATATTGGCATATGGAGCAATCTTTACTAGGATAGGGAGGAATCTGCACTGGGTACGGAGAGATGTGCTCTGGGATATGGAGCGATCTGTACCAGGATAAGGGGTATTCTGAGTTGGGATATGGTGTGATCTGCAGTGAATCTTGTATGAACTGTATTGGGATATGACATGATCTGCTCTGGGATATGGAGCAATTTGCACTGGGATACGGAGTGATCTGTCTTGGGATATGGAGTGATCTGTACTGGGATACAAAGTGATTTGCACAGGGATATGGAGCGATCTGCACTGGGATATGGACGGATCTGCACTGGGATACGGAGGGATCTACCTTGGGATACCGTGTGATCTGCACTGGGATATGGAATGATAATTATTGGGATACGGGTTGATCTGCACTCGGATATGGAGAAATCTGCACTGGGATACGGAGCGATCTGAACTGGGCTATGAGTGATCTGAACTGGGAAACGGAGTGGTCTGAACTGGGATACAGGTTGATCTGCACTGGGATGCGGAGCGATCTGCACTGGGATATGGAGCGATCTGAACTGGGATACAGAGCGATCTGAACTGGGATATGGAGCAATCTCCACTTGGATATGGAGTGATCTGTATTTGGATACAGACTGATAAATACTGGGATATGGGGTTATCTGCATTGCGATACTGAGTGATCTGCACTAGGAAATGGTGTGATCTGCACTGGGTCACGCAGTGATCTATACTGGGATACAGAGCAATGTTTACTGGGATAGGGAGTGATCTGCACTAGGATGCGGAATGACAATTATTGGGATACGGGGTGATCTGCATTCAGAAATGTAGTGATCTGCACTGGGATATGGAGCGATCTGAACTGGGCTATGGAGTGATCTGAACAGGGAAATGGAGCGGTCTGAACTGTGATACAGGGTGATCTGCACTGGGATACGGAGTGATCTGCACTGGGATACAGAGAGATCTGAACTGGGATACGAAGCAATCTTCACTGGGATATGGAATGATAAGTACTGTGATAAGGGTTATCTGCAGTGCGATATGGAGTGATCGGCACTTGGAAATGGAGTGATGTGCATTGCGATATGGATTGATCTGTACTGAGATATGGACTGATGGGATACAGTGTGATTTGCACAGGGATATGGAGCGAGCTGGAAACAGGATATGGAGTGAACTGTAACTGGGATATGGATCGATCTGTACTGGGATACGGGGTGATATGCACTCGGATACGGAGTGATCTATACTGGAATATCGAGTGATCTGTACCGGGATATGGGGTGATCTGTAGTGGGATATGGGGTGATCTGTACAAGGATAAGAGGTGATCTGTACTGGTATACGGTGTGATCTGTACTGGGATATGGGGTGATATGCACTGGGATACGGAGCAATCTGTACTGGGATACGGAGTGATATGTATTGGTATACTGGTTATCTGCACTTGGATGCAGAGTGATCTGTATTGGGATACGGGGTTATGCGCTCTTTGATACGGAGTGATCTGTACTGGGATATGGGGTGATCTATACTGGGATATGGAGTGATCCGTACTGGGATATAGGGTGATCTGCACTGGGATATGGTGTGATCTGTAATGGGATAAGGCGTAATCTGTACTGGATACAGCATGATCTGTTCTGTGGTAGGGCGTGATCAGTACTGGGCTACAGAGTGACCTGTACAGAGATACTTGGTCATCTGTACTGGGTTACGGAGTAATCTGCAGTGGGATACGGAGTGATCTGTTTTGGGATACGGGGTGATATGTGCTGGGATACGGAGTGATCTGTACTGGGATATGGCATGATCTGTACTGGGATATGGGATGATCTGTACTGGGATAGAGAGTGATCTGTACTGGGATACGGCGTCATCTGTTCTGCGACACATTGTGATCTGTACGGGATACGATGTGATCTATAATCTGATATGGCATGATCTGTACTGCGCTATTTAATGATCTGTTCTGGGATATGGTGTGATCTGTACTGCAATACGGAGCTAGCTGTACTGGGATATGGTGTGATCTGTCAAGGGATAATCTTTACTGAGATACCACATGATTTGTTCTGGGGTAGGGTGTGATGAGTACAGGGGTACAGAGTGATCCGTACTGGGGAATGGGACGATCTCTACTGGGATACAGAACGATCTGTACTGGGATATGGGGTGATCTATACTGGTATATGGAGTTATCTGTACTGGGATACTGGGTGATCTGTACTGGGGTATCGCGGGATCTGTACTAGTATACATTGTGATCTGTACTGGGATATGGTGCGATCTGTATGGGATATTGTTTGATCTGCATTGGGATATGGAGCTATCAGTACTGGGATACGAAATGTTCAGTAATGGGATACCATGAGATCTGTACTGGGATGTGCATGATCTCTACAGGGATATGGAGTGATCTGTACATGGATACAGAGTGATCTGTACTGGGTTAAGGTGTGATCTGCAGTCGGATAGGAATGGTCTGTATGCAATAATCTGTACTGGGAAATGGGGTGATCTGTACTGGGATATGCGGTGATCTGTACTGGGATATGGCGTGATCTGTACTGTGATACGGAGTGATCTGTACTATGATATGGCGTGATATTTACATGGATACGGTGTGATCTGTATAGGGATACGGAGTGATCTGTTCCCGGATATGGAGCGATCTGTATTGGGATACCAGGTGATCTGTACTGAGATACTTGGTAATCTGTACTGGGTTACTGAGTAATCTGCAGTGGGATATGGAGTGATCTGTACCGGGATATGGAGCGATCTCTACTCGGACATGGGGTGATATGTTCTGGGATACGAGGTGATCTCTACTGGGATACAGTGTGATTTGCAAAGGGATATGGAGCGAGCTGGAAACAGGATATGGAGTGATCTGTAACTGGGATATGGATTGATCTGTACTGGGATACGGGGTGATATGCACTCGGATACGGAGTGATCTATACTGGAATATCGAGTGATCTGTACCGGGATATGGGGTGATCTGTAGTGGGATATGGGGTGATCTGTACAAGGATAAGAGGTGATCTGTACTGGTATACGGTGTGATCTGTACTGGGATACGGGGTGATATGCACTGGGATACGGAGCAATCTGTACTGGGATACGGAGTGATATGTATTGGTATAAGGGGTTATCTGCACTTGGATGCAGAGTGATCTGTATTGGGATACGGGGTTATGCGCTCTTTGATACGGAGTGATCTGTACTGGGATACGGAGTGATCTGTACTGGGATATGGGGTGATCTATACTGGGATATGGACTGATCCGTACTGGGATATAGGGTGATCTGCACTGGGATATGGTGTGATCTGTAATGGGATAAGGCATAATCTGTACTGGATACAGCATGATCTGTTCTGTGGTAGGGCGTGATCAGTACTGGGCTACAGAGTGACCTGTACAGAGATACTTGGTCATCTGTACTAGGTTGCGGAGTAATCTGCAGTGGGATACGGAGTGATCTGTTTTGGGATACGGTATGATCTGTACCTGGATACCAGTTGATCTGTACAGACATACTTGGTAATCTCTACTGGGTTACGGAGTAATCTGCAGTGGGATATGGAGTGATCTGTACTGGGATATGGAGTGTTCTGTACTGGGACATGGGGTGTTCTGTTCTGGGCTATGAGGTGATCTTGACTGGGATATGGGGTGATTTGCACAGGGATACGGAGTGATCTGTAACCGTGATGTGGATTGATTTGTACTGGGAAATGTGGTGATTTGTACTGGGATATGTGGTGGTCTGTACTAGGATATGGGGTGATCTGTACTGGGATATGGGGTGATCTGTACTGGGATATGGTGTGATCTGTATTGGGCTATGGTGTGATCTGTACTAGGATACGTGGTGATCTATACTGGGATATGGACTGTTCTGTACTGGGATATGGGGTGATCTCTATTTGGATACGGTGTGATCTGTATAGGGACACTGAGTGATCTGTTCCAGGATAGGAAAGATCTGTACTGGGATATGAGGTGACCAATACAGAGATACTGGGTGATCCGTACTGGGTTACGGATTAATCTGCAGTGGGATACGGAGTGATCTGTATCAGGATATGGAGCGATCTGAACTGGGATGATCTGTTCTGGGATACGAGGTGATCACTACTGGGATACGAGGTGATCAGTACTGGGATATGGAGTGCTCTGTAACTGGGATATGGATTGATTTGTACTGGGAAATGGGGTGATTTGTACTGGGATGTATGGTGATCTGTACTAGGATATGGGGTGATCTATACTGGGATATTGGGTTATCTGTACAAGGATACATGTTAATCAGTTTGCGATATGGTCTGATCTGTATAGGGATATGGAGTGATCTATACTGGGATATGGAGGGATCTGTTCTGGGATATGGGGTGTTATGTACTGAGATATGGAGTGATCTGTACTGGGAGATGGAGGGGTCTGTACCGGGATATGCGGTGATCTTTACAAGGATAAGAGGTGATCTATACTGGGCTATTGTGAGATCTGTATGGGGATACAGGGTGATCTGTACTGGGATATGGGGTATCTGTACAAGGATACGATATGATCTGTACTGCGATACGGAATGATCTATATTGGGATATGGAGTGATCTGTACTGGTATATGGGAGGATCTGTACTGGGTATTGTGTGATCTGTACAAGCATAAGAGGTGATCTGCAATGGGATACAGTGTGATCTGCACTGGGCCATGTGGTGATCTGTACTAGGATACACGGTGATCTGTACTGGGATTCGGTTTGATCTGTTTGGGATATGGTGTGACCTGTATGAGATACGGCATGATCTACATTGGGATATGAAGAGATCACAACTGGGATATGACATGTTCTGGGATACCTTGTGATCTGTACTGGGATGGGCATGATCTCTACAGGGATAAGGAGTGATCTGTACATGGATACAGAACGATCTGTACTGGGATATGGTGTGATCTGCAGTCAGATATGATTGGTCTATATTGGGATATGCAGTGATCTGTACTGGGAAAAGGCGTGAACTGTACTGGGATATGGGGTGCTCTGTACTGACATACGGGGTGATCTGTACCGGCACATGGGGTGATCTATACTGGGATATGGGGTAATCTGTACAAGGATACTATTTGATCTGTACTGGGATACGGTGTGATCTGTGCTGGGATATGGGGTGATCTGTTCAAGGATAAGAGGTGATCTGTACTTGGATACGGTGTGATCTATACTGGTATATGGTGTGATATGCACTGGGATACGGCATGATCTGTACTTGGATATGGTGTGATCTGTACTTGGATACGGGGTGATCTATACTTGGATATTGAGTGATCTGTACTGGGATATGTGGTGATCTCTACTTGGATATGGTGTGATCTGTATAGGGGTATGGAGTGATCTGTTCCGGGATAGGGAATGATCTATACTGTGATACAAGGTGACCTGTACAGAGATACTGAGTGATCTGTACTGGGTTACGGATTAATCTGCAGTGGGATACAGAATGATCTGTACAGGGATATGGAACGATCTGAACTGGGACACGGGGTGATCTGTTCTGGGATATGAGATGATCGCTACTGGGATACGGGGTGATATGTACTGGGATATGGAGGGATATGCACTGGGATATGTAGCGATCTGTAACCTGGATATGGAGTGATTTGTAAAGGGACACAGGGTGAACTATACTGGGATATGGGGAGATCTGTACAAGGATACGAATTGATTTGTACTGGGATTTGGTGTGATCTGTACTCAGATACGGAGTGATCTATACTGGGATATGGAGTGATCTGTACTGGGATATGGAATGATCTGTACTGCGATATGGCGTGATTTGGACAAGTATAAGAGGTGATCTATACTGGGATAGGGTGTGATCTGTACTGGGATACAGGGTGATCTGTACTGGGATATGGGGTGATCAATACTGGGATATGGATTAATCTGCACTGGGAGATGGGGTGATCTGTACTGGGATACGGTGTCATCTGTACAAGGATAAGAGGTGATCTGTAATGGGACACAGTGCGATCTGTACAGGATATGGAGTGATCTCTGCTGGGATACAATGTGATCTGTACTGGGATATGGAGTGATCTGCACTGGGATACAGAACGATCTGCAACCCGGGGCATGGAACGATCTGTAACAGGGATATGGAGTGATATGTACTGGGACACGGCGTGATTTGTACTTGGATATGGTGTGATCTGTACTGGGATATCCAGTGATCTGTACTGGGATAGGGGGAGATCAGTACTGGGATATGGAGCGAACTTTAATGGGATACGGACTGATCTGTACTGCGAAACGGCATGATTTGTACTGCAACACATGATCTGTATTGGATATGATGTGATTTATCATCTGGTATGGAGTGATCTCTACTGTGGTATTTAGTGAACTGTTCTGAGATAGGGCATGATCTCTTCTGGGATATGGAGCTAGCTGTACTGGGATATGGTGTGATCTGTAAAGGGATAGGGCATAATATGCACTCAGATACAGAGTGATATGTTCTGGGGTAGGTCGTGATCTGTGCAGGGATACAGAGTGATCTGAACTGGGATACGGAGTGATCTGTACATGGATATGGAGTAATCTGTACTGGGATACGGGGTGATCTGTACTGGTATATGGGGTGATCTGCACTGGGATACGGACCGATCTGTAACTGGGATATGGAGCGATCTGTAACCGGGAAATGGAGTGATAGGTACTGGGACAGAGGCGTGATTTGTACTGGGATATGGTGTGATCTATACTGGGATATGGAGCGATCTGTACTGGGATAGGGGGAGACTTGTACTGGCATACAGAGCGAGCTTTACTGGGATACAGTCTGATCTGTACTGGGATATGGCATGATTTGTACTGGGATATGCTGTGATCTGTACTGGGATATGGTCTGATCTGTACTGCGAAACAGCATGATTTGTACTGCAACACATGATCTGTATCAGATAGGATGTGATTTATCATCTGGTATGGAGTGATCTGTACTGTGGTATTTAGTGATCTGTTCTGAGATAGGGCATGATCGCTTCTGGGATATGGAGCTAGCTGAACTGGGATATGGTGTGATCTGTAATGGGATAGGGCATAATATGCACTCAGATGCAGAGTGATCTGTTCTGGGGTAGGTCGTGATCTGTACAGGGATACAGAGTGTTCTGAACTGGGATACGGAGTGATCTGTACTGGGATATGGAGTAATCTCTAATGGGATACGGGGTGATCTGTACTGGGATATGGAGCGATCTGTAACTGGGATATGGAGCGATCTGTAACCGGGAAATGGAGCGATAGGTACTGGGACATGGCATGATTTGTACTGGGATATGGTGTGATCTGTACTGGGATATGGAATGATCTGTACTGGGATAGGGGGAGACATGTACTGGGATACTGACCAAGCTTTACTGGGATGCGGTGTGATCTGTAGTGTGAAATGGAATCATTTGTACAGCGACACATGATCTGAATGGGATATGATGTGATTTATCATCTGATATTGAGTGTTCTATACTGGGATGTGGCATGATCTGTACTGGGATATGGAGTGATCTGTACTCGGATATGACGTCATCTGTACTGCGACACATAATGATCCATACGGGATACGACGTGATCTATAATCTGATATGGCATGATCTGCACTGGGGTATTTAGTGATCTGTTCTGGTATAGGGCATTATCTGTACTGCGATATGGATCTAGCTGTAGTGGGATATGGTGTGATCTGTAATGGGATATGGTGTAATATGTAGTGGGATACAGCATGATCTGTTCTGGGGTAGGGCGTGATCAGTACAGGGGTACAGAGTCATCTGTCCTGGGATACGGGACGATCTCTACTGGGATACAGAGCGATCTATACTGGGATATGGGGTAAACTGTACAAGGATACTATTTGATCTGTACTGGGATACGGTGTGATCTGTACTGGGATATGGAGTGATCTGTTCAAGGATAAGAGGTGATCTGTACTGGGATACGGTGTGATCTATACTGGTATACGGTGTGATATGCACTGGGATACGACGTGATCTGTACTGGGATACGGTGTGATCTGTACTTGGATACGGGGTGATCTATACTTGGATATTGAGTGATCTCTACTGGGATATGGGGTGATCTCTACTTGGATATGGTGTGATCTGTATAGGGGTACAGAGTGATCTGTTCCAGGATATGGAACAATCTGTACTGTGATAAAAGGTGACCTGTACAGAGATATTGAGTGATCTGTACTGGGTTACGGATTAATCTGCAGTGGAATACAGAGTGATCTGTACAGGGATATGGAACGATCTGAACTGGGACATGGGGTGATCTGTTCTGGGATACGAGATGATCACTACTGGGATACGGGGTGATATGTACTGGGATATGGAGGGATCTTCACTGGGATATGTAGCGATCTGGAACCAGGATATGGAGCAATCTGTAACCTGGATATGGAGCGATTTGTACTGGGACATGGGGTGATTTATACTGGGATATGGGGAGATCTGTATTGGGATACAATGTGATCAGTACTGGGATACGGGGTGAACAATACTGGGATATGGGGTAATCTGTACAAGGATACGAATTGATCTGTACTGGGATATGGTGTGATCTGTGCTCGGATACGGAGTGATCTATACTGGGATATGGAGTGATCTGTAGTGGGATATGGGGTGATCTGTACTGGGATATGGCGTGATTTGTACACGTATAAGAGGTGATCTATACTGGGATAGGGTGTAATCTGTACTGGGATACGGGGTGATCTATACTGGGATATGCGGTAATCTGTACAAGGATACAATTTGATCTGTACTGGGATACAGTGTGATCTGTACTGGGATATGGGGTGATCAATACTGGGATATGGATTGATCTGCACTGGGAGATGGGGTGATCTGTGCTGGGATATGGTGTCATCTGTACAAGGATAAGAGGTGATCTGTAATGGGACACATTGCCATCTGTACAGGGATATGGAGTGATCTCTGCTGGGATACAGTGTGATCTGTACTGGGATATGGAGTGATCTGCACTGGGATACAGAATGATCTGTAACAGGGGCATGGAACGATCTGTAACAAGGATATGGAGTGATATGTACTGGGACACGGTGTGATTTGTACTGGGATATGGTGTGATCTGTACTGGGATAACCAGTGACCTGTACTGGGATAGGGGGAGATTAGTACTGGGATATGGAGTGAACTTTACTGGGATACGCTCTGATCTGTACTGTGAAACGGCATGATTTGTACTGTAACACATGATCTGTATCGGATATGATGTGATTTGTCATCTGGTATGGATTTTTCTGCACTGTGGTATTTAGTGATCTGATCTGAGATAGGGCATGATCACTTCTGGGATATGGAGCTATCTGTACTGGGATATGGTGTGATCTGTAATGGAGCGATAGGTACTGGGACATGGCGTGATTTGCACTGGGATATGGAGTGATCTGTACTGTGATATGGAGTGATCTGTACTGGGATATGGAGCTATCTGTACTGGGATATGGTGTGATCTGTAATGGAGCGATAGGTACTGGGACATGGCGTGATTTGCACTGGGACACGGTGTGATTTGTACTGGGATATGGTGTGATCTGTACTGGGATACGGCATGATCTGTACGGTGAAACAAAATGATTTGTACGGTGACATCTGATCTGTATGGGATATGATGTGATTTATCATCTGATACGGAGTGATCTGTACTGGGATGTGGCGTGATCTGTACTGGGATACGGAGTGATCTGTACTCGGATACGGCGTCATCTGTACTGCGACACATTGTGATGTATAAGCAGAATATGGAGCGATCCGTAACCGGGAAATGGAGTGATAGGTACTGGGACATGGCTTGATTTGTACTGGGATAATGTGTGATCTGTACTGGGATATGGAGTGAACTTTACTGGGATATGGTCTGATCTTTACTGGGATATGGCATGATCTGTACTGCAAAATGGCATGATTTGTACTGCAACACATGATCTGTATCAGATATGATGTGATTTATCAACTGGTATGGAGTGATCTAAACTGTGGTATTTAGTGATCTGTTCTGAGATAGGGCATGATCTCTTCTGGGATATGGAGCTATCTGTACTCGGATATGGTGTGATCTGTAATGGAGCGAAAGGTACTGGGACATGGCGTGATTTGTACTGGGATATGGTGTGATCTCTACTGGGATATGGAGTGATCTGTACTGGGATACGGTGTGATCTGTACTGGGATACAGCGTGATCTGTACTAGGATATGGAGTGATCTCTACTGGGATATGGCCTATTCTGCACTGGGTTACAGCATGACCTGTACTGGGATGTGGTGTCATCTCTACATGGACATGGAGTGATCTGTACAGGGAAATGGAATGATCTGTACCAGGGTATAGAGCGATCTGTACTGGGATATGAGATGATCTGCACTGGGATATGGAGTGATCTGTATTGGAATACAAGGTGAGCTGCACTGGGATATGGAGCAAACTATACTGGGTTACAGCATGTTCTGTACTGGGATAGGGCATGATCTGAACTGCTGTATAGAGTAGTCTGCACTGGGATAGGTCGTGATCTCTACAGGGATACAGAGTGATCTGTACTTGGATCCAGAGTGACCTGTACTAGGATACGGTATGATCTGTGCTCAGATACAGAGTGATCTGTAATGGGACATGGCATGATCTCTACATGGATAAGGTGTGATCTGTTTTGGGATACGGAGTGATCTGTACCGGGATACAATGTGATCTGTACAGAGATACTGGGTAATCTGTACTGGGTTACGGTGTAATCTGCAGTGGAATACGGAGTGATCTGTACTGGGATATGGAGTGACAGGTACTGGGACATGGTGTGATCAGTTCTGGGATACGAGGTGATCTCTACTGGGATATGGGGAGATCTGTACAGGGATATGGAGTGATCTGCACAGGGATATGGAGTGATCTGGAACCAGGATATGGATCGATTTGTACTGGGATACGGGGTGATTTGTAATGGAATATGTGGTGATCTGTATGAGGATATGGGGTGATCTGTACTGGGAAACGGGGTGATCTGTACTGGGATATGCCGTGATTTGTGCAAGTAAAAGAGGTGATCTATACTGGGAGACGGGGTGATCTATACTGGGATATGTGGTAATCTGTACAAGGATACGTTTTGATCTGTACTGGGACACAGTGTGATCTGTACTGGGATACGGGGTGATCAATACTGGGTTATGGATTGATCTGTACTGGGATATGGGTTGATCTGTGCTGGGATATGGTCTCATCTGTACAAAGATAAGAGGTGATCTGTAATGGGACACAGTGTGATCTGTATAGGGATATGGAGTGATCTGCACTGGGATACAGAGCGATCTGTAACCGGGGCATGGAACAATCTGTAACAGGGATATGGAGTGATATGTATTGGGACACGGCGTGATTTGTGCTGAGATATGGTGTGATCTGTAGTGGGATATCCAGTGATCTGTACTGGGATACCGGTAGACCTGTACTGGGATATGGAGCAAACTTTACTGGGATGCGGTCTGATCTGTACTGGGATATAGCGTGATCTGTACTGTGAAACGGCATGATATGTACTGCAACACATGATCTGTATCGGATATGATGTGATTTATCATCTGGTATGGAGTGATCTCTACTGTGGTATTTAGTGATCTGTTCTGAGATAGGGCATGATATCTTCTGGGATATGGAGCTAGCTGTAATGGGATATGGTGTGATCTGTAATGGAGCGATAGGTACTGGGACATGGCGTGATTTGCACTGGGATATGGAGTGATCTGTACTGTGATATGGAGCGATCTGTACTGGGATATGGAGCTATCTGTACTGGGATATGGTGTGATCTGTAATGGAGCGATAGGTACTGGGACATGGCGTGATTTGCACTGGGACACGGTGTGATTTGTACTGGGATATGGTGTGATCTGTACTGGGATACGGCATGATCTGTACGGTGAAACGAAATGATTTGTACGGTGACATCTGATCTGTATGGGATATGATGTGATTTATCATCTGATACGGAGTGATCTGTACTGGGATGTGGCGTGATCTGTACTGGGATACGGAGTGATCTGTACTCGGATACGGCGTCATCTGTACTGCGACACATTGTGATGTATAAGCAGAATATGGAGCGATCTGTAACCGGGAAATGGAGTGATAGGTACTGGGACATGGCTTGATTTGTACTGGGATATTGTGTGATCTGTACTGGGATATGGAGTGAACTTTACTGGGATATGGTCTGATCTTTACTGGGATATGGCATGATCTGTACTGCAAAATGGCATGATTTGTACTGCAACACATGATCTGTATCAGATATGATGTGATTTATCAACTGGTATGGAGTGATCTAAACTGTGGTATTTAGTGATCTGTTCTGAGATAGGGCATGATCTCTTCTGGGATATGGAGCTATCTGTACTCGGATATGGTGTGATCTGTAATGGAGCGAAAGGTACTGGGACATGACGTGATTTGTACTGGGATATGGTGTGATCTGTACTGGGATATGGAGTGATCTGTACTGGGATACGGTGTGATCTGTACTGGGATACAGCGTGATCTGTACTAGGATATGGAGTGATCTCTACTGGGATATGGCCTATTCTGCACTGGGTTACAGCATGACCTGTACTGGGATGTGGTGTCATCTCTACATGGACATGGAGTGATCTGTACAGGGAAATGGAATGATCTGTACCAGGGTATAGAGCGATCTGTACTGGGATATGAGATGATCTGCACTGGGATATGGAGTGATCTGTATTGGAATACAAGGTGAGCTGCGCTGGGATATGGAGCAAACTATACTGGGTTACAGCATGTTCTGTACTGGGATAGGGCATGATCTGAACTGCTGTATAGAGTAGTCTGCACTGGGATAGGTCGTGATCTCTACAGGGATACAGAGTGATCTGTACTTGGATCCAGAGTGACCTGTACTAGGATACGGTATGATCTGTGCTCAGATACAGAGTGATCTGTAATGGGACATGGCATGATCTCTACATGGATAAGGTGTGATCTGTTTTGGGATACGGAGTGATCTGTACCGGGATACAATGTGATCTGTACAGAGATACTGGGTAATCTGTACTGGGTTACGGTGTAATCTGCAGTGGAATACGGAGTGATCTGTACTGGGATATGGAGTGACAGGTACTGGGACATGGTGTGATCAGTTCTGGGATACGAGGTGATCTCTACTGGGATATGGGGAGATCTGTACAGGGATATGGAGTGATCTGCACAGGGATATGGAGTGATCTGGAACCAGGATATGGATCGATTTGTACTGGGATACGGGGTGATTTGTAATGGAATATGTGGTGATCTGTATGAGGATATGGGGTGATCTGTACTGGGAAACGGGGTGATCTGTACTGGGATATGCCGTGATTTGTGCAAGTAAAAGAGGTGATCTATACTGGGAGACGGGGTGATCTATACTGGGATATGTGGTAATCTGTACAAGGATACGTTTTGATCTGTACTGGGACACAGTGTGATCTGTACTGGGATACGGGGTGATCAATACTGGGTTATGGATTGATCTGTACTGGGATATGGGTTGATCTGTGCTGGGATATGGTCTCATCTGTACAAAGATAAGAGGTGATCTGTAATGGGACACAGTGTGATCTGTATAGGGATATGGAGTGATCTGCACTGGGATACAGAGCGATCTGTAACCGGGGCATGGAACAATCTGTAACAGGGATATGGAGTGATATGTATTGGGACACGGCGTGATTTGTGCTGAGATATGGTGTGATCTGTAGTGGGATATCCAGTGATCTGTACTGGGATACCGGTAGACCTGTACTGGGATATGGAGCAAACTTTACTGGGATGCGGTCTGATCTGTACTGGGATATAGCGTGATCTGTACTGTGAAACGGCATGATATGTACTGCAACACATGATCTGTATCGGATATGATGTGATTTATCATCTGGTATGGAGTGATCTCTACTGTGGTATTTAGTGATCTGTTCTGAGATAGGGCATGATATCTTCTGGGATATGGAGCTAGCTGTAATGGGATATGGTGTGATCTGTAATGGAGCGATAGGTACTGGGACATGGCGTGATTTGCACTGGGATATGGAGTGATCTGTACTGTGATATGGAGCGATCTGTACTGGGATATGGAGCTATCTGTACTGGGATATGGTGTGATCTGTAATGGAGCGATAGGTACTGGGACATGGCGTGATTTGCACTGGGACACGGTGTGATTTGTACTGGGATATGGTGTGATCTGTACTGGGATACGGCATGATCTGTACGGTGAAACGAAATGATTTGTACGGTGACATCTGATCTGTATGGGATATGATGTGATTTATCATCTGATACGGAGTGATCTGTACTGGGATGTGGCGTGATCTGTACTGGGATACGGAGTGATCTGTACTCGGATACGGCGTCATCTGTACTGCGACACATTGTGATGTATAAGCAGAATATGGAGCGATCTGTAACCGGGAAATGGAGTGATAGGTACTGGGACATGGCTTGATTTGTACTGGGATATTGTGTGATCTGTACTGGGATATGGAGTGAACTTTACTGGGATATGGTCTGATCTTTACTGGGATATGGCATGATCTGTACTGCAAAATGGCATAATTTGTACTGCAACACATGATCTGTATCAGATATGATGTGATTTATCAACTGGTATGGAGTGATCTAAACTGTGGTATTTAGTGATCTGTTCTGAGATAGGGCATGATCTCTTCTGGGATATGGAGCTATCTGTACTCGGATATGGTGTGATCTGTAATGGAGCGAAAGGTACTGGGACATGACGTGATTTGTACTGGGATATGGTGTGATCTGTACTGGGATATGGAGTGATCTGTACTGGGATACGGTGTGATCTGTACTGGGATACAGCGTGATCTGTACTAGGATATGGAGTGATCTCTACTGGGATATGGCCTATTCTGCACTGGGTTACAGCATGACCTGTACTGGGATGTGGTGTCATCTCTACATGGACATGGAGTGATCTGTACAGGGAAATGGAATGATCTGTACCAGGGTATAGAGCGATCTGTACTGGGATATGAGATGATCTGCACTGGGATATGGAGTGATCTGTATTGGAATACAAGGTGAGCTGCACTGGGATATGGAGCAAACTATACTGGGTTACAGCATGTTCTGTACTGGGATAGGGCATGATCTGAACTGCTGTATAGAGTAGTCTGCACTGGGATAGGTCGTGATCTCTACAGGGATACAGAGTGATCTGTACTTGGATCCAGAGTGACCTGTACTAGGATACGGTATGATCTGTGCTCAGATACAGAGTGATCTGTAATGGGACATGGCATGATCTCTACATGGATAAGGTGTGATCTGTTTTGGGATACGGAGTGATCTGTACCGGGATACAATGTGATCTGTACAGAGATACTGGGTAATCTGTACTGGGTTACGGTGTAATCTGCAGTGGAATACGGAGTGATCTGTACTGGGATATGGAGTGACAGGTACTGGGACATGGTGTGATCAGTTCTGGGATACGAGGTGATCTCTACTGGGATATGGGGAGATCTGTACAGGGATATGGAGTGATCTGCACAGGGATATGGAGTGATCTGGAACCAGGATATGGATCGATTTGTACTGGGATACGGGGTGATTTGTAATGGAATATGTGGTGATCTGTATGAGGATATGGGGTGATCTGTACTGGGAAACGGGGTGATCTGTACTGGGATATGCCGTGATTTGTGCAAGTAAAAGAGGTGATCTATACTGGGAGACGGGGTGATCTATACTGGGATATGCGGTAATCTGTACAAGGATACGTTTTGATCTGTACTGGGACACAGTGTGATCTGTACTGGGATACGGGGTGATCAATACTGGGTTATGGATTGATCTGTACTGGGATATGGGTTGATCTGTGCTGGGATATGGTCTCATCTGTACAAAGATAAGAGGTGATCTGTAATGGGACACAGTGTGATCTGTATAGGGATATGGAGTGATCTGCACTGGGATACAGAGCGATCTGTAACCGGGGCATGGAACAATCTGTAACAGGGATATGGAGTGATATGTATTGGGACACGGCGTGATTTGTGCTGAGATATGGTGTGATCTGTAGTGGGATATCCAGTGATCTGTACTGGGATACCGGTAGACCTGTACTGGGATATGGAGCAAACTTTACTGGGATGCGGTCTGATCTGTACTGGGATATAGCGTGATCTGTACTGTGAAACGGCATGATATGTACTGCAACACATGATCTGTATCGGATATGATGTGATTTATCATCTGGTATGGAGTGATCTCTACTGTGGTATTTAGTGATCTGTTCTGAGATAGGGCATGATATCTTCTGGGATATGGAGCTAGCTGTAATGGGATATGGTGTGATCTGTAATGGAGCGATAGGTACTGGGACATGGCGTGATTTGCACTGGGATATGGAGTGATCTGTACTGTGATATGGAGCGATCTGTACTGGGATATGGAGCTATCTGTACTGGGATATGGTGTGATCTGTAATGGAGCGATAGGTACTGGGACATGGCGTGATTTGCACTGGGACACGGTGTGATTTGTACTGGGATATGGTGTGATCTGTACTGGGATACGGCATGATCTGTACGGTGAAACGAAATGATTTGTACGGTGACATCTGATCTGTATGGGATATGATGTGATTTATCATCTGATACGGAGTGATCTGTACTGGGATGTGGCGTGATCTGTACTGGGATACGGAGTGATCTGTACTCGGATACGGCGTCATCTGTACTGCGACACATTGTGATGTATAAGCAGAATATGGAGCGATCTGTAACCGGGAAATGGAGTGATAGGTACTGGGACATGGCTTGATTTGTACTGGGATATTGTGTGATCTGTACTGGGATATGGAGTGAACTTTACTGGGATATGGTCTGATCTTTACTGGGATATGGCATGATCTGTACTGCAAAATGGCATAATTTGTACTGCAACACATGATCTGTATCAGATATGATGTGATTTATCAACTGGTATGGAGTGATCTAAACTGTGGTATTTAGTGATCTGTTCTGAGATAGGGCATGATCTCTTCTGGGATATGGAGCTATCTGTACTCGGATATGGTGTGATCTGTAATGGAGCGAAAGGTACTGGGACATGACGTGATTTGTACTGGGATATGGTGTGATCTGTACTGGGATATGGAGTGATCTGTACTGGGATACGGTGTGATCTGTACTGGGATACAGCGTGATCTGTACTAGGATATGGAGTGATCTCTACTGGGATATGGCCTATTCTGCACTGGGTTACAGCATGACCTGTACTGGGATGTGGTGTCATCTCTACATGGACATGGAGTGATCTGTACAGGGAAATGGAATGATCTGTACCAGGGTATAGAGCGATCTGTACTGGGATATGAGATGATCTGCACTGGGATATGGAGTGATCTGTATTGGAATACAAGGTGAGCTGCACTGGGATATGGAGCAAACTATACTGGGTTACAGCATGTTCTGTACTGGGATAGGGCATGATCTGAACTGCTGTATAGAGTAGTCTGCACTGGGATAGGTCGTGATCTCTACAGGGATACAGAGTGATCTGTACTTGGATCCAGAGTGACCTGTACTAGGATACGGTATGATCTGTGCTCAGATACAGAGTGATCTGTAATGGGACATGGCATGATCTCTACATGGATAAGGTGTGATCTGTTTTGGGATACGGAGTGATCTGTACCGGGATACAATGTGATCTGTACAGAGATACTGGGTAATCTGTACTGGGTTACGGTGTAATCTGCAGTGGAATACGGAGTGATCTGTACTGGGATATGGAGTGACAGGTACTGGGACATGGTGTGATCAGTTCTGGGATACGAGGTGATCTCTACTGGGATATGGGGAGATCTGTACAGGGATATGGAGTGATCTGCACAGGGATATGGAGTGATCTGGAACCAGGATATGGATCGATTTGTACTGGGATACGGGGTGATTTGTAATGGAATATGTGGTGATCTGTATGAGGATATGGGGTGATCTGTACTGGGAAACGGGGTGATCTGTACTGGGATATGCCGTGATTTGTGCAAGTAAAAGAGGTGATCTATACTGGGAGACGGGGTGATCTATACTGGGATATGCGGTAATCTGTACAAGGATACGTTTTGATCTGTACTGGGACACAGTGTGATCTGTACTGGGATACGGGGTGATCAATACTGGGTTATGGATTGATCTGTACTGGGATATGGGTTGATCTGTGCTGGGATATGGTCTCATCTGTACAAAGATAAGAGGTGATCTGTAATGGGACACAATGTGATCTGTATAGGGATATGGAGTGATCTGCACTGGGATACAGAGCGATCTGTAACCGGGGCATGGAACAATCTGTAACAGGGATATGGAGTGATATGTATTGGGACACGGCGTGATTTGTGCTGAGATATGGTGTGATCTGTAGTGGGATATCCAGTGATCTGTACTGGGATACCGGTAGACCTGTACTGGGATATGGAGCAAACTTTACTGGGATGCGGTCTGATCTGTACTGGGATATAGCGTGATCTGTACTGTGAAATGGCATGATATGTACTGCAACACATGATCTGTATCGGATATGATGTGATTTATCATCTGGTATGGAGTGATCTCTACTGTGGTATTTAGTGATCTGTTCTGAGATAGGGCATGATATCTTCTGGGATATGGAGCTAGCTGTAATGGGATATGGTGTGATCTGTAATGGAGCGATAGGTACTGGGACATGGCGTGATTTGCACTGGGATATGGAGTGATCTGTACTGTGATATGGAGCGATCTGTACTGGGATATGGAGCTATCTGTACTGGGATATGGTGTGATCTGTAATGGAGCGATAGGTACTGGGACATGGCGTGATTTGCACTGGGACACGGTGTGATTTGTACTGGGATATGGTGTGATCTGTACTGGGATACGGCATGATCTGTACGGTGAAACGAAATGATTTGTACGGTGACATCTGATCTGTATGGGATATGATGTGATTTATCATCTGATACGGAGTGATCTGTACTGGGATGTGGCGTGATCTGTACTGGGATACGGAGTGATCTGTACTCGGATACGGCGTCATCTGTACTGCGACACATTGTGATGTATAAGCAGAATATGGAGCGATCTGTAACCGGGAAATGGAGTGATAGGTACTGGGACATGGCTTGATTTGTACTGGGATATTGTGTGATCTGTACTGGGATATGGAGTGAACTTTACTGGGATATGGTCTGATCTTTACTGGGATATGGCATGATCTGTACTGCAAAATGGCATGATTTGTACTGCAACACATGATCTGTATCAGATATGATGTGATTTATCAACTGGTATGGAGTGATCTAAACTGTGGTATTTAGTGATCTGTTCTGAGATAGGGCATGATCTCTTCTGGGATATGGAGCTATCTGTACTCGGATATGGTGTGATCTGTAATGGAGCGAAAGGTACTGGGACATGACGTGATTTGTACTGGGATATGGTGTGATCTGTACTGGGATATGGAGTGATCTGTACTGGGATACGGTGTGATCTGTACTGGGATACAGCGTGATCTGTACTAGGATATGGAGTGATCTCTACTGGGATATGGCCTATTCTGCACTGGGTTACAGCATGACCTGTACTGGGATGTGGTGTCATCTCTACATGGACATGGAGTGATCTGTACAGGGAAATGGAATGATCTGTACCAGGGTATAGAGCGATCTGTACTGGGATATGAGATGATCTGCACTGGGATATGGAGTGATCTGTATTGGAATACAAGGTGAGCTGCACTGGGATATGGAGCAAACTATACTGGGTTACAGCATGTTCTGTACTGGGATAGGGCATGATCTGAACTGCTGTATAGAGTAGTCTGCACTGGGATAGGTCGTGTTCTCTACAGGGATACAGAGTGATCTGTACTTGGATCCAGAGTGACCTGTACTAGGATACGGTATGATCTGTGCTCAGATACAGAGTGATCTGTAATGGGACATGGCATGATCTCTACATGGATAAGGTGTGATCTGTTTTGGGATACGGAGTGATCTGTACCGGGATACAATGTGATCTGTACAGAGATACTGGGTAATCTGTACTGGGTTACGGTGTAATCTGCAGTGGAATACGGAGTGATCTGTACTGGGATATGGAGTGACAGGTACTGGGACATGGTGTGATCAGTTCTGGGATACGAGGTGATCTCTACTGGGATATGGGGAGATCTGTACAGGGATATGGAGTGATCTGCACAGGGATATGGAGTGATCTGGAACCAGGATATGGATCGATTTGTACTGGGATACGGGGTGATTTGTAATGGAATATGTGGTGATCTGTATGAGGATATGGGGTGATCTGTACTGGGAAACGGGGTGATCTGTACTGGGATATGCCGTGATTTGTGCAAGTAAAAGAGGTGATCTATACTGGGAGACGGGGTGATCTATACTGGGATATGCGGTAATCTGTACAAGGATACGTTTTGATCTGTACTGGGACACAGTGTGATCTGTACTGGGATACGGGGTGATCAATACTGGGTTATGGATTGATCTGTACTGGGATATGGGTTGATCTGTGCTGGGATATGGTCTCATCTGTACAAAGATAAGAGGTGATCTGTAATGGGACACAGTGTGATCTGTATAGGGATATGGAGTGATCTGCACTGGGATACAGAGCGATCTGTAACCGGGGCATGGAACAATCTGTAACAGGGATATGGAGTGATATGTATTGGGACACGGCGTGATTTGTGCTGAGATATGGTGTGATCTGTAGTGGGATATCCAGTGATCTGTACTGGGATACCGGTAGACCTGTACTGGGATATGGAGCAAACTTTACTGGGATGCGGTCTGATCTGTACTGGGATATAGCATGATCTGTACTGTGAAACGGCATGATATGTACTGCAACACATGATCTGTATCGGATATGATGTGATTTATCATCTGGTATGGAGTGATCTCTACTGTGGTATTTAGTGATCTGTTCTGAGATAGGGCATGATATCTTCTGGGATATGGAGCTAGCTGTAATGGGATATGGTGTGATCTGTAATGGGATAGGGCATAATATGCACTCAGATACGCAGTGATCAGTTCTGGGGTAGGTTGTGATCTGTACAGGGATACAGAGTGATCTGAACTGGGATACAGAATGATCTGTACAGGGATATGGAGTAATCTCTATTGGGATATGCGGTGATCTGTACTGGGATACAGCGTGATCTGTACTAGGATATGGGGTGATTTCTACTGGGATATGGCCTATTCTGCCCTTGGTTACAGCATGACCTGTACTGGGATGTGGTGTGATCTCTACATGGACACGGTGTGATCTGTATAGGGAAAAGGAATGATCTGTACCAGGATATAGAGAAATCTGTACTGGGATATGAGGTGATCTGCACTGGGATACAGAGTGATCTGTACTGGAATACAAGGTGATCTGCACTGGGATATGGAGCAAACTATACTGGCTTACGGTATGTTCTATACTGGGATAGGGCATGATCTGAACTGTTGTATAGAGTGGTCTGTACTGGGATAGGTCGAGATCTCTACAGGGGTACAGAGTGATCTTAACTGGGATACAGAGTGATCTGTACAGGGATATCGAGTGATCTCTATTGGGATACGCGGTGATCTGTACTGGGATATGGGGTGATCTGCACTGGTATACGGAGCGATCTGTAACCGGAATATGGAGTGATCTGTAACCGGGAAATGGAGTGAAAGGTACTGGGACATGGCATGATTTGTACTGGGATATGGTGTGATCTGTACTAGGATATGGAGCGAACTTTACTGGGAAACCGTCTGATCTGTACTGGGACATGGTTTGATCTGTACTGCGAAACGGCATGATTTGTACTGCAACACATGATCTGTATCGGATATGATGTGATTTATCATCTGGTATGGAGTAATCTGTACTGTGGTATTTAGTGATCTGTTCTGAGGTAGGGCATGATCTCTTCTGCGATATGGAGCTATCTGTACTGGGATATGGTGTGATCTGTAATGGGATAGGCCATAATATGCACTCAGATACGGAGTGATCTGTTCTGGGGTAGGTCGTGATCTGTACAGGGATACAGAGTGATCTGAATTGGGATATGAAGTGATCTGTACAGGGAAATGGAGTGATCTCTACTGAGATACGGCGTGATATGTATTGGGATATGGGGTGACCTGCATGGGATACGGAGCGATCTGTAACCGCGATATGGAGCGATCTATAACCGGGAAATGGATTGATAGGTACTGGGACATGGCCTGATTTGTACTGGGATATGGTGTGATCTGTACTGTGATATGGAGTGATCTGTACTGGGATAGGGGGTGACCTGTAGGTATACTGAGCGAGCTTTACTGGGATACGGTGTGATCTGTACTGGGATACGGCATGATCTGTAGTGTGAAACGGAATGATTTGTACAGCGACACATGATCTGTATGGGATATGATGTGATTTATCATCTGATACGGAGTGATCTGTACTGGGATGTGGCGTGATCTGTAGTGGGATACGGAGTGATCTGTACTCGGTTACGGCGTCATCTGTACAGTGACACATTGTGCTCTATACGGGATACAACGTGATCTATAATCTGATATGGCATGATCTGTACTGGGGTATTTAGTGATCTGTTCTGGGATAGGGCGTGATCTGTACTGCAATATGGATCTAGCTGTAGTGGGATATGGTGTGATCTGTAATGGGATATGGCGCAATCTGTACTGGGATACAGCATGATCTGTTCTGGGGTAGGGCGTGATCAGTACCGGGGTACAGAGTGATTCGTAACTTGGATATGGGACGAATTCTGTTGGGATACAGAGCGATCTGTACTGGGATATGGGGTGCTCTGTACTGGGATACTGGGTGATCAGTACTGGGCAATGTGGTGATCTTTACTAGGATACAATGTGTTCTGTATACGATACGCTGTGATCTGTATGGGATACGGTGTGATCTGTAATGGGATACGGTGTGATGTGTATGGGATACGGTGTGAACTGCATTTGGATACAGAGCGATCAGAACTGTGATACAACATGTTTTCTAATGGATTACCTTGTGATTTGTATTGGGATTGGCATGATCTCTACAGGAATTCAGAGTTTCCTGTACATCGATACAGTTTGTTCTGTATTGGGTACGGTGTGATCTGCAGTCGGATAGTAGTGGTGTCTGTTGGGATATGCAATGATCTGTACTGGGAAATATCATGATCTGTACAGGGAAGCAGAGTGATCTGTGCTGGGATACTGGGTGATCTGTACTGGGCTATGTGGTGATCTGTACAAGGATATGCGGTGATCTGTACTGGGATACGGAGTGATCTGTATGGGATACGGTTTGATCTGTATGTGATACGGTGTGATCTGTACTGGGATACGGTGTGGTATGTATGGGATACGGTGTGATCTGCATTTGGATATGGAGCAATCAGTACTGGGATACGACATGTTCTCTACTGGGATACTTTGTGATTTGTACTGGGATTGGCATGATCTCTACAGGGATTCGGAGTGATCTGTACATGGATACAGAATGATCTGCATTGTGTACGGTGTGATCTGCAGTCTGATAGGAGTGGTCTGTGTTGGGATATGCAATGATCCGTACTGGGAAATGGCATGATCTGTACTGGGATATGGGTTGATCTGTACTGGCATATGGGGTGATCAGTACCAGGATACGAGGTTGATCAGTACTGGAATACTAGATGATCTTTACTGGGATACGGTGTGATCTGTACTTGGATACAGTGTGATCTGTATTAGGATATGGGGTGATCTCTACTGGGATATGGCGTATTCTGCACTGGGTTACAGCATGACCTGTACTGGGATGTGGTGTGATCTCTACATGGACACGGTGTGATCTGTACTGAGAAATAGAATGATCTGTACCAGGATATAGAGTGATCTGTACCGGGATATGAGGTGATCTGCACTGGGATACAGAGTGATCTGTACTGGAATACGAGGTGATCTGCACTGGGATATGGAGCAAACTATACCAGGTTATGGCATGTTCTATACTGGGATAGGGCATGATCTGAACTGTTGTATAGAGTGGTCTGTACTGCAAAAGGTCGTGATCTCTACAGGGATACGGAGTGATCTGTACTAGGATACGGTATGATCTGTGCTCGGATACAGAGTGATCTGTAATGGGACATGGCATGATCTCTACATGGATACGGTGTGATCTGTATAGGGATACGGAGTGATCTGTACTGGGATACCAGGTGATCTGTACAGAGATACTGGGTAATCTGTACCAGGTTACGGAGTAATCTGCAGTGGAATACGGAGTGATCTGTACTCGGATATGGAGCAACTGGTACTGGGACATGGTGTGATCAGTTCTGGTATACGAGGTAATTTCTACTGGGATATGGAGTGATCTGCACAGGGATATGGAGTGATCTGGAACCAGGATTTGGATCGATTTGTACTGGGACACCGGGTGATTTGTAATGGGATATGTGGTGATCCGTACGAGGATATGGGTGATCTGTACTGGGATACGGGGTGATGTGTACTGGGATCTAGCGTGATCTGTACTGTGACACGTGATCTTTACGGGATATGAATTGATCTATAATCAGATACAGCATGATCAGTACTGTGGTATTTAGTGATCTGTTCTATGATTGGGCATGATATGTACAGCGATACGGAGCCAGCTGTATTGGGATATGGTGTGATCCATAATGGGATAAGGCATAACCTGTACTGAGATAGAGTGTGATCTGTTCTGGGGTAGGGCGTGATCTATACAGGGGTACATAGTGATCTCTACTGGGATACGAGGTGATCTATACTGGGATATGGAGTGATCTGTACTGTGATACTGGGTGATCCGTACTTGGATATTGGGTGATCTGTACTAGGATACGCAGGGAACTGTACTGGGATACAGTGTGATCTATTCTGGGATACAGGGTGATGTGTACTGGGATATGGATGATCTTTACTTGTATATGGGGTGATCTGTACTGGGATACAGGGCGATCTGTACTGTGATACGGGGTGAGCTGTACTGGGATACGGCATGATCTGTACTGTGACATGTGATCTGTACGGGATATGAAGTGATCTAAAATCAGATACGGTGTGATCAGTACTGTGGTATTTAGTGATCTGTTCTATGATAGGGCGTGATATGTACTGCGATACGGAGCTAGATGTACTGGGATATGGTGTGATCTGTAATGTGATATTGCATAATCTGTACTGGGATAGAGTGTGATCTGTTCTGGCATACTGGGTGATCCGTACTGGGATATTGGGTGATCTGTACTAGGATACGCAGTGATCTGTACTGGGATATGGTGTGATCTATTCTGGGATATGGTGTGATCTATTCTGGGATATGGATGATCTTTACTTGTATATGGGGTGATCTGTACTGGGATACAGGGTGGTCTGTACTGTGATACAGGGTGATCTGTACTGGGATACGGCATGATCTGTACTGCGACATGACATGATTTGTACTGGGACACATCATGATCTGTATGGGATACGACATGATCTATAATTTGATACGGTGTGTTCTGCACTCGGGTATTTAATGATCTGTTCTGGGATAGGGCCTGACCTGTACTGGGATACCAAGATAGCTGAACTGGGATAAGGTGTGATCTGTAATTGGATATGGCATAATCTGTACTGGGATGCAGCATGATCTGTCTGGGGTAGGGTGTGATCTGTACTGGGATATGGGGCGATCTGTACTGTGATACGTGGTGATCTGTACTGGGATATGGCGTGATCTATTCTGTGACATGAGGCGATCTGTATTGGGATATGACATGTTCTATACTCTGATATGGTGTGATCTGTTCAGTGATCGGGCATGGTATTTACTGGTGATCTATACTAGGATATGGGGTGATCTGTACTGCGATACGGGGTGATGTGTACTGGCATCTAGCGTGATCTGTACTGTGACACGTGATCTGTACGGGATATGAAGTGATCTAAAATCAGATACGGTGTGATCAGTACTGTGGTATTTAGTGATCTGTTCTATGATAGGGCGTGATATGTACTGCGATACGGAGCTAGATGTACTGGGATATGGTGTGATCTGTAATGTGATATTGCATAATCTGTACTGGGATAGAGTGTGATCTGTTCTGGCATACTGGGTGATCCGTACTGGGATATTGGGTGATCTGTACTAGGATACGCAGTGATCGGTACTGGGATATGGTGTGATCTGTAATGGAGCGATAGGTACTGGGACATGGCGTGATTTGCACTGGGATATGGAGTGATCTGTACTGTGATATGGAGTGATCTGTACTGGGATAGGGGGAGACCTGTACTGAGATACTGAGTGAGCTTTACTGTGATAGGTGTGATCTGTACTGGGATACGGCATGATCTGTACGGTGAAACGAAATGATTTGTACGGTGACATCTGATCTGTATGGGATATGATGTGATTTATCATCTGATACGGAGTGATCTGTACTGGGATACGGAGTGATCTGTACTCGGATATGGCGTCATCTGTACTGCGACACATTGTGATGTATAAGCAGAATATGGAGCGATCTGTAACCGGGAAATGGAGTGATAGGTACTGGGACATGGCTTGATTTGTACTGGGATATTGTGTGATCTGTACTGGGATATGGAGTGAACTTTACTGGGATATGGTCTGATCTTTACTGGGATATGGCATGATCTGTACTGCAAAATGGCATGATTTGTACTGCAACACATGATCTGTATCGGATATGATGTGATTTATCATCTGGTATGGAGTGATCTCTACTGTGGTATTTAGTGATCTGTTCTGAGATAGGGCATGATCTCTTCTGGGATATGGAGCTAGCTGTAATGGGATATGGTGTGGTCTGTAATGGGATAGGGCATAATATGCACTCAGATATGCAGTGATCAGTTCTGGCGTGGGTCGTGATCTGTACAGGGATACAGAGTGATCTGTACAGGGATATGGAGTGATCTCTATTGGGATATGCGGTGATCTGTACTGGGATACAGCGTGATCTGTACTAGGATATGGGGTGATCTCTACTGGGATATGGCCTATTCTGCCCTTGGTTACAGCATGACCTGTACTGGGATGTGGTGTGATCTCTACATGGACACGGTGTGATCTGTATAGGGAAATGGAATGATCTGTACCAGGATATAGAGAGATCTGTACTGGGATATGAGGTGATCTGCACTGGGATACGGAGTGAACTGTACTGGAATACAAGGTGATCTGCACTGGGATATGGAGCAAACTATACTGGGTTACGGCATGTTCTATACTGGGATAGGGCATGATCTGAACTGTTGTATAGAGTGGTCTGTACTGGGATAGGTCGAGATCTCTACAGGGGTACAGAGTGATCTTAACTGGGATACAGAGTGATCTGTACAGGGATATCGAGTGATCTCTATTGGGATACGCGGTGATCTGTACTGGGATATGGGGTGATCTGCACTGGGATACGGAGCGATCTGTAACCGGAATATGGAGTGATCTGTAACCGGGAAATGGAGTGAAAGGTACTGGGACATGGCATGATTTGTACTGGGATATGGTGTGATCTGTACTAGGATATGGAGCGAACTTTACTGGGAAACTGTCTGATCTGCACTGGGACATGGTTTGATCTGTACTGCGAAACGGCATGATTTGTACTGCAACACATGATCTGTATCGGATATGATGTGATTTATCATCTGGTATGGAGTAATCTGTACTGTGGTATTTAGTGATCTGTTCTGAGGTAGGGCATGATCTCTTCTGCGATATGGAGCTATCTGTACTGGGATATGGTGTGATCTGTAATGGGATAGGCCATAATATGCACTCAGATATGGAGTGATCTGTTCTGGGGTAGGTTATGATCTGTACAGGGATACAGAGTGATCTGAATTGGGATACGGAGTGATCTGTACAGGGAAATGGAGTGATCTCTACTGAGATACGGTGTGATATGTATTGGGATATGGGGTGACCTGCATGGGATATGGAGCGATCTGTAACCGCGATATGGAGCGATCTATAACCGGGAAATGGAGTGATAGGTACTGGGACATGGCCTGATTTGTATTGGGATATGGTGTGATCTGTACTGTGATATGGAGTGATCTGTACTGGGATAGGGGGTGACCTGTATGTATACTGAGCGAGCTTTACTGGGATACGGTGTGATCTGTACTGGGATACAGCATGATCTGTAGTGTGAAACGGAATGATTTGTACAGCGACACATGATCTGTATGGGATATGATGTGATTTATCATCTGATACGGAGTGATCTGTACTGGGATGTGGCGTGATCTGTAGTGGGATACGGAGTGATCTGTACTCGGTTATGGCGTCAACTGTACAGTGACACATTGTGCTCTATACGGGATACAACGTGATCTATAATCTGATACGGCATGATCTGTACTGGGGTATTTAGTGATCTGTTCTGGGATAGGGCGTGATCTGTACTGCAATATGGATCTAGCTGTAGTGGGATATGGTGTCATCTGTAATGGGATATGGCGTAATCTGTACTGGGATACAGCATGATCTGTTCTGGGGTAGGGCGTGATCAGTACCGGGGTACAGAGTGATCTGTCCTTGGATACGGGACGAATTCTGTTGGGATACAGAGCGATCTGTACTGGGATATGGGGTGATCTGTACTGGGATACTGGGTGATCAGTACTGGGCAATGTGGTGATCTTTACTAGGATACAGTGTGTTCTGTATACGATACGCTGTGATCTGTAATGGGATACGGTGTGATGTGTATGGGATACGGTGTGAACTGCATTTGGATACAGAGCGATCAGAACTGTGATACAACATGTTTTCTAATGGATTACCTTGTGATTTGTATTGGGATTGGCATGATCTCTACAGGAATTCAGAGTTTCCTGTACATCGATACAGATTGTTCTGTACTGGGTACGGTGTGATCTGCAGTCGGATAGTAGTGGTGTCTGTTGGGATATGCAATGATCTGTACTGGGAAATATCATGATCTGTACAGGGAAGCAGAGTGATCTGTGCTGGGATACTGGGTGATCTGTACTGGGCTATGTGGTGATCTGTACAAGGATATGCGGTGATCTGTACTGGGATACGGAGTGATCTGTATGGGATACGGTTTGATCTGTATGTGATACGGTGTGATCTGTACTGGGATACGGTGTGGTATGTATGGGATACGGTGTGATCTGCATTTGGATATGGAGCAATCAGTACTGGGATACGACATGTTCTCTACTGGGATACTTTGTGATTTGTACTGGGATTGGCATGATCTCTACAGGGATTCGGAGTGATCTGTACATGGATACAGAATGATCTGTATTGTGTACGGTGTGATCTGCAGTCTGATAGGAGTGGTCTGTGTTGGGATATGCAATGATCCGTACTGGGAAATGGCATGATCTGTACTGGGATATGGGTTGATCTGTACTGGCATATGGGGTGATCAGTACCAGGATACGAGGTTGATCAGTACTGGAATACTAGATGATCTTTACTGGGATACGGTGTGATCTGTACTTGGATACAGTGTGATCTGTATTAGGATATGGGGTGATCTCTACTGGGATATGGCGTATTCTGCACTGGGTTACAGCATGACCTGTACTGGGATGTGGTGTGATCTCTACATGGACACGGTGTGATCTGTACTGAGAAATAGAATGATCTGTACCAGGATATAGAGTGATCTGTACCGGGATATGAGGTGATCTGCACTGGGATACAGAGTGATCTGTACTGGAATACGAGGTGATCTGCACTGGGATATGGAGCAAACTATACCAGGTTACGGCATGTTCTATACTTGGATAGGGCATGATCTGAACTGTTGTATAGAGTGGTCTGTACTGCGAAAGGTCGTGATCTCTACAGGGATACGGGGTGATCTGTACTAGGATACGGTATGATCTGTGCTCGGATACAGAGTGATCTGTAATGGGACATGGCATGATCTCTACATGGATACGGTGTGATCTGTATAGGGATATGGAGTGATGCGTACTGGGATACCAGGTGATCTGTACAGAGATACTGGGTAATCTGTACCGGGTTACGGAGTAATCTGCAGTGGAATACGGAGTGATCTGTACTCAGATATGGAGCAACTGGTACTGGGACATGGTGTGATCAGTTCTGGTATACGAGGTAATTTCTACTGGGATATGGAGTGATCTGCACAGGGATATGGAGTGATCTGGAACCAGGATTTGGATCGATTTGTACTGGGACACCGGGTGATTTGTAATGGGATATGTGGTGATCCGTACGAGGATATGGGGTGATCTGTACTGGGATACGGGGTGATGTGTACTGGGATCTAGCGTGATCTGTACTGTGACACGTGATCTGTACGGGATATGAATTGATCTATAATCAGATACAGCGTGATCAGTACTGTGGTATTTAGTGATCTGTTCTATGATTGGGCATGATATGTACAGCGATACGGAGCCAGCTGTATTGGGATATGGTGTGATCCGTAATGGGATAAGGCATAACCTGTACTGAGATAGAGTGTGATCTGTTCTGGGGTAGGGCGTGATCTATACAGGGGTACATAGTGATCTCTACTGGGATACGAGGTGATCTATACTGGGATATGGAGTGATCTGTACTGGGATACTGGGTGATCCGTACTTGGATATTGGGTGATCTGTACTAGGATATGCAGTGAACTGTACTGGGATACAGTGTGATCTGTTCTGGGATACAAGGGTGATGTGTACTGGGATATGGATGATCTTTACTTGTATATGGGGTAATCTGTACTGGGATACAGGGTGATCTGTACTGTGATACGGGGTGAGCTGTACTGGGATACAGCATGATCTGTACTGCAATATGATGTGATTTGTACTGGGACACATCATGATCTGTATGGGATACGACATGATCTATAATCTGATACGGTGTGTTCTCTACTCGGGTATTTAATGATCTGTTCTGGGATAGGGCCTGACCTGTATTGGGATATCAAGAAAGCTGAACTGGGATAAGGTGTGATCTGTAATTGGATATGGCATAATCTGTACTGGGATACCGCCTGATCTGTCTGGGGTAGGGTGTGATCTGTATTGGGATATGGGGTGATTTGTACTGTGATACGGGGTGATCTGTACTGGGATATGGTGTGATCTTTTCTGGGATATGAGGCGATCTGTATTGGGATATGACATGTTCTATACTCTGATACGGTGTGATCTGTTTGGTGATCGGGCATGATATTTACTTGGGTATGTAGCGATCTGTACCGGGATAGGGCGTGATCTGTATTGGGATACGGGGTGATCTATACTGAGATACATGGTGATCTGTACTGGGATATGAGGTGATCTGTATTGGGGTACGACATGTTCCATGCTCTGATACGTTGTGATCTGTACAGGGATCGGGTGTGTTCTTTACTGTGGTATTTAACAATCTGTCCCTGGATAGGGCATGATCTGTACTGGGATGCAGCATGATCAGTACTGGTATATGGTGTGTTCTGTACTGAGATGCGGCATCATCTGTACTGGGATAGGGTGTGATGTGTACTAGAATATGGGGTGATTTGTACTGGGATACGGGGTGATCTGTACTGTGACATGTGATCTGTACGGGATATGAAGTGATCTAAAATCAGATACGGTGTGATCAGTTCTGTGGTATTTAGTGATCTGTTCTATGATAGGGCGTGATATGTACTGCGATACGGAGCTAGATGTACTGGGATATGGTGTGATCTGTAATGTGATATTGCATAATCTGTACTGGGATAGAGTGTGATCTGTTCTGGCATACTGGGTGATCCGTACTGGGATATTGGGTGATCTGTACTAGGATACGCAGTGATCTGTACTGGGATATGGTGTGATCTATTCTGGGATATGGTGTGATCTATTCTGGGATATGGATGATCTTTACTTGTATATGGGGTGATCTGTACTGGGATACAGGGTGATCTGTACTGTGATACAGGGTGATCTGTACTGGGATACGGCATGCTCTGTACTGCGACATGACATGATTTGTACTGGGACACATCATGATCTGTATGGGATACGACATGATCTATAATTTGATACGGTGTGTTCTGCACTCGGGTATTTAATGATCTGTTCTGGGATAGGGCCTGACCTGTACTGGGATACCAAGATAGCTGAACTGGGATAAGGTGTGATCTGTAATTGGATATGGCATAATCTGTACTGTGATGCAGCATGATCTGTCTGGAGTAGGATGTGATCTGTACTGGGATATGGGGCGATCTGTACTGTGATACGTGGTGATCTGTACTGGGATATGGCGTGATCTATTCTGTGACATGAGGCGATCTGTATTGGGATATGACATGTTCTATACTCTGATATGGTGTGATCTGTTCAGTGATCGGGCATGGTATTTACTGGTGATCTATACTAGGATATGGGGTGATCTGTACTGCGATACGGGGTGATGTGTACTGGGATCTAGCGTGATCTGTACTGTGACACGTGATCTGTACGGGATATGAAGTGATCTAAAATCAGATACGGTGTGATCAGTACTGTGGTATTTAGTGATCTGTTCTATGATAGGGCGTGATATGTACTGCGATACGGAGCTAGATGTACTGGGATATGGTTTGATCTGTAATGTGATATTGCATAATCTGTACTGGGATAGAGTGTGATCTGTTCTGGCATACTGGGTGATCCGTACTGGGATATTGGGTGATCTGTACTAGGATACGCAGTGATCTGTACTGGGATATGGTGTGATCTGTAATGGAGCGATAGGTACTGGGACATGGCGTGATTTGCACTGGGATATGGAGTGATCTGTACTGTGATATGGAGTGATCTGTACTGGGATAGGGGGAGACCTGTACTGGGATACTGAGTGAGCTTTACTGTGATAGGTGTGATCTGTACTGGGATACGGCATGATCTGTACGGTGAAACGAAATGATTTGTACGGTGACATCTGATCTGTATGGGATATGATGTGATTTATCATCTGATACGGAGTGATCTGTACTGGGATACGGAGTGATCTGTACTCGGATACGGCGTCATCTGTACTGCGACACATTGTGATGTATAAGCAGAATATGGAGCGATCTGTAACCGGGAAATGGAGTGATAGGTACTGGGACATGGCTTGATTTGTACTGGGATATTGTGTGATCTGTACTGGGATATGGAGTGAACTTTACTGGGATATGGTCTGATCTTTACTGGGATATGGCATGATCTGTACTGCAAAATGGCATGATTTGTACTGCAACACATGATCTGTATCAGATATGATGTGATTTATCATCTGGTATGGAGTGATCTGTACTGTGGTATTTAGTGATCTGTTCTGAGATAGGGCATGATCTCTTCTGGGATATGGAGCTATCTGTACTCGGATATGGTGTGATCTGTAATGGAGCGAAAGGTACTGGGACATGGCGTGATTTGTACTGGGATATGGTGTGATCTCTACTGGGATATGGAGTGATCTGTACTGGGATACGGTGTGATCTGTACTGGGATACAGCGTGATCTGTACTAGGATATGGAGTGATCTCTACTGGGATATGGCCTATTCTGCACTGGGTTACAGCATGACCTGTACTGGGATGTGGTGTCATCTCTACATGGACATGGAGTGATCTGTACAGGGAAATGGAATGATCTGTACCAGGGTATAGAGCGATCTGTACTGGGATATGAGATGATCTGCACTGGGATATGGAGTGATCTGCATTGGAATACAAGGTGAGCTGCACTGGGATATGGAGCAAACTATACCGGGTTACGGCATGTTCTGTACTGGGATAGGGCATGATCTGAACTGCTGTATAGAGTAGTCTGCACTGGGATAGGTCGTGATCTCTACAGGGATACAGAGTGATCTGTACTTGGATCCAGAGTGACTTGTACTAGGATACGGTATGATCTGTGCTCAGATACAGAGTGATCTGTAATGGGACATGGCATGATCTCTACATGGATAAGGTGTGATCTGTTTTGGGATACGGAGTGATCTGTACCGGGATACAATGTGATCTGTACAGAGATACTGGGTAATCTGTACTGGGTTACGGTGTAATCTGCAGTGGAATACGGAGTGATCTGTACTGGGATATGGAGTGACAGGTACTGGGACATGGTGTGATCAGTTCTGGGATACGAGGTGATCTCTACTGGGATATGGGGAGATCTGTACAGGGATATGGAGTGAACTGCACAGGGATATGGAGTGATCTGGAACCAGGATATGGATTGATTTGTACTGGGATACGGGGTGATTTGTAATGGAATATGTGGTGATCTGTATGAGGATATTGGTTGATCTGTACTGGGAAACGGGGTGATCTGTACTGGGATATGCCGTGATTTGTGCAAGTAAAAGAGGTGATCTATACTGGGAGACGGGGTGATCTATACTGGGATATGTGGTAATCTGTACAAGGATACGTTTTGATCTGTACTGGGACACAGTGTGATCTGTACTGGGATACGGGGTGATCAATACTGGGTTATGGATTGATCTGTACTGGGATATGGGTTGATCTGTGCTGGGATATGGTCTCATCTGTACAAAGATAAGAGGTGATCTGTAATGGGACACAGTGTGATCTGTATAGGGATATGGAGTGATCTGCACTGGGATACAGAGCGATCTGTAACCGGGGCATGGAACAATCTGTAACAGGGATATGGAGTGATATGTATTGGGACACGGCGTGATTTGTGCTGAGATATGGTGTGATCTGTAGTGGGATATCCAGTGATCTGTACTGGGATACTGGTAGACCTGTACTGGGATATGGAGCAAACTTTACTGGGATGCGGTCTGATCTGTACTGGGATATAGCGTGATCTGTACTGTGAAACGGCATGATTTGTACTGCAACACATGATCTGTATCAGATATGATGTGATTTATCATCTGGTATGGAGTGATCTCTACTGTGGTATTTAGTGATCTGTTCTGAGATAGGGTATGATCTCTTCTGGGATATGGAGCTAGCTGTAATGGGATATGGTGTGATCTGTAATGGGATAGGGCATAATATGCACTCAGATACGCAGTGATCAGTTCTGGCGTAGGTCGTGATCTGTACAGGGATACAGAGTGATCTGTACAGGGATATGGAGTGATCTCTATTGGGATATGTGGTGATCTGTACTGGGATACAGCGTGATCTGTACTAGGATATGGGGTGATCTCTACTGGGATATGGCCTATTCTGCCCTTGGTTACAGCATGACGTGTACTGGGATGTGGTGTGATCTCTACATGGACACGGTGTGATCTGTATAGGGAAATGGAATGATCTGTACCAGGATATAGAGAAATCTGTACTGGGATATGAGGTGATCTGCACTGGGATACGGAGTGATCTGTACTGGAATACAAGTTGATCTGCACTGGGATATGGAGCAAACTATACTGGGTTACGGCATGTTCTATACTGGGATAGGGCATGATCTGGACTGTGGTATAGAGTGGTCTGTACTGGGATAGGTCGAGATCTCTACAGGGGTACAGAGTGATCTTAACTGGGATACAGAATGATCTGTACAGGGATATCGAGTGATCTCTATTGGGATACGCGGTGATCTGTACTGGGATATGGGGTGATCTGCACTGGGATACGGAGCGATCTGTAACCGGAATATGGAGTGATCTGTATCCGGGAAATGGAGTGAAAGGTACTGGGACATGGCATGATTTGTACTGGGATATGGTGTGATCTGTACTAGGATATGGAGCGAACTTTACTGGGAAACCGTCTGATCTGTACTGGGACATGGTTTGATCTGTACTGCGAAACGGCATGATTTGTACTGCAACACATGATCTGTATCGGATATGATGTGATTTATCATCTGGTATGGAGTAATCTGTACTGTGGTATTTAGTGATCTGTTCTGAGGTAGGGCATGATCTCTTCTGCGATATGGAGCTATCTGTACTGGGATATGGTGTGATCTGTAATGGGATAGGCCATAATATGCACTCAGATACGGAGTGATCTGTTCTGGGGTAGGTCGTGATCTGTACAGGGATACAGAGTGATCTGAATTGGGATATGAAGTGATCTGTACAGGGAAATGGAGTGATCTCTACTGAGATACGGCGTGATATGTATTGGGATATGGGGTGACCTGCATGGGATATGGAGCGATCTGTAACCGCGATATGGAGCAATCTATAACCGGGAAATGGAGTGATAGGTACTGGGACATGGCCTGATTTGTACTGGGATATTGTGTGATCTGTACTGTGATATGGAGTGATCTGTACTGGGATAGGGGGTGACCTGTATGTATACTGAGCGAGCTTTACTGGGATACGGTGTGATCTGTACTGGGATACGGCATGATCTGTAGTGTGAAACGGAATGATTTGTACAGTGACACATGATCTGTATGGGATATGATGTGATTTATTATCTAATACGGAGTGATCTGTACTGGGATGTGGCGTGATCTGTAGTGGGATACGGAGTGATCTGTACTCGGTTATGGCGTCATCTGTACAGTGACACATTGTGCTCTATACGGGATACAACGTGATCTATAATCTGATACGGCATGATCTGTACTGGGGTATTTAGTGATCTGTTCTGGGATAGGGCGTGATCTGTACTGCAATATGGATCTAGCTGTAGTGGGATATGGTGTCATCTGTAATGGGATATGGCGTAATCTGTACTGGGATACAGCATGATCTGTTCTGGGGTAGGGCGTGATCAGTACCGGGGTACAGAGTGATCTGTCCTTGGATACGGGACGAATTCTGTTGGGATACAGAGCGATCTGTACTGGGATATGGGGTGATCTGTACTGGGATACTGGGTGATCAGTACTGGGCAATGTGGTGATCTTTACTAGGATACAGTGTGTTCTGTATACGATACGCTGTGATCTGTAATGGGATACGGTGTGATGTGTATGGGATACGGTGTGAACTGCATTTGGATACAGAGCGATCAGAACTGTGATACAACATGTTTTCTAATGGATTACCTTGTGATTTGTATTGGGATTGGCATGATCTCTACAGGAATTCAGAGTTTCCTGTACATCGATACAGATTGTTCTGTATTGGGTACGGTGTGATCTGCAGTCGGATAGTAGTGGTGTCTGTTGGGATATGCAATGATCTGTACTGGGAAATATCATGATCTGTACAGGGAAGCAGAGTGATCTGTGCTGGGATACTGGGTGATCTGTACTGGGCTATGTGGTGATCTGTACAAGGATATGCGGTGATCTGTACTGGGATACGGAGTGATCTGTATGGGATACGGTTTGATCTGTATGTGATACGGTGTGATCTGTACTGGGATACGGTGTGATCTGCATTTGGATATGGAGCAATCAGTACTGGGATACGACATGTTCTCTACTGGGATACTTTGTGATTTGTACTGGGATTGGCATGATCTCTACAGGGATTCGGAGTGATCTGTACATGGATACAGAATGATCTGTATTGTGTACGGTGTGATCTGCAGTCTGATAGGAGTGGTCTGTGTTGGGATATGCAATGATCCGTACTGGGAAATGGCATGATCTGTACTGGGATATGGGTTGATCTGTACTGGCATATGGGGTGATCAGTACCAGGATACGAGGTTGATCAGTACTGGAATACTAGATGATCTTTACTGGGATACGGTGTGATCTGTACTTGGATACAGTGTGATCTGTATTAGGATATGGGGTGATCTCTACTGGGATATGGCGTATTCTGCACTGGGTTACAGCATGACCTGTACTGGGATGTGGTGTGATCTCTACATGGACACGGTGTGATCTGTACTGAGAAATAGAATGATCTGTACCAGGATATAGAGTGATCTGTACCGGGATATGAGGTGATCTGCACTGGGATACAGAGTGATCTGTACTGGAATACGAGGTGATCTGCACTGGGATATGGAGCAAACTATACCAGGTTACGGCATGTTCTATACTTGGATAGGGCATGATCTGAACTGTTGTATAGAGTGGTCTGTACTGCGAAAGGTCGTGATCTCTACAGGGATACGGAGTGATCTGTACTAGGATACGGTATGATCTGTGCTCGGATACAGAGTGATCTGTAATGGGACATGGCATGATCTCTACATGGATACGGTGTGATCTGTATAGGGATACGGAGTGATGCGTACTGGGATACCAGGTGATCTGTACAGAGATACTGGGTAATCTGTACCGGGTTACGGAGTAATCTGCAGTGGAATACGGAGTGATCTGTACTCGGATATGGAGCAACTGGTACTGGGACATGGTGTGATCAGTTCTGGTATACGAGGTAATTTCTACTGGGATATGGAGTGATCTGCACAGGGATATGGAGTGATCTGGAACCAGGATTTGGATCGATTTGTACTGGGACACCGGGTGATTTGTAATGGGATATGTGGTGATCCGTACGAGGATATGGGGTGATCTGTACTGGGATACGGGGTGATGTGTACTGGGATCTAGCGTGATCTGTACTGTGACACGTGATCTGTACGGGATATGAATTGATCTATAATCAGATACAGCGTGATCAGTACTGTGGTGTTTAGTGATCTGTTCTATGATTGGGCATGATATGTACAGCGATACGGAGCCAGCTGTATTGGGATATGGTGTGATCCGTAATGGGATAAGGCATAACCTGTACTGAGATAGAGTGTGATCTGTTCTGGGGTAGGGTGTGATCTATACAGGGGTACATAGTGATCTCTACTGGGATACGAGGTGATCTATACTGGGATATGGAGTGATCTGTACTGGGATACTGGGTGATCCGTACTTGGATATTGGGTGATCTGTACTAGGATATGCAGTGAACTGTACTGGGATACAGTGTGATCTATTCTGGGATACAGGGTGATGTGTACTGGGATATGGATGATCTTTACTTGTATATGGGGTGATTTGTACTGGGATACAGGGTGATCTGTACTGTGATACGGGGTGAGCTGTACTGGGATACGGCATGATCTGTACTGCAATATGATGTGATTTGTACTGGGACACATCATGATCTGTATGGGATACGACATGATCTATAATCTGATACGGTGTGTTCTCTACTCGGGTATTTAATGATCTGTTCTGGGATAGGGCCTGACCTGTATTGGGATATCAAGAAAGCTGAACTGGGATAAGGTGTGATCTGTAATTGGATATGGCATAATCTGTACTGGGATACAGCCTGATCTGTCTGGGGTAGGGTGTGATCTGTACTGGGATATGGAGCGATCCGTACTGTGATACGGGGTGATCTGTACTGGGATATGGTGTGATCTTTTCTGGGATATGAGGCGATCTGTATTGGGATATGACATGTTCTATACTCTGATACGGTGTGATCTGTTCGGTGATCGGGCATGATATTTACTTGGGTATGTAGCGATCTGTACCGGGATAGGGCGTGATCTGTATTGGGATACGGGGTGATCTATACTGAGATACATGGTGATCTGTACTGGGATATGAGGTGATCTGTATTGGGGTACGACATGTTCCATGCTCTGATACGTTGTGATCTGTACAGGGATCGGGTGTGTTCTTTACTGTGGTATTTAACAATCTGTCCCTGGATAGGGCATGATCTGTACTGGGATGCAGCATGATCAGTACTGGTATATGGTGCGTTCTGTACTGGGATGCGGCATCATCTGTACTGGGATAGGGTGTGATGTGTACTAGAATATGGGGTGATTTGTACTGGGATACGGGGTGATCTGTACTGGGATACGGGGTGTTCTGTACTGGGATACTGGGTGATCAGTACTGGGCAATGTGGTGATCTTTACTAGGATACAGTGTGTTCTGTATACGATTTGGTGTGATCTGTATGGGATACGGTGTGATCTGTACTGGGATACGGTGTGATGTGTATGGGATATGGTGTGATCTGCATTTGGATATGGAGTGATCAGTACTGTGATACGACATGTTCTCTAATGGAATACCTTGTGATTTGTACTGGGATTGGCATGATCTCTACAGGGATTCGGAGTGATCTGTACATAGATACAGATTGACCTGTACTGGGTACGGTGTGATCTGCAGTCGGATAGGAGTGGTCTATGTTGGGATATGCAATGATCTGTACTGGGAAATGGCATGATCTGTACAGGGATACAGAGTGATCTGTACTGGGATACGGTGTCTTCTGTACTGGGATTTGGTGTGATCTGTACTGGGATATGGTGTGATCTGTACTGGGATACTGGGTGATCTGTACTGGGCTATGTGGTGATCTGTACTAGGATATGCAGTGATCTGTACTGGGATACGGAGTGACCTGTATGGGATACGGTGTGATCTGTATGGGATATGGTGTGATCTGTACTGGGATACGGTGTGGTATGTATGGGATACGGTGTGATCTGCATTTGGATACGGAGCGATCAGTACTGGGATATGACATGTTCTCTACTGGGATACCTTGTGATCTGTACTGGGATTGGCATGATCTCTACAGGGATTTGGAGTGATCTGTACATGGATACAGAATGATCTGTACTGGGTACGGTGTGATCTGCAGTCAGATAGGAGTGGTCTGTGTTGGGATATGTAATGATCCGTAGAGGGAAATGTCATGATCTGTACTGGGATATGGGGTGATCTGTACTGGCTTATGGGGTGATCTGTACCGGGATACGAGGTTGATCAGTACTGGAATACAAGATGATCTTTACTGGGATACGATGTGATCTGTACTGGGATACAGCGTGATCTGTACTAGGATATGGGGTGATCTCTACTGGGATATGGCATATTCTGCACTGGGTTACAGCATGACCTGTACTGGGATGTGGTGTGATATCTACATGGACACGGTGTGATCTGTACAGAGAAATGGAATGATCTGTACCAGGATATAGAGCGATCTGTACCGGGATATGAGGTGATCTGCACTGGGATACAGAGTGATCTGCACTGGGATACGAGGTGATCTGCACTGGGATATGGAGCAAACTATACCGGGTTTACGGCATGTTCTATACTGGGATAGGGCATGATCTGAAACTGCTGAATAGACTGGTCTGTACTGGGATAGGTCGTGATCTCTACAGGGATACGGAGTGATCTGTAATTGAATCCAGAGTGATCTGTACCAGGATACGGTATGATCTGTGCTCGGATACAGAGTGTTCTGTAATAGGACATGGCATGATCTCTACATGGATACGGTGTGATCTGTATAGAGATACGGAGTGATCTGTACCGGGATACCAGGTGATCTGTAGAGAGATACTGGTTAATCTGTACTGGGTTATGGTGTAATCTGCAGTGGTATACAGAGTGATCTGTACTGGGATATGGAGTGACTGGTACTGGGACATGGTGTGATCAGTTCTGGTATACGAGGTGATCTCTACTGGGATATGGGGAGATCTGTACTGGGATATGGAGTGATCTGCACATGGATATGGAGTGATCTGGAACCGGGATATGGATCGATTTGTACTGGGACACAGGGTGATTTGTAATGGGATATGTGGTGATCTGTATGAGGATATGGGGTGATCTGTACTGGGATACCGGGTGATGTGTACTGGCATCTAGCGTGATCTGTACTGTGACACGTGATCTGTACGGGATATGAAGTGATCTAAAATCAGATACGGTGTGATCAGTACTGTGGTATTTAGTGATCTGTTCTATGATAGGGCGTGATATGTACTGCGATACGGAGCTTGATGTACTGGGATATGGTGTGATCTGTAATGTGATATTGCATAATCTGTACTGGGATAGAGTGTGATCTGTTCTGGCATACTGGGTGATCCGTACTGGGATATTGGGTGATCTGTACTAGGATACGCAGTGATCTGTACTGGGATATGGTGTGATCTATTCTGGGATATGGTGTGATCTATTCTGGGATATGGATGATCTTTACTTGTATATGGGGTGATCTGTACTGGGATACAGGGTGATCTGTACTGTGATACAGGGTGATCTGTACTGGGATACGGCATGATCTGTACTGCGACATGACATGATTTGTACTGGGACACATCATGATCTGTATGGGATACGACATGATCTATAATTTGATACGGTGTGTTCTGCACTCGGGTATTTAATGATCTGTTCTGGGATAGGGCCTGACCTGTACTGGGATACCAAGATAGCTGAACTGGGATAAGGTGTGATCTGTAATTGGATATGGCATAATCTGTACTGGGATGCAGCATGATCTGTCTGGGGTAGGGTGTGATCTGTACTGGGATATGGGGCGATCTGTACTGTGATACGTGGTGATCTGTACTGGGATATGGCGTGATCTATTCTGTGACATGAGGCGATCTGTATTGGGATATGACATGTTCTATGCTCTGATATGGTGTGATCTGTTCAGTGATCGGGCATGGTATTTACTGGTGATCTATACTAGGATATGGGGTGATCTGTACTGCGATACGGGGTGATGTGTACTGGCATCTAGCGTGATCTGTACTGTGACACGTGATCTGTACGGGATATGAAGTGATCTAAAATCAGATACGGTTCGATCAGTACTGTGGTATTTAGTGATCTGTTCTATGATAGGGCGTGATATGTACTGCGATACGGAGCTAGATGTACTGGGATATGGTGTGATCTGTAATGTGATATTGCATAATCTGTACTGGGATAGAGTGTGATCTGTTCTGGCATACTGGGTGATCCGTACTGGGATATTGGGTGATCTGTACTAGGATACGCAGTGATCTGTACTGGGATATGGTGTGATCTATTCTGGGATATGGTGTGATCTATTCTGGGATATGGATGATCTGTACTGGGATACAGGGTGATCTGTACTGTGATACAAGGTGTTCTGTACTGGGATACGGCATGATCTGTACTGCGACATGACATGATTTGTACTGGGACACATCATGATCTGTATGGGATATGACATGATCTATAATTTGATACGGTGTGTTCTGCACTCGGGTATTTAATGATCTGTTCTGGGATAGGGCCTGACCTGTACTGGGATACCAAGATAGCTGAACTGGGATAAGGTGTGATCTGTAATTGGATATGGCATAATCTGTACTGGGATGCAGCATGATCTGTCTGGGGTAGGGTGTGATCTGTACTGGGATATGGGCCGAGCTGTACTGTGATACGTGGTGATCTGTACTGGGATATGGCGTGATCTATTCTGTGACATGAGGCGATCTGTATTGGGATATGACATGTTCTATACTCTGATATGGTGTGATCTGTTCAGTGATCGGGCATGGTATTTACTGGTGATCTATACTAGGATATGGGGTGATCTGTACTGCGATACGGGGTGATGTGTACTGGGATCTAGCATGATCTGTACTGTGACACGTGATCTGTACGGGATGTGAATTGATCTATAATCAGATACGGCATGATCAGTACTGTGGTATTTAGTAATCTGTTATATGATAGGGCGTGATGTGTACTGGGATACAGGGTGATCTGTACTGAGATACATGGTGATCTGTACTGGGATATGAGGTGATCTGAATTGGGGTACTGTGATACTTGGTGATCTGTACTGGGATATGGCATGATCTATTCTGTGATATGAGGCGATCTGTATTGGGATATGACATGTTCTATGCTCTGATATGGTGTGATCTGTACAGGGATAGGGCATGATCTGTACTGGGATACAGCGTGATCTGTACTAGTATACGGCATGTTCTGTACTGGGATGCGGCATCATCTGTACTGGGATACGGTGTGATGTAAACTAGGATATGGGGTGATTTGTACTGGGATAAGAGGTGATCTGTACTGGGATACAGGGTGTTCTGTACTGGGATACAGGCTGTTCTGTGCAATGATATGGAGTGATCTGTACTGGGATACGTGGTGATCTGTACTGGGATACAGGGTGATCTGTAGTGAGATATGGAGTGATATGTACTGGGATACGGAGAGATCTGTACTGGGGTACAGCGTGATCTGTACTGGGATACAGTGTGGTCTGTGCTGGGATGCGGCGTGATCTGCAATGGGATATGGCGTGATCTTTACTGCGATACAGTGTGATTTGTACTGTGACACATGATCTGTACAGGATATGATGTGAACTATAATCTGATACGGCTTGATATTTCGTGATCTGTTATGGGATAGGGCGTGATCTGTACTGCGATAAGTTGCTAGCTTACTGGGATATGGTATGATCTGCAATGGGATATGACGTAATCTGTACTGGGATAGAGTGTGATCTGTTCTGGGCTAGTTCTTGATATATACAGGGGTACAGAGTGATCTGTACTGGGATATGGGACGATCTCTATTGGGATAAGGGGTGATTTGTACTGGGATATGAGGTGATCTATACTGGGATATGGAGTGGTCTGTACTGGGATACTGGGTGATCTGAACTAGGATACACGGTGATCTGTACTTGGATACGGTGTGATCTGTTCTGGGATATGGGGTGATTTGTACTGGGATATGGAGTGATCTGTACTGGGATAAGGGGTCATCTGTACTGGGATACAGGATGATCTGTGCTGGGATACGGAGTGATCTGTACTGGGATACGACGATTTCTGTACTGCGATATGGTGTGTTTTGTACTGGGACACATCATGATCTGTACGGGATATGACATAATCTATAATCTGATACGGTATGATCTTTACTGGGGTATTCAGTGATCTGTTCTGGGATAGGGCCTGACCTGTACTGGGATACCGAGATAGCTGAACTGGGATGTGGTGTGATCTGTAATGGGATATGGCATAATCTGTATTGGGATACAGCGTGATCTGTTCTGGGGTAGGGTGTGATCTGTACTGGGATATGGGGCAAAATGTATTGTGTAACGGGGTGACCTGTACCGGGATATGGGGTGATCTGTACTGGGATATGAGGCGATCTGTATTGGGATACAACATGTTCTATGCTCTGATATGGTGTGCTTTGTACAGGGATCAGGCGTGATCTTTACTGTGGTATTTAGCAATCTGTCCCAGGATAGGGCATGATCTGTACTGGGATACAGGGTGATCTATTCTGGGGTAAGGTGTGATCTATACACAGATACTGGCATACAGGACGATCTGTACAGGTATATGTTGTGATCTGTACTGGGATATGGTCTCATCTGTACTGCGATATGATGTATTCTGTACTGGGATACAGCATGATCTGTGCTCCGATACGGCATGATTTGTACTGCGATAAGCCATGGTTTGTACTGCGACACCTGATCTGTACGGGATATAATGTGATCTATAATCTGATATGGCGTGATTGGTACAGTGGTATTTAGTGATCTGTTATGGGATATGGTGTGATCTGTACTGTGATAAGGGGCTAGCTTACTGGGATATGGTGTGATCTGTTCTGGGGTTGGACATGATCTGTAAAGAGGTTCAGAGTGATCTGTATTGTGATACAGGGTGATCTGTACTGGGATACGGGGCGATCTGTACTGGGATATGGGGTGATCTGTACTGGGATACGGGGGTATCTGTCCTGGGATACAGGCTGATCTGTACTGGGATATGGGGTGATCTGTACTGGGATACAGACTGATCTGTACTGGGTTACGGTGGGCTCGGTACTGGGATAGGGGGAGATTTGTACTGGGATATGGCGTGATCTGTACTGTGATATGGTGTGATTTGTACTGGGATACAGCATGATCTGCACAGGATACGACGTGATCTATAATCTGATACGGTATGATCGCTACTCAGGTATTTAGAGATCTGTTCTGGGATAGGGCCTGACCTGTACTGGGATACCGAGATAGCTGAAATGGGATATGGTGTGATCTGTAATGGGATATGACATAATCTGTACTGGGATACAGCGTGATCTGTTCTGGGGTAGGGTGTGATCTGTACTTGGATATGGGGCGATCTGTTCTGGGATATAAGGTGATCGGTATTGGGATGTGGCATTTTCTATACTCTGATATGGTGTGATCTGTACAGTGATCGGGCATGATATTTTCTGGGGTATTTAGCGATCTGTACTGGGATAGGACGTGATCTGTACTGGGATATGGGGTGATCTGTAGTGAGATGCAATGTGATCTGTACTGGGATATGAGGTGATCTGTATTGCGATGCGACATGTTCTATACTCTGATACGGTGTGATCTGTACAGGGATTGGGTGTGAACTTTACTGTGGTATTTAACGATCTGTACCGGGTTAGGGCATGATCTGTACTGGGATAAAGCATGATCTGTACTGGGATGGTGCATGATCTGTACTGGGATACGACGTGTTCTGTACTGGGATGCGGCATCTTCTGTAATGGGATACGGCGTGATCTGTACTGGGATACAGGGTGACCTATTCTGGGGTAAGGTGTGATCTGCACAGGGATACAGAATGATCTGTACTGGCATACAGGATGATATGTACAGGGATATGGTGTGATCTGTACTGGGATATGTTGTGATCTGTACTGGGATACAGCATGATCTGTACGGGATACGACATAATCTATAATTTGATACAGTGTGATCTGTACTGGGGTATTTAGTGATCTGTTCTGGGATAGGGCCTGACCTGTACTGGGATACCGAGATAACTGAACTGGGATGTGGTGTGATCTGTAATGGGATATGGCATAATCTGTATTGGGATACAGCGTGATCTGTTCTGGGGTAGGGTGTGATCTGTAATGGGATATGGCATAATCTGTACTGGGATACAGCATGATCCGTACTCCGATACGGCACGATCTGTACTGCGATAAGTCGTGGTTTGTACTGCGACACCTGATCTGTACGAGATATGTGATCTATAATCTGATATGGCGTGATCTGTACTGTGCTATTTAGTGATCTGCTATGGGATATGGCGTGATCTGTACTGTGATAAGGAGCTAGCTTACTGGGATATGGTGTGATCTGTAATGGGATATGGTGTAATCTGTACAGGGATACAGCATGATTTGTACTGGGGTAGTGCGTGATCTGTACATGGACACAGAGTGATCTGTACTTGGATGCGGGGTGATCTGTACTTGGATATGGGACAATCTGTACTGCGATATGGTGTTATCTGTTCTGGGGTTGGGCGTGGTCTGCAAAAAGGTACAGAGTGATCTGTACTGGGATACGGGGTGATCTGTACTGGAATATGGAATGATCTGTACTGGGATACGGGGGTATCTGTACTGGGACATGGGGCGATCTGTACTGGGTACGGGGGTATCTGTACTGGGATATGGAGTGATCTGTACTTGGATACAGGTGATCTGTACTGGGATACGAGGTGATCTGTACTGGGATATGGGGTGATCTATACTAGGATGTGCAGTGATCTGTCCTGGGATACCAGGTGATCTGTACAGAGATACTGGGTAATCTGTGCTGGATTACGGTAATCTGTAGTGGGATACGGAGTGATCTGTACTGGGATATGAGGTGACTGGTACTGGGCCATGGTCTGATCAGTTCTGGGATACGAGGTGATATCTACTGGGATATAGGGAGATCTGTACTGGGATATGGAGTGATCTGCACAGGGATACGGAGCGATCTGGAACCGGGATATGGATCGATTTGTACTGGGACACGGGGTGATTTGTACTGGGATATGAGGTGATCTGTACGAGGATATGGGGTGATCTGTACTGGGATACGGGCTGATGTGTACTGGGAAATAGCATGATCTGTACAGTGACACATGATCTGTACGGGATATGAAGTGATCTATAATCAGATACGGCGTGATCAGTACTGTGGTATTTAGTGATCTATTCTAGGATAGGGCGTGATATGTATTGAGATACAGAGCCAGCTGTACTGCGATATGGTGTGATCTGTAATTGGATATGCCATAATCTGTACTGGGATACAGAGTGATCTGTTCTGGGGTAGGGTGTGATCTGTACTGGGATATGGGGCAATCTGTACTGTGATACAGGGTGATCTGTACTGAGATATGGCGTGGTCTGTTCTGTGATATGAGGTGATCTGTACTGGGATATGAAATGTTCGATACTCTGATACGGTGTGATCTGTTCGGTGATCGGGCATGATATTTACTGTGGTATTTAGCGATTTGTACTGGGATAGGGTGTGATCTATACTGGGATACGGGGTGATCTGTACTGAGATATACGGTGATCCATACTGGGATATGAGGCGATCTGTATTGGGATACAGCATGTTCTATGCTCTGATACGCTGTGATCTGTACAGGGATCGGGCATGATCTTTACTGCTGTATTTAACAATCTGTCCCGGGATAGGGCATGATCTGTATTGGGATACAACGTGATCTGTACTGGGATAGGGCATGATCTGTACTGGGATACAATGAGTTCTGTAGTGGGATGTGGCATCATCTGTACTGGGATACGGTGTGATGTGTACTGGGTTTTGTGGTGATTTGTACTGGGATACGGGGTGATCTGTATTGGGATACGGGGTGATCTGTACTGGGATACAGGGTGCTCTGTGCAAAAATATAGTGTGATCTGTATTGGTATACGGGGTGATCTGTACTGGGGTACGGGGTGATCTGTAGTGGGATATGGAGTGATATGTACTGGGATACGGAGAGATCTGTACTGGGATATGGCGTGATCTGTACTGGGATAGAGTGTGGTCTGTGCTGTGGTGCGGCGTGATCTGCAATGGGATATGGTGTGATTTGTACTGTGACACGTGATCTGTACGGGATATGATGTGAACTATAATATGATATGGCGTGATCTGTACTATGGTATTTAGTTATCTGTTATGGGATAGGGCATGATCTGTACTGCGATACAGCGTGATTTGTACAGCGACACGTGATCTGTACGGGATATGATGTGAACTATAATCTAATACGGCGTGATCTGTACTATGTATTTAGTGATCTGTTATGGGATAGGGCGTGATCTGTACTGCGATAAGTTGCTAGCTTACTGGGATATGGTATGATCTGCAATGGGATACGGCATAATCTGTACTAGGATAGAGTGTGATCTTTTCTGGGCTAGGGCGTGATCTATACAGGGGTACAGAGTGATCTGTACTGGGATATGAGATGATCTCTACTTGGATACGGGGTGATTTGTACTGGGACATGAGGTGATTTATACTGGGATATGGAGTGATCTGTACTGGGATACTGGGTGATCCGTACCAGGATATTGGGTGACCTGTACTAGGATACGCTGTGATCTGTACTTGGATATGGTGTGCTCTGTACTGGGTTACGGTGTGTTCTGTGCTGAGATACGGAGTGATCTGTACTGGGATACAGCGTGATCTGTACTGTGATATGGTGTGATTTGTACTGGGACACATCATGATCTGTACGGGATACGACGTAATCTATAATCTGATTCGGTACGATCTGTACTGGGGTATTTAGTGATCTGTTCTGGTATAGGGCCTGACCTGTACTGGGATAACGAGATAGCTGGACTGGGATGTGGTGTGATCTGTAATGGGATATAGTGTAATCCGTACTGGGATACAGCATGATCTGCACTCCGATACGGCACGATCTGTACTGCGATAAGTCGTGGTTTGTACTGCAACACCTGATCTGTATGGGATACAATGTGATCTATAATCTGATATGGCATGATCTGTACTGTGCTATTGAGTGGTCTGCTATGGGATATGGCGTGATCTGTAATGGGATACGGGGTGATCTGTACTGGGATACGGGGTGTTCTGTGCAAAAATATAGAGTGATCTGTACTGGTATACGGGGTGATCTGTACTGGGGTACGGGGTGATCTGTAGTGGGATATGGAGTGATATGTATTGGGATATGGAGAGATCTGTACTGGGATATGGCGTGATCTGTACTGGGATAGAGTGTGGTCTGTGCTGTGGTGCAGCGTGATCTGCAATGGGATATGGTGTGATTTGCACTGCGACATGTGATCTGTACTGGATATGATGTGAACTATAATATGATATGGCGTGATCTGTACTATGGTATTTAGTTATCTGTTATGGGATAGGGCATGATCTATACTGCTATACAGCGTGATTTGTACAGCGACACGTGATCTGTACAGGATATGATGTGAACTATAATCTAATACGGCGTGATCTGTACTATGTATTTAGTGATCTGTTATGGGATAGGGCGTGATCTGTACTGCGATAAGTTGCTAGCTTACTGGGATATGGTATGATCTGCAATGGGATACGGCATAATCTGTACTGGGATAGAGTGTGATCTTTTCTGGGCTAGGGCGTGATCTATACAGGGGTACAGAGTGATCTGTACTGGGATATGGGACGATCTCTACTTGGATATGGGGTGATTTGTACTGGGACATGAGGTGATTTATACTGGGATATGGAGTGATCTGTACTGGGATACTGGGTGATCCGTACCAGGATATTGGGTGACTTGTACTAGGATACGCTGTGATCTGTACTTGGATATGGTGTGATCTGTACTGGGATACAGAGTGATCTGTACTGGGTTACGGCGTGTTCTGTGCTGGGATACGGAGTGATCTGTACTGGGATACAACGAGATCTGTACTGTGATATGGTGTGATTTGTACTGGAACACATCATGATCTGTACAGGATACGACGTAACCTATAATCTGATTCGGTACGATCTGTACTGGGGTATTTAGTGATCTGTTCTGGGATAGGGCCTGACCTGTACTGGGATAACGAGATAGCTGGACTGGGATGTGGTGTGATCTGTAATGGGATATGGTGTAATCCATACTGGGATACAACATGATCTGTACTCCGATATGGCATGATATGTACTGGGATAAGTCGTGGTTTGTACTGTGACACCTGATCTGTACGGGATACCATGTGATCTATAATCTGATATGGCATGATCTGTACTGTGCTATTTAGTGGTCTGCTACGGGATATGGTGTAATCTGTAATGGGATACAGTGTAATCTGTACTGGGATAAAGCGTGAGTTGTACTGGGCTAGTGCGTGATCTGTACAAGGATACAGAGTGATCTGTACTTGGATGCGGGGTGATCTGTACTGGGATACGGGGTGATCTGTATTGGGATATGGTGCGATCTGTTCTGAGATATGGGGTGATCTGTACTGGGATACGGGGGGATCTATACTGGGATATGGGGTGATCTGTACTGGGATACGCGGTGATCTGTACTGGGATGTTGAGTGAACTCTACTCATTTACGGGTGATCTGCACAGGGATACGGAGCAATCTATACCAAGTTACGGCATGATCTGTACTGGGATAGGGCATGATCGCTACAGGCATATGGAATGATCTGTACATGGATCCAGAGCAATCTGGGGTGAACTGTACTAGGATATGAGGTGATCTGTACTGGGATACAGTGTGATCTATACTGGGATACGGGGAGATCTATACTGGGATATGGAGTAAACTGTACAAGGATGCGTGTTGATCTATACTGGGATATGGAGTGATCAGTACCGGGACATGGGGTGATCTGTACTGGGATATGGGGTGATCTGTACAAGGACAAGAAATGATCTATACTGGGATATGGAGTGATCTCTACTGGGCTATGTGATGATCTCTACTAGGATACGCGTTGATCTGTACTGGGATACAGGGTGATTTGCATGGGATACGGTATGATCTGTATGGGATGGGGTCTGATTTGTATTGGGATACGGAGCAATCAGCACTGGGATATGACCTGTTCTGTAATGGAATACCTTGAGATCTGTGCTGGGATGGGCATGATCTCTACAGGGATACAGAGTGATCTGTACATGGATTCAGAATGATCTGTTCTGGGAAACGATGTGATCTGCAGTTGGATAGGATAGTCTGTATTGGGATATGCAGTGATCTGTACTAGGAAATGGCGTGATCTGCACTAGGATATGGAGTGATCTGTACAAGGATACTTTTTGATCTTAACTGGGATACGTGGTGATCTATACAGGGATATGGAGTGATCTGTACTGGGATATGTGGTGATCTATACTTGGATAGGGTGTGATCTGTAAAGGGATACGGAGTGATCTGTTCCAGGATATGGAACGATCTGTACTGGGATATGAGGTGACCTGTACAGAGATACTGGGTGATCTGTACTGGGTTACGGATTAATCTGCAGTGTGATACGAAGTGATCTGTTCCAGGATATGGAGTGATCTGAACTGGGACACGGGGTGATCTGTTCTGGGGTACGAGATGATCACTATTGGGATGTGGGGTGATATGTACTGGGATACGGAGGGATCTGCACTGGAATATGCAGCGATCTGGAGCCAGGATATGGAGCGATCTGTAACTGGGATATGGAGCGATTTGTGCTGGGACACGGGCGAATTGTACTGGGATATTGGGTGATCTGTACTAGGATACGAGGTGATCTGTGCTGGGATACAGTGTGATCTGTACTGGGATAAGGGATGATATATACTGGGATATGGGGTAATCTGTACAAGGATACAAGTTGATCTGTACTGGGATATGGTGTGATTTGTACCTGGATATGGAGTGATCTATACTGGGATACAGAGTGATCTGTAGTGGGATATGAGGTGATATGTACTGGGATATGGTGTGATCTGTACAAGGATAAGAGGTGATAGGTAATGGGATATGGAGTGTGATCTGTACTGGGCTATATGGTGATCTGTACTAGGATATGCAGTGATCTGTACCGGAATACACTGTGATCTGTATGGGATACGGTCTGATCTGTACGGGATACGGCGCGATCAGCACTGGGATAAGACATGTTGTGTAATAGGATACCTTGTGATCTGTACTGGGATGGGCATGATCTCTACAGGGATACGGAGTGATCTGTACATGGTTACAGAACGATCTGTACTGCGATATGGTGTGATCTGCGTTCGGATAGGAGAAGTCTGTATTGGGATATGCAGAGATGATGTACTGGGAAATGGTATGATCTGTACAAGGTTATGGAGTGATCTGTACAAGGATACGATTTGAACTGTGCCGGGATTCGGGGTGATTTGTATTGGGACATGGGATAGTCTGTCCATGTATACGGGGTGATCTGTACTGGGATACTGCGTGATCTACTCTGGTATATGGGGTAACCTGTACAAGGATACGATTTGAACTGTACTGCGATACGGGGTGATCTGTACTGGGACATGGGAAGGTCTGTACTGGGATATGGGGTGATTTGTACTGGGATACGTCATGATCTATACTGGGATATGGTGTGATCTGTACTGGGATAGGCGGTGATCTCTACTTGGATATGGTGTGATCTGTATAGGAATACAGAGTGATCTGTTCCAGGATATGGAACGATTTCTATTGGGATATGGGCTGATATGTATTGGGATACAGAGGGATTTGCACTGAAATATGGAGAGATCTGGAACCGGGATATGGAGCAATCTGTAACTGGGATATGCTGCATTTTATACTGGGTCATGGGGTGATTTGTACAGGGATATGGGGTGAACTGTACTAGGATACGAGGTGATCTGTACTGGGATACAGTGTGATCTATACTGGGATATGGGGTGATCTATCCAGGGATATGGAGTAAACTGTACAAAGATGCTTGTTGATCTATATTTGGATATGGAGTGATCAGTACCGGGATATGGTGTGATCTGTACTGGAATATGGGGTAATCTGTACAAGGATACGATTTAAACTGTACTGCGATACGGGGTGATCTGTACTGGGACATGGGAAGGTCTGTACTGGGATATGGGGTGATCTGTACTGGGATACGGCGTGATCTATACTGGGATAAGGGGTTATCTATACTGGGATATGGAGTAAACTGTACAAGGAAGCGTGTTGATCCATACTGGGAGATGGAGTGATCAGTACCGGGATATGGGGTGATCTGTACTGGAATATGGGGTAATCTGTACAAGGACAAGAAATGATCTATACTGGGATATGGAGTGATCTGTACTGGGCATTGTGATGATCTCTACTAGGATACACGTTGATCTGTACTGGGATACGGGGTGATCTGTATGGGATATGGTGTGATCTGTATGGGTTACGGTCTGATTTGTATTGGGATATGGAGCAATCAGCACTGGGATATGACCTGTTCTGTAATGGAATACCTTGAGATCTGTGCTGGGATGGGCATGCTCTCTACAGGGATACAGAGTGACCCATACATGGATACAGAACGATCTGTCCTGGAAACGATGTGATCTGCAGTTGGATAGGATAGTCTGTATTGGGATATGCAGTGATCTGTACTCGGAAATGGCGTGATCCGTACTGGGATATGGAGTGTCCTGTACAAGGATAGTTTTTGATCTTAACTGGGATACGTGGTGATCTATACAGGGATATGGAGTGATCTGTACTGGGATATGGGGTGATCTATACTTGGAAAGGGTGTGATCTGTATTGGGATATGAAGTGATCTGTTCCAGGTATGGAACGATCTGTACTGGGATACGAGGTGACCTGTACAGAGATACTTGGTGATCTGTACTGGGTTACGGATTAATCTGCAGTGTGATACGGAGTGATCTGTTCCAGGATATGGAGCGATCTGAACTGGGACACGGGGTGATCTGTTCTGGGGTACGAGATGATCACTAACGGGATACGGGGTGATATGTACTGGGATACGGAGGGATCTGCACTGGATTATGCAGCGATCTGGAACCAGGATATGGAGCAATCTGTAACTGGGACATGGAGCGATTTGTACTGGGACACGGGTGAATTGTACTGGGATATTGGGTAATCCATACTAGGATACGAGTTGATCTGTGCTGGGATACAGTGTGATCTGTACTGGGATAAGGGATGATCTATACTGGGAAATGGGATAATCTGTACAAGGATACAAGTTGATCTGTACTGGGATATGGTGTGATCTGTACTTGGATATGGAGTGATCTATACTGGGATATGGAGTGATCTGTAGTGAGATATGAGGTGATACGTACTGGGATATGGTGTGATCTGTACAAGGATAAGAGGTGACCTGTAATGGGATATGGAGTGTGATCTGTACTGGGCAATGTGGTGATCTGTACTAGGATATGCAGTGATCTGTACCGGGATACTCTGGGATCTGTATGGCATACGCTCTGATCTGTACGGGATACGGTGTGATCTGCATTCGGATATGGAGCGATCAGCACTGGGATAAGACATGTTGTGTAATGGGATACCTTGTGATCTGTACTGCGATGGGCATGATCTCTACAGGGATACGGAGTGATCTGTACATGGTTACAGAACGATTTGTACTGGGATATGTTGTGATCTGTGGTTGGATAAGAGTTGTCTGTATTGGGATATGCAGAGATCATGTACTGGGAAATGGCGTGATCTGTACTGGGATATGGAGTGATCTGTACAAGGATACAATTTGAACTGTACCGGGAAACAGGGTGATCTGTATTGGGACATGGGACGGTCTATCCTGGTATACAGGGTGATCTGTACTGGGATATGGCGTGATCTATACTGGGATATGGGGTAATCTGTACAAGGATATGATTTGAACTGTACTGCGATACGGGGTGATCTGTACTGGGACATGGGAAGGTCTGTACTGGGATAAGGGGTGATCTGTACTGGGATACGGCATGATCTATACTGGGATAATGTGTGATCTGTATTGGGATATGGGGTGATCTCTACTTGGATATGGTGTGATATGTATCGGAATGCAGAGTGATCTGTTCCGGGATATGGAACGATCTGTATTGGGATACGTGGTGATATGTACTGGGATACGGTATGATCTGCTCTGGGATATGGAGAGATATGGAACCGGGATATGGAGCGATCTGTAACCGGGATATGGTGCATTTTATACTGGGACATGGGGTGATTTGTACAGGGATATGGGGTGAACTGTACTAGGATACGAGGTGATCTGTACTGGGATACAGTGTGATCTATACTGGGATACGGGGTGATCTATAATGGGATATGGAGTAAACTGTACAAGGATGCTCGTTGATCTATACTGGGAGATGGAGTGATCAGTACCAGGATATGGGGTGATCTGTACTGGGATATGGGGTGATCTGTACAAGGACAAGAAATGATCTGTACTGGGATATGGAGTGATCTGTACTGGGCTATGTGATGATCTCTACTAGGATACGCGTTGATCTGTACTGGGATACGGGGTGATCTGCATGGGATATGGTGTGATCTGTATGGGATACGGTCTGATTTGTATTGGGATATGGAGCAATCAGCACTGGGATATGACCTGTTCTGTAATGGGATACTTTGAGATCTGTGCTGGGATGGGCATGATCTCTACAGGGATACAGAGTGATCTGTACACGGATACAGAATGATCTGTACTGGGAAACGATGTGATCTGCAGTTGGATAGGATAGTCTGTATTGGGATATGCAGTGATCTGTACTCGGAAATGGTGTGATCCGTACTGGGATATGGAGTGATCTGTACAAGGATACTTTTTGAACTTAACTGGGATACGTGGTGATCAATACAGGGATATGGAGTGATCTGTACTGGGATATGGGGTGATCTATACTTGGATAGGGTGTTATCTGTTAAGGGATACGGAGTGATCTGTTCCAGGAAATGGAACGATCTGTACTGGGATACGAGGTGACCTGTACAGAGATACTGGGTGATCTGTACTGGGTTACGGATTAATCTGCAGTGGGATATGGAGTGATCTGTTCCAGGATATGGAGAGATCTGAACTGGGACATGGAGTGATCTGTTCTGGGGTACGAGATGATCTCTAATGGGATGTGGGGTCATATGTACTGGGATACGGAGGGATCTGCACTGGAATATGCAGCGATCTGGAACCAGGATATGGAGCGATCTGTAACTGGGATATGGAGCGATTTGTACTGGGACACGAATGAATTGTACTGGGATATTGGGTGATCTGTACTAGGATAAGAGGTGATCTGTGCTGGGATACAGTGTGATCTGTATTGGGATAAGGGATGATATATACTGGGATATGGGGTAATCTGTACAAGGATACAAGTTGATCTGTACTGGGATATGGTGTGATTTGTACTTGGATATGGAGTGATCTATACTGGGATACGGAGTGATCTGACGTGGGATATGAGGTGATATGTACTAGGATATGGTGTGATCTGTTCAAGGATAAGAGGTGATCTGTAATGGGATATGGAATGTGATCTGTACTGGGCTATGTGGTGATCTGTACTTGGATATGCAGTGATCTGTACCGGGATACGCTGTGATCTGTATGGGATATGGTCTGATCTGTCCGGGATACGGTGTGATCAGCATTGGGATACGGAGCGATCAGCACTGGGATAAGACTTGTTGTGTAATGGGATACCTTGTGATCAGTACTTGGATGGGCATGATCTCTAAAGGGATACGGAGTGATCTGTACATGGTTACAGAATGATCTGTACTGGGATATGGTGTGATCTGCGGTCGGATAGGAGTGGTCTGTATTGGGATATGCAGAGATGATGTACTGGGAAATGGCGTGATCTGTACAAGGTTATGGAGTGATCTGTACAAGGATCCGATTTGAACTGTGCCGGGATACGGGGTGATTTGTATTGGGACATGGGATAGTCTGTCCTTGTATACGGGGTGGTCTGTACTGGGATACGGCGTGATCTATACTGGTATATGGGGTAATCTGTACAAGGATACGATTTGAACTGTACTGCGATACAGGGTGATCTGTAGTGGGACATGGGAAGGTCTGTAATGGGATATGGGGTGATCTGTACTGGGTTACGGCGTGATCTATACTGGGATATGGTGTGATCTGTACTGGGATAGGCGATGATCTCTTCTTGGATATGGTGTGATCTGTATAGGAATACAGAGTGATCTGTTCCGGGATATGGAATGATCCCTATTGGGATATGGGGTGATATGTACTGGGATACAGAGGGATCTGCACTGAAATATGGAGAGATCTGGAACCGGGATATGGAGCGATCTGTAACCGGGATATGCTGCGTTTTATAGTGGGACATGGGGTGATTTGTACAGGGATATGTGGTGAACTGTACTATGATACGAGGTGATCTGTACTGGGACACAGTGTGATCTATACTGGGATACGGGGTGATCTATACTGGGATATGGAGTAAACTGTACAAAGATGCGTGTTGATCTATACTGGGATATGGAGTGATCAGTACCGGGATATGGGGTGATCTGTACTGGGATATGGGGTGATCTGTACAAGGACAAGAAGTGATCTATACTGGGCTATGTGACGATCTGTAGTAGGATACGCTGTGATCTGTACTGGGATAAGGGGTGATCTGTATGGGATACGGTGTGATCTGTATGGAATACAGTCTGATTTCTATTGGGATATGGAGCAATCAGCACTGGGATATGACCTGTTCTGTAATGGGACTCCTTGAGATCTGTGCTGGGATGGGCATGATCTCTATGGCGATATAGAGTGATCTATACATAGATACAGAATGATCTGTACTGGGAAACAATGTGATCTGCAGTTGGATAGAATAGTCTGTATTGGGATATGCAGTGATCTGTACTCGGAAATGTTGTGATCTGTACTGGGATATGGAGTGATCTGTGCAAGGATACAATCTGATCTTAACTGGGATACGTGGTGATCTATATAGGGATATGGAGTGATCTGTAATGGGATATGGGGTGATCTATACTTGGAAAGGGTGTGATCTGTACTGGGATATGGAATGATCTGTTCCAGGATATGGAACAATCTGTACTGGGATACGAGGTGACCTGTACAGAGATACTGGGTGATCAGTACTGGGTTACGGAAAATCTGCAGTGTGATACGGAGTGATCTGTTCCAGGATATGGAGCGATCTGAACTGGGACACGGGGTGATCTGTTCTGGGGTACGAGATGATCACTAATGGGATACAGGGTGATATGTACTGGGATATGGAGGGATCTGCACTGGAATATGCAGCGATCAGGAACCGGGATATGGAGCAATCTGTAACTGGTATATGGAGCGATTTGTACTGGGACACGGGTGAATTGTACTGGGATATTGGGTGATCCATACTAGGATACGAGTTGACCTGTGCTGGGATACAGTGTGATCAGTGCTGGGATAAGGGATGATCTATACTGGGATATGGGGTAATCTGTACAAGGATACAAGTTGATCTGTACTGGGACATGGTGTGATCTGTACTTGGATATGGAGTGATCTATACTGGGATATGGAGTGATCTGTAGTGGGATATGAGGTGATATGTACTGGGATATGGTGTGATCTGTACAAGGATAAGAGGTGATCTGTAATGGGATATGGAGTATGATCTGTACTGGGCTATGTGGTGATCTGTACTAGGATATGCAGTGATCTGTACCAGGATATGCTGTGATCTGTATGGGATATGGTCTGATCTGTACGGGATACGGTGTGATCTGCATTGGGATACAGAGCGAACAGCACTGGGATAAGACATGTTCTGTAATGGTATACCTTGTGATCTGTACTGGGATGGGCATGATCTCTACAGGGATACGGAGTGATCTGTACATGGTTACAGAACGATCTGTACTGGGATATGGTGTGATCTGCGGTTGGATAGGAGTGGTCTGTATTGGGATATGCAGAGATGATGTACTGGGAAATGGCGTGATCTGTACTGGGATATGGAGTGATCTGTACAAGGATACGATTTGAACTGTACCGGGATACGGGATGATCCATATTGGTACATGGGATGGTCTGTCCTGGTATACGGGGTGATCTGTGCTGGGATACGGCGTGATCTATACTGGGATATGGGGTAATCTGTACAAGGATACGATTTGAACTGTACTGCGATACGGGGTGATCTGTACTGGGAAATGGGAAGGTCTGTACTGGGATATGGGATGATCTGTACTGGGATACGGCATGATCTATACTGGGATATGGTGTGATCTGTACTGGGATATGGGGTGATCTCTACTTGGATATGGTGTGATCTGTATAGGAATACAGAGTGATCTGTTCCGGGGTATGGAACGATCTGTATTGGGATACAGGGTGATATGTACTGGGATAGAGAGGGATCTTGCACTGGAATATGGAGAGATTTGGAACCGGGATATGGAATGATCTCTATTGGGATACGGGGTGATATGTACTGGGATACAGAGGGTTCTGCACTGGGATATTGAGCGATCTGAAACCGTGATATGGAGCGATTTATACTGGGACACGGGGTGATTTGTACATGGATATGGGGTGAACTGTACTAGGATACGAGGTGATCTGTACTGGGATACAGTGTGACCTATACTGGGATATGGGGTGATCTATACTGGGATATGGAGTAAACTTTACAAGGAAGCGTGTTGATCTATATTTTGATACGAAGTGATCAGTACCGGGATATGGGGTGATCTGTACTGGGATATGGGGTGATCTGTACAAGGGCAAGAAATGATCTAATTTGGGATATGTAGTGATCTGCACTGGGCTATGTGATGATCTGTACTATGATATGGGGTGATCTGTACTGGGATACGGGGTGATCTGTATGGGATACGGTATGATCTGTATGGGATATGGTCTGATTTGTATTGGGATATGGAGCAATCAGCACTGGGATATGACCTGTTCTGTAAAGGGATACCTTGAGATCTGTGCTGGGATGGGCATGATCTCTGCAGGGATACAGAGTGATCTGTTCATGGATACAGAACGATCTGTACTGGGAAACGATGTGATCTGCAGTTGGATAGGATAGTCTGTATTGGGTTATGCAGTGATCTGTACTCGGAAATGGCGTGATCTGTACTGGGATATGGAGTGATCTGTACAAGGATACTTTTTGATCTTAACTGGGATACGTGGTGATCTATACAGGGATATGGAGTGATCTGTATTGGGATATGGGGTGATCTATACTTGGATAGGGTGTGATCTGTATTGGGATACGGAGTGATCTGTTCCAGGATATGGAACAATCTGTACTGGGATACGAGGTGACTTGTACAGAGATACTTGGTGATCTGTACTGGGTTACGGATTAATCTGCAGTGTGATACGGAGTGATCTGTTCCAGGATATGGAGCGATCTGAACTGGGACATGGGGTGATCTGTTCTGGGGTACGAGATGATCACTAATGGGATATGGGGTGATATGTATTGGAATACGGAGGGATCTGCACTGGAATATGCAGCGATCTGTAACTGTGATATGGAGCGATTTGTACTGGGACATGGGTGAATTGTACTGGGATATTGGGTGATCTGTACTAGGATAAGAGGTGATCTGTGCTGGGATACAGTGTGATCTGTACTGGGATAAGGGATGATCTATACTGGGATATGGGGTAATCTGTACAAGGATACAAGTTGATCTGTACTGGGATATGGTGTGATCTGTACTTGGATATGGAGTGATCTATACTGGGATATGGAGTGATCTGTAGTGGGATATGAGGTGATATGTACTGGGATATGGTGTGATCTGTACAAGGATAAGAGGTGATCTGTAATGGGATATGGAGTGTGATCTGTACTGGGCTATGTGGTGATCTGTACTAGGATATGCAGTGATCTGTACCGGGATACGCTGTGATCTGTATGGGATACGGTCTGATCTGTACGGGATACGGTGTGATCAGCATTGGGATACGGCGCGATCAGCACTGGGATAAGACATGTTGTGTAATGGGATATCTTGTGATCTGTACTGGGATGGGCATGATCTCTACAGGGATACGGAGTGATCTGTACATGGTTACAGAACTATCTGTACTGCGATATGGTGTGATCTGCGTTCGGATAGGAGAAGTCTGTATTGGGATATGCAGAGATCATGTACTGGGAAATGGCGTGATCTGTACTGGGATATGGAGTGATCTGTACAAGGAAACGATTTGAACTGTACCGGGATACGGGGTGATCTGTTTTAGGACAGGGGATGGTCTGTCCATGTATACGGGGTGATCTGTATTGGGATACATCGTGATCTACACTGGTATATGGGGTAATCTGTACAAGGATACGATTTGAACTGTACTGCGATACGGGGTGATCTGTACTGGGATACGGCTGATCTATACTGGGATGTGATGTGATCTGTACTGGGATAGGCGGTGATCTCTACTTGGATATGGTGTGATCTGTATAGGAATACAGAGTGATCTGTTCCGGGATATGGAACGATCTCTATTGGGATACGGGGTGATATGTACTGGGATACAGAGGGATCTTGCACTGGAATATGGAGAGATCTGGAACCGGGATATGGAGCGATCTGTAACCGGGCTATGCTGCGTTTTATACTGGGACATGGGGTGAGTTGTACAGGGATATGGGGTGAACTGTACTAAGATACGAGGTGATCTATACTGGGATACAGTGTGATCTATACTGGGATACGGGGTGATTTGTACTGGGATATGGAGTAAACTGTACAAAGATGTGTGTTGCTCTATACTGGGATATGGCATGATCAGTACCGGGATATGGGGTGATCTGTACTGGGATATGGGTTGATCTGTACAAGGACAAGAAATGATCTATACTGGGATATGGAGTGATCTGTACGGGGCTATGTGATGATCTGTAATAGGATATGCTCTGATCTGAACTGGGATAAGGGGTGATCTGTATGGGATACTGTGTGATCTGTATGGGATACAGTCTGATTTCTATTGGGATATGGAGCAATCAGCACTGGGATATGACCTGTTCTGTAATGGGAAACCTTGAGATCTGTTTTGGGATGGGCATGATCTCTACGGCGATATAGAGTTATCTGTACATAGATACAGATCGATCTGTACTGGGAAAGAGTGTGAACTGCAGTTGGATAGGATAGTCTGTATTGGGATATGCAGTGATCTGTACTCAGAAATGGCGTGATCTGTACTGGGATATGGAGTGATCGGTACAAGGATGTGATTTGATCTTAACTAGGATACAAGGTGATCTATACTGGGATATGCAGTGATCTGTACTGGGATATGGGGTGATCTATACTTGGATAGGGTGTGATCTGTACTGGGATATGGAGTGATCTGTTCCAGGATATGGAACGATCTGTACTGGGATACGAGGTGACCTGTACAGAGATACTTGGTGATCTGTACTGGGTTACGGATTAATCTGCAGTGGGATATGGAGTGATCTGTTCCAGGATATGGAGCGATCTGAACTGGGACACGGGGTGATCTGTTCTGGGGTACGAGATGATCACTAATGGGATATGGGGTGATATGTACTGGGATACGGAGGGATCTGCACTGGAATATGCAGCGATCTGGAACCGGGATATGGAGCGACCTGTAACTGGTATATGGAGCGATTTGTACTGGGACACGGGTGAATTGTACTGGGATATTGGGTGATCTGTACTAGGATACGAGTTGATCTGTGCTGGGATACAGTGTGATCTGTACTGGAATAAGGGATGATCTATACTGGGATATGGAGTAATCTGTACAGGATACAAGTTGATCTGTACAGGGAAATGGTGTGATCTGTACTTGGATATGGAGTGATCTATACTGGGATATGGAGTGATCTGTAGTGGGATATGAGGTGATATGTACTGGGATATGGAGTATGATCTGTACTGGGCTATGTGGTGATCTGTACTAGGATATGCAGTGATCTGTACCAGGATATGCTGTGATCTGTATGGGATATGGTCTGATCTGTACGGGATACGGTGTGATCTGCATTGGGATACGGAGCGATCAGTACTGGGATAAGACATGTTCTGTAATGGTATACCTTGTGATCTGTACTGGGATGGGCATGATCTCTACAGGGATACGGAGTGATCTGTACAAGGATAAGAAGTGATCTGTAATGGAATATGGAGTGTGATCTGTACTCGGCTATGTGGTGATCTGTACTAGGATACGCAGTGATCTGTACCGGGATACGCTGTGATCTGTATGGGATATGGTCTGATCTGTACGGGATACAGTGTGATCAGCATTGGGATACGGCGCGATCAGCACTGGGATAAGACATGTTGTGTAATGGGATACCTTGTGATCTGTACTGGGATGGGCATGATCTCTACAGGGATACGGAGTGATCTGTACATGGTTACAGAACGATCTGTACTGCGATATGGTGTGATCTGCGTTCGGATAGGAGAAGTCTGTATTGGGATATGCAGAGATCATGTACTGGGAAATGGCGTGATCTGTACTGGGATATGGAGTGATCTGTACAAGGAAACGATTTGAACTGTACCGGGATACGGGGTGATCTGTATTGGGACATGGGATGGTCTGTCCTTGTATACGGGGTGATCTGTACTGGGATACGGCGTGATCTATACTGGGATATGGGGTAATCTGTACAAGGATACGATTTGAACTGTACTGTGATATGGAGTGATCTGTACTGGGAAATGGGAAGGTCTGTACTGGGATATGGGGTGATCTCTACTGGGATACGGGGTGATGTGTACTGGGATATGGAGGGATCTGCCCTGGGATATGCAGTGATCTGGAACTGGGATATGGAGCAATTTGAACTGGGACACAGGTTGATTTGTGCTGGGATATGGGGTGATCTTTACTTGGATAGGTTGTGATCTGTACAGGGTTATGGAGTGATCTGTTCTAGGATATGGAACGATCTGTACTGGGATACGAGGTGACCTGTACAGAGATTCTGAGTGATCTGTACTGGGTTACGGATTAATCTGCTGAGGGATACGGAGTGACCTGTACCTGGATATGGAGCGATCTGAACTGGGACACGGGGTGATCTGTTCTTGGATATGAGGTGATCGCCATTGGGATATGGGCTGTTATGTACTGGGATACGGAGGAAACTGCACTGGAATATGCAGCAATCTGGAACAAGGATATGGAGCAATCTGTAACTGCGATATGGACCAATTTGTACTGGGACACGGGTGATTTGTACTGGAATATTGGGTGATCTGTACTAGGATATGAGGTGATCTGTACTGGGATACAGTGTGATCTGTACTGGGATAGTGGATGATCTATACTTCGATATGTGGTAATCTGTACAAGGATACGAGTTGATCTGAACTGTGATATGGTGTGATCTGTACTCGGATATGGAGTGATCTATACTGGGATATGGAGTGATCTATACTGGGATATGGAGTGATCTGTAGTGGGATATGAGGTGATATGTACTGGGATATGGTGTGATCTGTACAAGGATAAGAGGTGATCTGTAATGGGATATGGAGTGTGATCTGTACTGTGCTATGTGGTGATCTGTACTAGGATATGCAGTGATCTGTATGGGATACAGTCTGATCTGTACGGGATATGGTGTGATCTGCACTGGGATACAGAGCGATCAGCACTGGGATATGACATGTTCTTGTGATCTGTACTGCCATTGGCCTGATCTCTACATGGATACGGAGTGATGTGTACATGGTTACAGAACGATCTGTACGGGGATACGGTGTGATCTGCGGTCGGATAGGAGTGGTCTGTATTGGGATATGCAGTGATCTGTACTGGGAAATGGCGTGATCTGTACTGGGATATGGGGTGAGCTGTAGTGGCATATGGGGTGATTTGTACTGGGATACGGTGTTATCTGTTCTGGGATGTGGGATAATCTGTAAAAGGATATGATTTGTACTGTAATGGCATACGGGGTGATCTGTACTGGGACATGAGAAGGTCTGTACTGGGATACGGGGTTATCTGTACTGGGATATGACAAGATCTATACTGGGATATGGTGTGATCTGTACTGGGATATAGGGTGATCTCTACTTGGATATGGTGTGATCTGTATAGGGATATGGAGTGATCTGTTCCAGAATATGGAACGATCTCTACTGGGATACGAGGTGACCTGTACAGAGATATTGGGTGATCTGTACTGGTTTATGGCTTAATCTGCATTGGGATACGGAGTGATCTGTACCAGGATATGGAGCGATCTGAACCAGGACTTGAGGTGACCTGTTCTGGGATACGAGGTGATCACTACTGTGATACGGGGTGATATGTACAGGGATACGGAGGTATCTGCACTGGGATATGGAGCGATTTGTACTGGGACACACGTTGATTTGTACAGGGTTATGGGGTGATCTGTAATAGGATATGAGATGATCTGTACTGGGATACAGTGTGATCTGTACATTGATATGGGGTGATCTGTTCTGCGGTTGGGCCTGATCTGCAAAATGGTACAGAGTGATCCATGCTGGGACACGGGGTGATCTGTCCTGGGATGCGGAGTGATCTGCACTGGGATACACAGAGATCTGTAACTGGGATATGGAGCAATTTGTATTGAGACAGGGGGGTGATTTGTACAGGGATACCCAGCGATCTGTAACTGGGATATGGAGCAATTTGTACTGGGACACGGGGTGATTTGTACAGGGATACCCAGCGATCTGTAACTGGGATATGGAGCAATTTGTACTGGGACACGGGTGATTTGTACTGGAATATTGGGTGATCTGTACTAGGATATGAGGTGATCTGTACTGGGATACAGTGTGATCTGTACTGGGATAGTGGATGATCTATACTTCGATATGTGGTAATCTGTACAAGGATACGAGTTGATCTGAACTGTGATATGGTGTGATCTGTACTCGGATATGGAGTGATCTATACTGGGATATGGAGTGATCTGTAGTGGGATATGAGGTGATATGTACTGGGATATGGTGTGATCTGTACAAGGATAAGAGGTGATCTGTAATGGGATATGGAGTGTGATCTGTACTGTGCTATGTGGTGATCTGTACTAGGATATGCAGTGATCTGTATGGGATACAGTCTGATCTGTACGGGATATGGTGTGATCTGCACTGGGATACAGAGCGATCAGCACTGGGATATGACATGTTCTTGTGATCTGTACTGCCATTGGCATGATCTCTACATGGATACGGAGTGATGTGTACATGGTTACAGAACGATCTGTACGGGGATACGGTGTGATCTGCGGTCAGATAGGAGTGGTCTGTATTGGGATATGCAGTGATCTGTACTGGGAAATGGCGTGATCTGTACTGGGATATGGGGTGAGCTGTAGTGGCATATGGGGTGATTTGTACTGGGATACGGTGTTATCTGTTCTGGGATGTGGGGTAATCTGTAAAAGGATATGATTTGTACTGTATTGGCATACGGGGTGATCTGTACTGGGACATGAGAAGGTCTGTACTGGGATACGGGGTTATCTGTACTGGGATGTGACATGATCTATACTGGGATATGGTGTGATCTGTACTGGGATATAGGGTGATCTCTACTTGGATATGGTGTGATCTGTATAGGGATATGGAGTGATCTGTTCCGGAATATAGAACGATCTCTACTGGGATACGAGGTGACCTGTACAGAGATATTGGGTGATCTGTACTGGTTTATGGCTTAATCTGCATTGGGATACGGAGTGATCTGTACCAGGATATGGAGCGATCTGAACCAGGACTTGAGGTGACCTGTTCTGGGATACGAGGTGATCACTACTGTGATACGGGGTGATATGTACAGGGATACGGAGGTATCTGCACTGGGATATGGAGCGATTTGTACTGGGACACACGTTGATTTGTACAGGGTTATGGGGTGATCTGTAATAGGATATGAGATGATCTGTACTGGGATACAGTGTGATCTGTACATTGATATGGGGTGATCTGTTCTGCGGTTGGGCCTGATCTGCAAAATGGTACAGAGTGATCCTTACTGGGACACGGGGTGATCTGTCCTGGGATGCGGAGTGATCTGCACTGGGAATCACAGAGATCTGTAACTGGGATATGGAGCAATTTGTATTGAGACAGGGGGGTGATTTGTACAGGGATACCCAGCGATCTGTAACTGGGATATGGAGCAATTTGTACTGGGACACGGGGTGATTTGTACAGGGATACCCAGCGATCTGTAACTGGGATATGGAGCAATTTGTACTGGGACACAGGGTGATTTGTAGTAGAATATGTGTTGATCTGTACTAGGATACAAGGTGATCTGTACTGGGATGCAGTGTGATCTATAATGTGATATGGAGTGATCTGTACCAGGAAACCGGGTGATCTGTACTGGGATAAGGGGTGATCTGTACAAGGATAAGAGATGATCTGTAGTGGGATACAATGTTATTGTACTGGGATACGGAGTGATCTCTACTGGGATATGCGGTGATCTGTACTGGGATACAGGGTGTTCTGTGCAATGATATGGAGTGATCTGTACTGGGATACGAGGTGATCTGTACTGGGATATGGGGTGATCTGTACTGGGATACGGGGTGATCTGTACTGGGATATGGAGAGATATGTTTTGGGATATGGAGAGATCTGTACTGGGATACGGCATGATCTCTACAGGGATAAGGTGTATCTGTGCTGGGATGCGGCGTGATCTGTAATGGGATATGGCGTGATCTGTACAGCGATACAGCATGATTTGCACCGCGACATGTGATCTGTACAGGATATGATGTGAACTATAATCTGATACGGCGTGATCTGTACACTGGTATTTAGTGATCTGTTATGGGATAGGGCATGATCTGTGCCACAATAAGCAGCTAGCTTACTGGGATATGGTTTGATCTTTAATGGGATATGGTGTATTCTGTACTGGGATAGAGTGTGATGTCTTCTGGGGTAGGGCGTGATTTGTACAGAGATACCGATCTGTACTGGGATACAGGACAATCTTTACTTTGATATGGAGTGATCTGTACTGGGTTATGGTGTGATCTGTACTGGGATACAGTGTGATCTGTACTGGGACATGGGGAGATCTGTACTGGGATATGGTGTCATCTGTACTGGGATAAGGCATGATCTGTATTGGGATACGGTGTGATCTGTACTGGGATAAGTGGTGATCTATACTGGTATAAGGATGGATCTGTAGTGAGATATGTGGTGATCTATACTTGGATAGGGTGTGATCTGTATAGGGATACGGAGTGATCTGTTCCAGGATATGGAATGATCTGTACTGGGATATGAGGTGACCTGTACAGAGATAATGCGTGATCTGTACTGGGTTACAGACTAATCTGCAGTGGGATACGGAGTGACCAGTACCAGGATATGGAGTGATCTGAACTGGGACGCGGAGTGATCTGTTCAGGGATACGAGGTGATCGTTATAGGGATACGGGGTGATAGGTACTGGGATACGGAGGAAACTGCACTGGAATATGCAGCGATCTTCAACCAGGATATGGAGCGATCTGTAACTGCGATATGGAAATATTTGTACTGGGACACGGGTGATTTGTATTGGAATATGTGGTAATCTGTACAAGGATGCGATTTGATCTGTACTGCGATATGGTGTGATCTGTACTCGGATATGGAGTGATCTATACTGGGATATGGAGTGATCTGTAGTGGTATATGAGGTGATATGTACTGGGATATGGAGTGATCTGTGCAAGGATAAGAGGTGATCTGTAATGGGATATGGAGTGTGATCTGTACTGGGCTATGTGGTGATCTGTACTAGGATATGCAGTGATCTGTACTGGGATACGGTGTGATCTGTATGGGAGACGGTCTGATCGGTACGAGATACTGTGTGATCTGCACTGGGATACGGAGCGATCAGCACTGGGATATGACATGTTCTTGTGATCTGTATTGCCATGGGCATGATCTCTACATGGATACGGAGCGATCTGTACATTGTTACAGAACGATCTCTACTGAGATACGGTGTGATCTGCGGTCGGATAGATGTGGTCTGTACCGGGATATGCTGTGATCTGTACTGGAATATGGGGTGACCTGTAGTGGCATATGGGGTGATATGTACTGGGATATGGTGTTATCTGTTCTGGGATATGGGGTAATCTGTACAAGGATATGATTTGAACTGTACTGTGAAACGGGGTGATCTGTACTTGGACATGGGAAGGTCTGTACTGGGATACGGGGTGATCTGTACTGGGATATGGCGCGATCTATACTGGGATATGGTGTAATCTGTACTGGGATATAGGGTGATCTCTACTTGGATACGGTGTGATCTGTATAGGGATATGGAGTGATCTATTCCGGGATATGGAACGATCTCTACTGGGATACGAGGTTTCCTTGTACAGAGATATTGGGTGATCTGTACTGGGTTATGGCTTAATCTGTTTTGGAATATGGAGTGATCTGTACCAGGATATGGAGCGATCTGAACCAGGACACGAGGTGACCTGTTCTGGGATACGAGGTGATCACTACTGGGATACGGGGGGATATGTATTGGGATACGGAGGGATCTGCACTGGGATATGGAGTGATATGGAATGATTTGTACTGGGACACGTTTTGATTTGTACAGGGATATGGGGTGATCTGTAATAGGATATGAGGTGTTCTGTACTGGGATACAGTGTAATCTGTACTTTGATATGGGGTGATCTGTTCTGGGGTTGGGCCTGATCTGCAAAAACGTACAGAGTGAGCTGTACCTGGATAAGGGGTGATCTGTATTGGAATATGGGATGATCTGTACTGAGATATAGAATGATCTGTACTAGCATGCACAGTTATCTGTACTGGGATACGGTATGATCTGTTCTGGGGTTGGGCGTGATCTGTAAAGAGGTACAAACTGATCTGTACTGGGAGACAGGGGGATCTTTACTGGGATACGGTGGGGGGATCTATACTGGGATACGGGGTGATCTGTACTGGGATACGATGTGATCTATACTGGGATACGGGGCGATCTGTACTGGGATACGATGTGATCTGTATTGGGATACGGGGTGATCTGTACTGGGATATGGGGGGATCTATACTGGGATACAGGGCGATCTGTACTGGGATAAGGGGTGATCTGTACTGGGATGTGGAGTGAACTCTATTGGTTTACAGGTGGTCTGCACTGGGATACGGAGCAATCTATACCAAGTTATGGCATGATCTGTACTGGGATAGGGCGTGATCGCTACAGGGATACGGAGTAATCTGTACATGGATCCAGAGCAATCTGTACCAGGATATGGTATACTCTGTTTTCAGATACAGAGTGATATCTACTGGCTTAATCTCTACATGAATAAGGAGTCATCTGTATAGGATACGGAGTGACCTGTTCCGGGATATGGAGCGACCTGTATTGGGATACGAGGTGATCTGTACCACGATATGGAGTCATCCGTACTGGGACACGGGGTGATCTGTTCTGGGATACAGAGTGATCTGCACTGGGATACACAGAGATCTGTAACTGGGATATGGAGAAATTTGTACTGGGACAGGGGGTGATTTGTACAGGGATACACAGCGATCTGTAACTGGGATATGGAGCAATTTGTACTGGGACACGGGGTGATTTATACTGGGATATGTGTTGATCTGTACTAGGATACAAGGTGATTTGTACTGGGATATGTGTTGATCTGTACTAGGATACAAGGTGATCTGTACTGGGATACAGTGTGATCTATAATGTGATATGGAGTGATCTGTACCAGGAAACGGGGTGATCTGTACAAGGATAAGAGATGATCTGTACTGGGATACGATGTGATCTGTACTGGGATATGGGGTGATCTCTATTGGGATATGGGGTGATCTGCACTGGGATACAGGGTGTTCTCTGCAATGATATGGAGTGATCTGTACTGGGATACGAGGTGATCTGTACTGGGATAGGGGGTGATCTGTACTGGGATATGGGGTGATCTGTACTGGGATATGGAGAGATATGTTTTGGGATACGGAGAGATCTGTACTGGGATACGGCATGATCTCTACTGGGATAAGGTGTATCTGTGCTGGGATGCGGCGTGATCTGTAATGGGATATGGCGTGTTCTGTACAGCGATACAGCATGATTTGTACTGCGACACGTGATCTGTACGGGATATGATTTGAACTATAACCTGATACGGCGTGATCTGTACAGTGGTATTTAGTGATCTGTTATGGGATAGGGCATGATCTGTGCCGCAATATGCAGCTAGCTTACTGGGATATGGTATGATCTGTAATGGGATATGGTGTATTCTGCACTGGGATCGAGCGTGATGTATTCTGAAGTAGGGAGTGATCTGTACAGAGATACCGATCTGTACTGGGATACAGGATGATCTTTACTTTGATATGGAGTGATCTGTACTGGGTTGCGGTGTGATCTGTACTGGGATACAGTGTGATCTGTACTGGGACATGGGGAGATATGTACTGGGATATGTGGTGATCTATACTTGGATAGGGTATGATCTGTACAGGGATACGGTGTGATCTGTTCCAGGACATGGAACGATCTGTACTGGGATATGAGGTGACCTGTACAGAGATACTCTATGATCTGTACTGGGTTACGGATTATCTGCAGTGGGATATGGAGTGTTCTATTCTGGTATACGAGGAGATTGCTATTGGGGTATGGGGTGATATGTATTGGGAGATGGAGGAATCTGCACTGGAATATGCAGCGATCTGGAACCAGGATATGGAGCGGTCTGTAACTGGGATATGGAGCGATTTGTACTGGGACACGGGTTATTTGTACTGGGATATTGGGTGATCTGTACTAGGATACGAGGTGAACTGTACTGGGATACAGTGTGATTTGTACTGGGATAGGGGATGATCTATACTGGGATATGGGGTAATCTGTACAAGGATACGAGTTGACCCGTACTGGGATATGGTGTGTTCTGTACTCGGATATGGAGTGATCTATACTGGGATATGGAGTGATCTGTAGTGGGATATGAGGTGATATGTCATGGGATATGGTGTGATCTGTACAAGGTTAAGAGGTGATCTGTAATGGGATATGGAGTGTGATCTGTACTGGGCTATGTGGTGATCTGTACTAGGATATGCAGTGATCTGTACTGGGATATGGTGTGATCTGTATGGGATACGGTCTGATCTGTACGGGTTATGGTCTGATCTGCATTGGGATATGGAGCAATCAGCACTGGGATATGACATGTTCAGTAATGGGATACCTTGTGACCTGTACAGTGATGGGCATGATCTCTACAGGGAGTGATCTGTACAAGGATACAGAGCGATCTGTACTGGGATATAGTGTTATCTGCAGTCAGATAGGACTGGTCTGTATTGGGATATGCAGTGAACTGTACTGGGAAATGGCGTCATCTGTACTGGGATATGGGGTGACCTGTACTGGCATATGGGATGATATGTATTGGGATACGTGGTGATCTATACAGGTATAGGGACTAATCTATACTGGGCCATGAGGTGAGCTCTACTTGGATAGGGTGTGATTTGTATAGGAATATGGAGTGATCTGTTCCAGGATATGGAACGATCTGTACTGGGATATGAGGTGACCTGTACAGAGATACTGGGTGATCTCTATTGGGTAATGGATCAATCTGCAGTGGGATACTGAGTGATCTGTACCATGATATGGAGCAATCTGAACTGGGACACGGAGTGATCTGTTCTGGGATACGAGGTGATCTCTACTGGGATTCGGGGTGATATGTACTGGGATATGGAGGGATCTGCCCTGGGATATGCAGTGATCTGGAACTGGGATATGGAGCAATTTGTGCTGGGACAAAGGGTGATTTGCGCTGGGATATGGGGTGATCTCTACTTGGATACGGTCTGGTCTGAATAGGGATACGGAGTGTTCTGTTCCGGGATATGGAACGATCTGTACTGGGATACAAGGTGACCTGTACAGAGATACTGGGTGATCTGCACAGGGTTAAGGCTTAATCTGCATTGGGATACAGAGTGATCTGTACCAGGATATGGAATGATCTGAACCGAGACATGGGGATATCTGTTCTGGGATACGAGGTGTTCACTATTAGGATACAGGGTGATATGTACTGGGATATGGAGGGATTTGTTCCAGGATATGGAATGATCTGTACTGGGATACGAGGTGACCTGTACAGAGATACTGGGCGATCTGTGCTGGGTTACAGATTAATCTGCAGTGGGATATGGAGTGATCTGGAACCGGGATATGGAACGATCTGTAACCGGGGTTTGGAGCGATTTGTACTGGGACACAGGTTGATTTGTACAGGGATATGGGGTGATCTGTGTTAAGATATGAGGTGATCTGTACTGGGATTCAGTGTGATTTGTACTGGGATACGGGATGATCTATATTGGGATACGGGGTAATCTGTACAAGGATGTGTGTTGATCTATACTGGGATATGGTGTGATCAGTACCGGGATATGGGGTGTTCTGTACAAGGATGTGTGTTGATCTATACTGGGATATGGAGCAATCTGTAACCGGGATATGGAGCAATTTGTACTGGGACACGGGGTGATTTGTACTGGGATATGTGGTGATCTGTGCTAGGATACAAGGTGATCTGTACTGTGATACAGTGTGATCTATACTGTGATATGATGTGATCTGTACCGGGATACTGGGCGATCTGTACTGGGATAAGGGGTGTTCTGTACAAGGATAAGAGATGTTCTGTACTGGGATACGATGTAATCTGCACTGGGATACAGGGTGTTCTGTGCAATGATATGGAGTGATCTGTGCTTGATACGGGGTGATCTGTACTGGGAGACGGGGTGATCTGTATTGGGATACGGGGTGATCTGTGCTGGGATATGTAGTGATATGTATGGGATACGTAGAGATCTGTACTGGGATACGGCATGATCTCTACTGGGATAAGGTGTATCTGTGCTGGGATACGGCATGATCTGTATTGGGATACGGTGTGATCTGTACTGGGATACAGGGTGATCTATACTGGTATATGGATGGATCTGTACTGAGATATGTGGTGATCTATACTTGGATAGGGTGTGATCTGTATAGGGATACGGAGTGATCTGTTCCAGGATATGGAACGATCTGTACTGGGATACGAGGTGACCTGTACAGAGATTCTGAGTGATCTGTACTGGGTTACGAATTAATCTGCAGAGGGATACGGAGTGACCTGTACCAGGATATGGAGCGATCTGAACTGGGACATGGGGTGATCTGTTCTGGGATACGAGGTGATCGCTATTGGGATACGGGGTGATATGCACTTGGATATGGAGGAAATGCACTGGAATATGCAGCGATCTGGAACCAGGATATGGAGCGATCTGTAACTGCGATATGGACCGATTTGTACTGGGACATGGGTGATTTGTACTGGAATATTGGATGATCTTTAGTAGGATACAAGGTGATCTGTACTGGGATAAGGGATGATCTATACTGGGATATGTGGTAATGTGTACAAGGATACGATTGGATCTGTACTGCGATATGATGTGATCTGTACTCAGATATGGAGTGATCTATACTGGGATATGGAGTGATCTTTAGTGGGATATGACGTGATATGTACTGGGATATGGTGTGATCTGTACAAGGATAAGAGGCGATTTGTAATGGGATATGGAGTGTGATCAGTACTGTGCAATGTGGTGATCTGTACTAGGATATGCAGTGATCTGTACTGGGATACGGTGTGATCAGTATGGGATACGGTCTGATCTGTACGGGATACGGTGTGATCTGCACTGGGATACGGAGTGATCAGCACTGGGATATGACATGTTCTTGTGATCTGTACTGCCATGTGCATGATCTCCACATGGATACGGAGTGATCTGTACATGTTTACAGAACAATCTGTACTGGGATACGGTGTGATCTGTGGTCGGATAGGAGTGGTCTGTATTGGCATATGCAGTGATCTGTACTGGCATATGGGGTGACCTGTAGTGGCATATGGGGTGATCTGTACTGGGACATTGGAAGGTCTGTACTGGGATATGGTGTGATCTGTATGGGATACGGTCTGATCTGTACGGGATACGGTGTGATCTGCACTGGGATACGGAGTGATCAGCACTGGGATATGACATGTTCTTGTGATCTGTACTGCCATGTGCATGATCTCCACATGGATACAGAGTGATCTGTACATGTTTACAGAACAATCTGTACTGGGATACGGTGTGATCTGTGGTCGGATAGGAGTGGTCTGTATTGGCATATGCAGTGATCTGTACTGGTATGTGGGGTGACCTGTAGTGGCATATGGGGTGATCTGTACTGGGACATTGGAAGGTCTGTACTGGGATACGGGGTGATCTGTACTGGGATACGGCGTGATCTATATTGGGATACGATGTGATCTGTACTGGGATATAGGGTGATAGCTACTTGGATATGGTGTGATCTGTATAGGGATATGGAGTGATCTGTTCCGGGATATGGAACGATCTCTACTGGGATACGAGGTGACCTGTACAGAGATATTGGGTGATCTGTACTGGGTTATGGCTTAATCTACTTTGGGATACGGAGTGATCTGTACCAGGATATGGAGCGATCTGAACCAGGAAATGAGGTGACCTGTTCTGGGATACGAGGTGATGACTACTGGGATATGGGGTGATATGTACTGGGATACGGAGGGATCTGCACTGGGATATGGAGTGATCTGGAACTGGGATATGGAGCGATTTGTATTGGGACATGGGTTGATTTGTACAGGGATATGTGTTGATCTGTAATAGGATATGAGGTGATCTGTACTGGGATACAGTGTGATCTGTACTTTGATATGGGGTGATCTGTTCTGGGGTTGGGCCTGATCAGCAAAAAGGTACAGAGTGAGCTGTACTGGGATAAGGGGTGATCTGTACTGGAATATGGGATGATCTGTACTGGGGTATTGAGTGATTTGCACTGGGATACACAGAGATCTGTAACTGGGATATGGAGCAATTTGTACTGGGACAGGGGGTGATTTGTACAGGGATACACAGCAATCTGTAACTGGGATATGGATCAATTTGTACTGGGACACGGGGTGATTTGCAATGGGATATGTGTTGATCTGTACTAGGATACAAGGTTATCTGTACTGGGATACAGTCTGATCTATAATGTGATATGGAGTGATCTGTACCAGGAAACGGGGTGATCTGTACTGGGATAAGGGCTGATCTGTACAAGGATAAGAGATGATCTGTACTGGGATACGATGTGATCTGTACTGGAATACGGGGTGATCTCTATTTGGATATGGGGTGATCTGCACTGGGATACAGGGTGTTCTGTGCAATGATATGGAGTGATCTGCACTGGGATACGGGGTGATCTGTACTGGGACACGGGGTGATCTGTACTGGGATATGGCGTGATCTGTACTGGGATACGGCATGATCTGTATTGGGATACGGTGTGATCTGTACTGGGATACAGGGTGATCTATACTGGTATATGGAGGGATCTGTACTGACATATGTGGTGATCTATACTTGGATAGGGTGTGATCTGTATAGGGATACGGAGTGATCTGTTCCAGGATATGGAACGATCAGTATTGGGATATGATGTGACCTGTAAAGAGATAATGCGTGATCAGTACTGGGTTACGGATTAATCTGCAGTGGGATACAGGGTGTTCTGTGCAATGATATGGAGTGATCTGCACTGGGATACGGGGTGATCTGTACTGGGATACGGGGTGATCTGTACTGGGAAACGAGGTGATCTGTACCGCGATATGGAGTGATATGTATTGGGATACGGAGAGATCTGTACTGGGATACGGCATGATCTCTACAGGGATAAGGTGTATCTGTGCTGGGATGCGGTGTGATCTGTAATGGGATATGACGTGATCTGTACAGCAATACAGCATGATTTGTACCACGACACGTGATCTGTATGGGATATGATGTGAACTATAATCTGATATGGCGTGATCTGTACAGTGGTATTTAGTGATCTGTTATTGGATAGGGCATGATCTGTGCCGCAATATGCAGCTAGCTTACTGAAATATGGTATGATCTGTAATTTGATATGGTGTATTCTGTACTGGGATAGAGCATGATGTATTCTGGGGTAGGGCGTGATCTGTACAGAGATACCGATCTGTACTAGGATACAGGATGATCTTTACTTTGATATGGAGTGATCTGTACTGGGTTGTGGTGTGATCTGTACTGGGATACAGGGTGATCTGTACTGGGACATGGGGAGATCTGTACTGGGATACGGGGTGATCTGTACTGGGATATGGCATGATCAGTATTGGGATACGGTCTGATCTCTACGGGATACGGTCTGATCTGCATTGGGATATAGAGCAATCAGAACTGGGATATAAGATGTTCGGTAATGGGATACCTTGTGATCTGTACAGGGATGGGCATGATCTCTTCAGGGATACGGACTGACCTGTACAAGGATACAGAGCGATCTGTACTGGGATACAGTGTGAACTGTAGTCAGATAGGACTGGTCTGTATTGGGATATGCAGTGAACTGTACTGGGAAATGGCGTGATCTCTACTGGGATATGGGGTGACCTGTCCTGGCATATGGGTGATATGTACTGGGATACGTAGTGATCTATACAGGTATAGGGAGTGATCTGTACTGGGCTATGAGGTGAGCTCTACTTGGAAAGTGTGTGATCTGTATAGGTATATGGAGTGATCTGTTCCAGGATATGGAACGATCTGTACTGGGATATGAGGTGACCTGTACAGAGATACTGGGTGATCTCTATTGGGTAATGGATCAATCTGCAGTGGGTTACTGAGTGATCTGTACCAGGATATGGAGCAATCTGAACTGGGACACAGAGTGATCTGTTCTCGGATACGAGGTGATCTCTACTGGGATATGGGGTGATATGTACTGGGATACAGAGGGATCTGCCCTGGGATATGCAGTGATCTGGAACTGGGATATGGAGTGATTTGTACTGGGACACAGGTTGATTTGTGCTGGGATATGGGGTGATCTCTACTTGGATGCGGTCTGGTCTGAATACGGATACGGAGTGATCTGTTCTGGGATATGGAATGATCTGTACTGGGATATGAGGTGACCTGTACAGAGATACTGGGTGATCTGCACTGGGTTATGGCTTAATCTGCATTGGGATAAGGTGTGATCTGTACCAGGATATGGAACGATCTGAAACAGGACATGGGGATATCTGTTCTGGGATACGAGGTGATCACTACTGGGATATAGGGTGATATGTACTGGGATATGGAGGGATTTGTTACAGGATACGAAACGATCTGTACTGGGATACGAGGTGACCTGTACAGAGATACTGGGCGATCTGTGCTGGGTTACGGATTAATCTGCAGTGGGATATGGAGTGATCTGGAACCGGGATATGGAGCAATCTGTAACCGGGATATGGAGCGATTTGTCCTGGGACACAGGTTGATTTGTGCAGGGATATGGGGTGATCTTTATTAGGATACTTTATGATCTGTACTGGGATACAGTGTGATTTGTACTGGGATACGGGATGATCTATATTGGGATACGGGGTAATCTGTACAAGGATGCGTGTTGATCTATACTGGGATATGGTGTGATCAGTACCGGGATTTGGGGTGTTCTGTACAAAGATCCGTGTTGATCTATACTGGGATATGGAGCAATCTGTAACCGGGATATGGAGCAATTTGTACTGGGACACGGGGTGATTTGTAGTGGGATATGTGGTGATCTGTACTAGGATACAAGGTGATCTGTACTGTGATACAGTGTGATCTATACTGTGATATGATGTGATCTGTACTGGGATACGGGGCGATCTGTAGTGGGATAAGGGCTAATCTTTACAAGGATAAGAGATGTTCTGTACTGGGATACGATGTGATCTGCACTGGATACAGGATGTTCTGTGCAATGATATGGAGTGATCTGTGCTGGGATACGGGGTGGTCTGTACTAGGATACGGGGTGATCTGTACTGGGATACGGGGTGATCTGTGCTGGGATATGTAGTGATATGTATGGGATACGTAGAGATCTGTACTGGGATACGGCATGATCTCTACTGGGATAAGGTGCATCTGTGCTGGGATGCGGCGTGATCTGTAATGGTATATGGTGTGATCTGTACAGCGATACAGCATGATTTGTACCGCGACACGTGATCTGTACGGGATATGATTTGAACTATAATCGGATACGGTGTGATCTGTACAGTGGTATTCAGTGATCTGTTATGGGATAGGGCATGATTTGTGCTGCGATTAGCAGCTAGCTTACTGGGATATGGTATGATCTGTCATGGGATATGGTGTAATCTGTACTGGGATAGAGCGTGATGTATTCTGGGGTAGGGCGTGATATGTACAGAGATACCGATCTGTACTGGGATACAGGATGATCTTTACTTTGATATGCAGTGATCTGCACTGGTTTACAGTGTGATCTGTACTGGGATACAGGGTGATCTGTACTGGGACATGGAGAGATTTGTCCTGGGATACGGGGTGATCTGTATTGGGATACGGCATGATCTGTATTGGGATACGGTGTGATCTGTACTGGGATACAGGGTGAACTATACTGGTATATGGAGAGATCTGTACTGAGATATGTGGTGATCTATATTTGGATAGGGTGTGATCTGTGTAGGGATACGGAGTGATCTGTTCCAGGATATGGAACGATCTGTACTGGGATACGAGGTGACATATACAGAGATAATGTGTGATCTGTATTGGGTTACGGATTAATCTGCAGTGGGATACGGAGTGACCTGTACCAGGATATGGAGCGATCTGAACTGGGACGTGGTGTGATCTGTTCTGAGATACGAGGTGATCGCTATTGGGATACGGGGTGATATGTACTGGGATATGGAGGAAACTGCACTGGAATATGCAGCGATCTGGAACCAGGATATGGATCGATCCGTAACTGTGATATGGAGTGATTTGTACTGGGACATGGGTGATTTGTACTCGAATATTGGGTGATCTGTACTAGGATATGGCGTGATCTGTACTGGGATAGGGGATGATCTATACTGGGATATGGGGTAATCTGCACAATGATACGAGTTGATCAGTACTGCGATATGGTGTGATCTGTACTCGGATACGGAGTGAACTATACAGGGATATGGAGTGATCTGTAGTGGGATATGAGGTGATATGTATTGGGATATGGTGTGATCTGTACAAGGATAAGAGGTGATCTGTAATGGGATATGGAGTGTGATCTGTTCTGTGCTATGTTGTGAACTGTACTAGGATATGTAGTGATCTGTACTGAGATACGGTGTGATCTGTATGGGATACGGTCTGATCTGTATGGGATATGGTGTGATCTGCACTGGGATATGACATGTTCTTGTGATCTGTACTGCCATGGGCATGATCCCTACATGGATACGGAGTGATCTGTACATGGTTACAGAACGATCTGTACGGGGATACGGTGTGATCTGCGGTCAGATAGGAGTGGTCTGTATTGGGATATGCAGTGATCTGTACTGGGAAATGGCATGATCTGTACTGGGATATGGGGTGACCTGTATGGCATATGGGGTGATGTGTACTGGGATACGGTGTTATCTGTTCTGGGATATGGGGTAATCTGTACAAGGATATGATTTGATCTGTACTGGGATATGGGGTGATCTGTACTGGGACATGGGAAGGTCTGTACTGGGATACGGGGTGATCTGTACTGGGATATAGGGTGGTCTCTACTTGGATACGGAATGATCTGTATAGGGATATGGAGTGATCTGTTTCGGGATATGGAACGATCTCTACTGGGATACGAGGTGATCTGTACAGAGATATTGGGTGATCTGTACTGGTTTATGGCTTAATCTGCATTGGGATACGGAGTGATCTGTACCAGGGTAAGGAGCGATCTGAACCAGGACATGAGTTGACCTGTTCTGGGATACGAGGTGATCACTACTGGGGTACGGGGTGATACATACTGGGATACGGAGGGATCTGCACTGGGATATGGAGTGATCTGGAACTGGGATATGGAGCGATTTGTACTGGGACACGGGTTGATTTGTACAGGGATATGGGGTGATCTGTAATAGGATATGAGGTGATCTGTACTGGGATACAGTGTGATCTGTACTTTGATATGGGGTGATCTGTTCTGGGGTTGGGCCTGATCTGCAAAATGGTACAGAGTGAGCTGTACTGGGATAAGGGGTGATCTGTACTGGAATATGGGATGATCTGTACTGGGATATTGAGGCATCTGTACTAGGATGCACAGTGATCTGTACTGGGATACGTTATGATCTTTTCTGGGGTTGGGTGTGATCTGCAAAAAGGTACAGACAGAGCTGTACTGGGATACGCGTTGATCTGTACAAGGATACGCTTTGATCTGTACTGGGATACGGTGTGATCTATACTGGGATACAGTGTGATCTGTACTGGGATATGGGGGGGATCTATACCAGGATATGGGGCAATCTGTACTGGGATAAGGTGTGATCTGTACTGGGATACGGTGTGATCTGTACTGAGATACGGGGGGGATCTATACTGGGATAAGGAGCAATCTGTACTGGGATACGGGGTGATCTGTACTGGGATGTGGAGTGAACTCTACTGGTTTACGGGTGCTCTGCACTGGGATACGGAGCAATCTATACCAAGTTACGGCATGATCTGTACTGGGATAGGGCATGATCGCTACAGGGATACGGAGTGATCTGTACATGGATCCAGAACAATGTGTACCAGGATATGGTATACCCTGTTTTCAGATATGGAGTGATATCTACTGGCTTAATCTCTGCATGAATACAGAGTCAGCTGTATAGGATACGGAGTGACCTGTTCTGGGATATGGAGCGACATGTATTGGGATACGAGGTGATCTGTACAGAAATACTGGGTGAACAGTACTGGGTTGTGAGTAATCTGCAGTGGGATACGGAGTGATCTGTACCACGAAATGGAGTCATCCGTACTGGGACACGGGGTGATCAGTTCTGGGATATGGAGTGATCTGCAGTGGGACACACAGAGTTCTGTAACTGGGATATGGAGCAATTTGTACTGGGACAGGGGGTGATTTGTACAGGGATACACAGCGATCTGTAACTGGGATATGGAGCAATGTGTACTGGGACATGGGGTGATTTGTACTGGGATATGTGTTGATCTGTACTAGGATACAAGGTGATCTGTACTGGAATGCAGTGTGATCTATAATGTGATATGGAGTGATCTGTACCAGGAAACAGGGTGATCTGTACTGGGATAAGGGGTGATCTGTACAAGGATAAGAGATGATCTGTAGTGGGATACGATGTGATCTGTACTGGGATACGCGGTGATCTCTACTGGGATATGGGGTGAACTGCACTGCGCTACAGGGTGTTCTGTGCAATGATATGGAATGATCTGTACTGGGATACGGGGTGATCTGTACTGGGATACGGGGTGATCTGTACTGGGATACGGGGTGATCTGTATTGGGATATGTAGTGATATGTATTGGGATACGGAGAGATCTGTATTTGGATACGGCATGATCTCTACTGGGATAAAGTGTATCTGTGCTGGGATGCGGCGTGATCTGTAATGGGATATAGCGTGATCTGTATAGCGATACAGCATGATTTGTACCACGACACGTGACCTGTACGGGATATGATGTGAACTATAATCTGATACACCGTGATCTGTACTGTGGTATTTTGTGATCTGTTATGGGATAGGGCATGATCTGTGCCGCAATAAGCAGCTAGCTTACTGGGATATGGTATGATCTGTAATGTGATATGGTGTATTCTGTACTGGGATAGAGCGTGATGTATTCTGGGGTAGGGCTTGATCTGTACAGAGATACCGATCTGTACTGGGATACAGGACGATATTTACTTTGATATGGAGTGATCTGTACTGGGTTGTGGTGTGATCTGTACTGGGATACAGGGTGATCTGTACTGGGACATGAGGACTTTTGTACTGGGATACGGGGTGATCTGTACTGGGATATGGCATGATCAGTATTGGGATACGGTGTGATCTGTACTGGTATACAGGGTGATCTATACTTGTATATAGAGTGATCTGTACTGGGATATGTGGTGATCTATACTTGGATAGGGTGTGATCTGTATAGGGATACGGAGTGATCTGTTCCAGGATATGAAACGATCTGTAATGGGATAGGAGGTGACCTGTACAGAGATACTGTGTGATCTGTACTGGGTTATGGATTATCTGCAGTGGGATATGGAGTGATCTGTTCTGGGATACGAGGTGATCATTATTGGGATATGGGGTGATCTGTATTGGGATACGGAGGAATCTGCACTCGAATATGCAGTGATCTGGAATCTGGATATGGAGCGATCTGTAACTGGGATATGGAGCGATTTGTACTTGGACACGGGTTATTTGTACTGGGATATTGGGTGATCTGTACTAGGATACGAGGTGAACTGTGCTGGGATACAGTGTGATCTATACTTGAATAGGGGATGATCTATACTGGGATATGGGGTAATCTGTTCAAGGATACAAGTTGATCTGTATTGGGATATGGTGTGATCTGTACTTGGATATGGAGTGATCTATACTGGGATATGGAGTGAACTGTAGTGGGATATGAGGTGATATGTCATGGGATATGGAGTGATCTGTACAAGGTTAAGAGGTGAACTGTAATGGGATATGGAGTGAGATCTGTACTGTGCTATGTGGTGATCTGAACTAGGATATGCAGTCATCTGTACTGGGATATGGTGTGTTCTGTATGGGATACGGTCTGATCTGTACGGGATACAGTGTGATCTGCAATGGGATACGGAGCGATCAATGCTGGGATATGACATGTTCTGTAATGGGATACCTTGTGATCTGTACTGGGATGGGCATGATCTCTACAGGGATATGGAGTGATCTGTACATGGTTACAGAATGATCTGTACTGGGATACGCTGTGATCTGCGGTCGGATAGGAGTGGTCCGTATTGTGATACACAGTGATCTGTACTGGGAAATGGCGTGATCTGTACAATGATACGATTTGATCTGTACTGGGATACGTGGTGATCTATACAGGGATATGGAGTTATCTGTACTGGGATATGGGGTGATCTATACTTGGATAAGGTGTGGTTTGTATAGTGATACGGGGTGATCTTTTCTGGGATATGGAACGATCTGTACTGGCATACGAGGTGAGATGTACAGAGATATTCAGTGATCTGTACTGGGTTATGGCTTAATCTGCATTGGGATATGGAGTGATCTGTACAGGGATATGGAACGATCTGAACCGGGACATGGGGTGATCTGTTCTGGGATACGAGGTGATCACTACTGGGATACAGGGTGATATCTACTGGGATATGGAGGGATCGTTCCAGGATATGGAACGATCTGTACTGGGATACAAGGTGACCTGTACAGAGATACTGGGTGATATGTACTGGGTTACGGATTAATCTGCAGTGGGTTATGGAGTGATCTGTACCAGGATATGGAGCAATTTGTACTGGGACACAGGGTGATTTGTGCTGGGATATGGGGTGATCTGTACAATGATACAGTGTGATCTGTACTGGGATATGGGGTGATATATACTGGGAAATGGGGTAATCTGTACAAGGATGCGTGTTGATCTGTATTGGGATATGGAGTGATCTATACTGGGATATTGAGTGATCTGTAACTGGATATGGGGTGATCTGTACTGGGATACGGTGTGATCTGTAATGGGATATGTGGTGATATGCACTGGGATATGGAGCGATCTGTCCTGGGATTTGGAGTGATGTGTACTGGGATACCGGGTTATCTGCACTTGGGTACAGAGTGATCCGTACTGGGATACGGTATGATCTGTATGGGATACAATGTGATCTGTACGGGATACGATCTGATCTGCATTGGGATACGGAGCAATCTGCACTGGGATGTGACATGTTCTGTAATGGGATACCTTTTGATCTGTACAGGGATTGGCATGATCTATACAGGGATATGGAGTGATCCGTACATGGATACAGAGCAATCTGTACTGGGATACAGTGTGATCTGTAGTCGGAAAGGAGTGGTCTGTATTGGGATATGCAGTGATCTGTACTGGGAAATGGTGTGATCTGTACTGGGATATGGGGTGATCTGTAAATGGATACGATTTGATCTGTACTGGGATACGGTGTGATCTGTACTGGGATATGTGGTGATCTATACAGGGATAGGGAGTGATCTGTTCTGGGATATGGGGTGATCTCTACTTGGATAGTGTGTGATCTGTACTTGGATACGGGGTGATCTATACTGGGATATGGGGTATTCTGTACAAGGATACAAGATGATCTGTACTGGGATATGGTGTGATCTGTACTCAGATATGGAGTGATCTATACTGGGATATGGAGTGATCTGTACCGGGATATGGGGTGATCTGTACTGGGATATGGGGTGATCTTTACAAAGATAAGAGGTGATTTGTACTGGGATACAGTGTGATCTGTACTGGAAGGTGGGGTGATATGCACTGGCATATGGAGCGATCTGTCCTGGGATATGGAATGATATGTACTGGGATACGCGGTTAACTGCACTTGGATATGGAGTGATCTGTACTGGGACACGGGGTGATCAGTAGTGGGTGATGGAGTGATATGTACTTGGATATAGGGTGATTTGTATTGGGATATGGTTTGATCTGTACAAGGATAAGAGGTGATCTGTAATGGAATACAATGTGATCTGTACTTGGATACAGAGTGATCTGTGCTGGGATATGGAGAGATCAGCACCAGGATATGGCGTGATCTGTACCGGCATGCAGGGTAATCTGTACGGTGTTAGCGAATGATCAGCAGTGGGATATGGAGTGATCTGTACAAGGATATGGAGTGATCTGTTCTGGGACACGGGGTGATCTGTTCTGGGATATGAGGTCATCTCTACTGGGATATGTGGTGATCTGTACTGCGATACGGAGTGATCTGCACTGGGATACGGAATGATTTGTAACAGAGATATGGAGCGATCTGTAACCAGGATATGGAATGATATGTAGTGGGACATGGCATGATTTGAACTGGGATATGGTGTGATCTGTACAGGGATACAGAGTGATCTGTACTGGGATAAGCGGTGATCTGTACTGGGATACAGGCTGATCTGTACTGGGATACAGGGTGATCTGTACTGCAATACGGAGTGATCTGTACTGGGATACGGTGTGATCTGTACTGGGATATGGAGTGATCTGTACTGGGATAGGGGGTGACCTGTACTGGGATATGGAGCTAGCTTTACTGGGATATGGTGTGATCTGTACTGGGATATGACGTGATCTGTACTGCGAAACGTTGTGATCTGTACTGGGATACGGCGTGATCTGTACTGCAATACGGCATGATTTGTACTGCGACACGTGATCTGTATGGGATATGATGTGAATTATCATCTGATACGGAGTGATCTGTACTGTGATATTTAGTGATCTGTTCTGAGATAGCGTTTGATCTGTTCTGGGATACGGAGCTAGCTGTACTGGGATATGGTGTGATCTGTAATGGAATAGGGCATAATATGCACTCAGATACAGTGTGATCTGTTCTGGGGTAGGGCGTGATCTGTACAGGGTTACCAAGTGATCTGTACTGGGATACGGTGTGATCTGTTCTGGGATACGTGCTGATCTGTACTGGGATACGGACTGATCTGTACTGCGATAGGGAGTGATCTGTACTGGGATACGGCGTGATCTGTAATGGGATACGGAGTGATCTGTACTGGGATATGGCGTCTTCTGTACTGGGACACATTGTGATCTGTACGGGATACGACATGATCTATAATCTGATATGGCGTGATCTGTACTGGGGTATTTAGTGATCTGTTCTGGGATACGGCGTAATCTGTACTGCAACACGGAACCAGCTGTACTGGGCTATGGTGTGATCTGTCAAGGGATAAGGTGTAATCTGTACTGTGATACAGTATGATCGGTTCTGGGGTAGGGCGTGATCAGTACAGGGGTACAGAATGATCTGTACTGGGATTTGGGATGATCTGTACTGGGATATGGGGTGATCTATACTGGGATATGGAGTGATCTACACTGGGACACTGGGTGATCTGTACTGGGGTATGGTGTGATCTGTATTAGGTTACATGGTGACATGCACTGGGATAGGGCATGATCTGTACGGGATACGCTGTGATCTGCATTGGGATACAGAGTGATCAGTACTGGGATACGACATGTTCTGTAATGGGATGCCTTGTGATCTGTACAGGGATACGGACTGAACTTTACATGGATACAGAGCGATCTGTACTGCGATATAGTGTGATCTGCAGTTGGATTGGAGTGATCTGTGTTGGGATATGCAGTGATCTGTATGGGGAAATGGCGTGATCTGTACAGCGATACGGGGTGATCTGTACTGGGATGCGGAGTCTTCTGTACTGTATCTGTACTGCATCTGTGATCTCTACTGGGATATGGCGTGATGTCTACGTGTATACGGAGTGATCTGTACTGGCATATGGAGTGATCTGTACTGGGACATGGGGTGATCTGTTGTGGGATAGGAGGTGAACTCTACTGGGATACAGGGTGATTTGCACAGGGATACGGAGGGATCTGGAACCGGGATATGGATCGATCTGTAACCAGGATATGGATCTATTTGTAATGGAAAACTGGGTGATTTGTATTGGGATATGTGGTGATCTGTACTAGGATATGGGGAGATCTGTACTTGGATACAGGGTGATCTGTAAATGGATACGGCGTGATCCTACTGGGATACATGTGATCTGTACTGGGATATGAGGTGATCTGTACTGCGATATGATGTGATCTGTACGGTGATACGGCGTGATTTGTACTGTGGTATTTAGTGATCTGTTCCGTGATAGGGCGTGATCTGTATTGTGATACGGAGCTAGCTGTACTGGGATATGGCGTGATCTGTAATGGGATAAGGCATAATCTGTACTGCAATATATCATGATCTGTTCTGGGGTAGGGCCTGATCAGTACAGGAGTGCAGAGTGATCTGTACTGGGATACGGGATGATCTCTACTGGGATGCAGAGTGATCTGTACTGGGAAACGGGATGATCTATACTGGGCTATGGAGTGATCTGTACTGGGATACTGGGTGATCTGTACTGGGCTATGTGATGATCTGTACTAGGATATGCAGTGATCTGTATTGGGAAATGGAGTGATCTGTATGGGATATGGTGTGATCTGTACGGGATACGGTGTGATCTGTACGGGATACGGTGTGATCTGCATTTGGATACGGAGCGATCAATACTGGGATATGACATGTTCTTTAATGGGATACCTGGTGATCTGTACTGGGATTGGCATGATATCTATAGGGATACGGATCTGTACATGGATACAGAATGATCTGTACAGGGGTACGGTGTGATGTGCTGTCGGACAGGAGGGGTCTGTATTGGGATATGCAGTGATCTGTACTGTAAATGGTGTGATCTGTACTGGGATATGGATGGCCTGTACTGGCATTCGGGATGATCTGTACCGGGATACAGGGTCCATCTGCACTGAGATATGAGGTGATCTTTACTCAGATATGAGGTGATCTGTACTGGGATACAGCATGATCTGTACTGCAATATGGCATGATGTGTACTGCGACACATGATCTATACGGGATATGATGTAATCTATAATCTGATGCGGCGTGATCTGTACTGTGGTATTTAGTGATCTGTTATGGGATATTGTGTGATCTGTACTGTGATAAGGACCCAGCTTACTGGAATATGGTGTGATCTTTAATGGGATACGGTGTAATCTGTACTGGGATACAGTGTGATCTGTTCTGAGTTTGGGTGTGATCTGTAAAGAGGTACCGAGTGATCTGTATTGGGAAACGGGGTGATCTGTACTGGGATACGGGACAATCTGCACTGGGATATGAGAGGAACTGTATTGGGATATGGGGCGATCTGTACTGGGATACTGAGTGATCTGTACTGGGATACGGGGTGATCTGTACTGTGATACAGGGTAAACTGTACTGGGATATGGGGTGATCTGTACTGGGATACCGAGCGATCTGTACTGGGATATGGAGGGATCTGTACTGGGACACATTGTGATCTGTACTGGGATATGACCTTATCTATAATCTCATACAATGTGATCTGTACTGGGATACAGCTTGATCTGTACTGGGATATGGTGTGATCTGTGCTAGGATACGAGGTGATCTGTACTGGGATACGGGGGATCTGTACTGTGATACGGGGTGATCTGTACTGGGATACGGGGTGATCTGTACTGGGATATGGGGTGATTTGTTCTAGGATATGCAGTGATTTGTACTGGGATAGGGCGTGATCAGTACTGCGATACGGAGCTATCTGTACTGGGACATGGTGTGATGGTGTGATCTGTAATGGGATAACGCATAATCTGTACTGGGATAGAGTGTGATCTGTTCTGCGGTAGGGTGTGATCTATACAGGGGTACAGAGTGATCTGTACTGGGATACGGGATGATCTCTACTCAGATACGGGGCAATTTGTACTGGGATATGGGGTGATCTATACTGGGATATGAAGTGATCTGTACTGGGTTACTGGGTGATCTGTACTGGGATATGGGGTGATCTGTACTAGGATACAGGGTGATCTGTACTGGTATATGGTGTGTCCTGTTCTGGGATACGGGATGATCCGTACTGGGATATGGAGTGATCTGTACTGGGATGCGGGGTGATCTGTACTGGGATGCAGGGTGATCTGTACTGGGATACGGGGTGATCTGTACTGGGATACGGAGTGATCTGTACTGGGATATGGAGTGATCTGCACTGGGTTATGGCATAATCTGTACTGGGATATGGCATGATCTGTACTGCGATACAGCATGATCTGTACTGCTATATTGTGTGATTTGTACTGGAACACATCAAGATCTGTATGGGAAACGACGTGATCTATAATCTGATATGGTGTGGTCTGTACTGGGGTATTTAGTGATCAGTTCTGGGGTAGGGCATCATCTGTACTGGGATATGAGGCGATCTGTATTGGGTTACGACATGTTCTATACTCTGATACGGTGTGATCTGTACAGGGATCAGGCGTGATCTTTACTGGGGTATTTAACGATCTGTATGGGGATAGGGCATGCTCTGTACTGGGATACAGAATGATCTGTGCTGTGGTATAGAGTGATCGGTCCTGGGATAGATCGTGATCTCTACAGGGATACGGAGTGATCTGTACAAGGATCCAGAGCAATCTGTACTAAGATATGGAATGACCTGTGCTCAGATACAGAGTGATCTGTACTGGCAAATGGCCTGATCTCTACACGGATACGGTATGATCTGTATAGGGATATGGAGTGATCTGTTCCGTGATTTGGAGCGATCTGTACCAGGATACCAGGTGATCTGTACAGAGATACTGGGTAATCTGCAATGGGTTATGGAGTAATCTGCAATCGGATACGGAGTGATCTGTACCAGGATATGGAGCGATCTGTACTGGGACACAAGATGATCAGTTCAGGAATACGAGGTGATCTCTACTGGAATATGGGGTGACCTGTACTGGGATACGGAGTGATCTGCACAGGGATATGGAGCGATCTGGAACCGGGATATGGAGCGATTTGTACTGGGACAAGGGGTGATTTGTACTGGGATATGTGGTGATCTGTACTGGGATACGGGGTGATGTGTACTGGGATACGGCGTGATCTGTTCTGGGGTAGGGTGTGATCAGTACAGGGGTACAGAGCGATCTGTACTGGGATACAGAGTGATCTGTACTGGTATATGCAGTGATCTGCCCTGGGATATGGAGCGATCTGTACTGGGATATTACGTTATCTATAATCTGATACAGTGTGATCTGTACTGGGATACAGCTTGATTTGTATTAGTATACGGAGGGATCTGTACTGGGAAATGTGGTGATCTGTACTCGGATACAATGTGAAATGTATTGGGATAGGGAGGAATCTGTACTGGGATACAGGGTGATCTGTACGAAGATATACGGTGATCTGTATCGGGATACGATGTGATCTGTCCTGGGGTAGGGGGTGATCTTTACTGGGATAAGGAGAGATCTGTACTGGGATATGGGGTGATCTGTACTGGGATACATGGTGATCTGTAGTGGAATACAGGGTGATCTGTATTGTGATACGGGGTGATCTGTACTGAGATACTGGGTGATCTCTACTGGGATACGCGGTGATCTGTCCTGGGATATGCTGTGAGTTGTACTGGGACACATCATGATCAGTACAGGATACGACATGATCTATAATCTGATACAGTGTGATCTGTACTGGGGTATTTAGTGATCGGTTCTGGGATAGGGTCATGACCTGCACTGGGATACCGAGCTAGCTGAACCTGGATATGGTGTGATCTGTAATGGGATATGGCATAATCTGTACTGGGATACAGCATGATCTGTTCTGGGGAAGGGCATGATCTGTACTGGGATATGGGGCAATCTGTACTGTGATACGGGGTGATCTGTACGGAGATACAGGGTGATCTGTACTGGGATATGAGGTGATCTGTATTGGTATACGACATGTTCCTTGCTCTGATACATAGTGATCTGTACAGGGATCCGGCGTGATCTTTACTGGGATATTTAACGATCTCTCCCAAGATAGGGCATGATCTGTACTGTGAAAGGGCATGATCTGTACTGGGATACGACGTGTTCTGTACAGGGATGTGGCATCATCTGGACTGGGATACGGTGTGTTCTGTACTGCAATGTGGAATTATCTGTACTGGGATACGGTATGATCTGTAGTGGGATGCGGCGTGATCTGTACTGGGATGCAACGTAATCTGTACTGGGATATGGAGCAATCTGTACTGGGATTCGGTGTGATCTGCACTGGGATATAGTGTGACCAGTACTGGGATATGATGTGATCTGCCCTGGGATATGGAGAGATCTGTACAGGGATATGACATTATCTATAATCTGATACGGTGTGCTCTGTACTGGGATACAGCTTGATCTGTACTGGGATATGGGGTGATCTGTACTAGGATATGTGGTGATCTGTACTGGGATATGATGTGATCTGTACTGGGATATGGAGGGATCTGTACTGGGATATGGGGTGATCTATACTGGGATATTTTTGGTGATCTGTACTACAATACACAGTGATCTGTATTGGGATATGGCGTGATCTGTACTGCCATACGGAGCTAGCTGTACTGGGATATGTTGTGATCTGTAATGGGATAAGGTGTAATCAGTACCGGGATACAGCATAATCTATTCTGGTGTAGGGAATGATCAATACAGGGGTACAGAGTGATCTTTCCTGGGATACAGGGCGATCTGTACTGGGATATGGAGTGATCTGTAAAGGGATATGGGGTGATATGTATTGGGATACAGGGTGATCTGTACTGGGATACGGGGTGATCTGTACTGGGATATGGAGTGATATGTACTGGGATACAGGGTGATCTGTACTGAGATACGGGGTGATGTGTACTGGGATATGGGGTGAACTGTACTGGGATACGGGGTGATCGTTACTGGGATACGGGGTGATCTGTACTGAGATACGGGGTGATTTGTATTGGGATACGGTTTGATCTGTACTGGGTTATGGCATGAAGTCTACTGGGATACGGAGTGATCTGTACTGGTATATGGCGTGATCTGTACTATGATACGCTGTGATTTGTACTGGGACACATCGTGATCTGTACGGGATATGAGGGTGATCTGTACTGTGATACGGGGTGATCTGTTCTGAGATACAGGGTGATCTGTACTGGGATACTAATGTTCTATACTCTGATACATTGTGATCTGTACAGTGATCGGGCGTGATCTTTACTGGGGTATTTAATGATCTGTACCGGGTTAGGGCATGATCTGTACTGGGATACGATGTGTACTGTACTGGGATGTGGCGTGATCTGTACTGTGATGCAGCGTAATCTGTACTGGGTTACGAAGCGATCTGTACTGGGATATGGTGTAATCTGCACTGGGATATGATGTGATCTGCATTGGTATATGATGTGATCTGTACTGGGATATGGTGTGATCTCCACTGGGATATGGAGCGATCTGTACTGTGAAATGGAGTGATCGGTGCTGGGATTTGGGGTTGATCTGCACTGGGATATGGCGTGATCTGTAAATGGATACAGACTGATCTTTACTGAGATACAGCGTGATCTGTACTGCAATACGCTTTGAGATGTACTGGGACACATCTTGGTCTGTACGGGATATGCCGTGATCTACAATCTGATACAGTGTGATCTGTACTGGGGTATTTAGTGATCTTTTCTGGGATAGGGCCTGACCTGTACTGGGATACCGAGCTAGCTGAACTGGGATATGGTGTGATCTGTAATGGGATATGGCATAATCTGTACTGGGATACAGCATGATCTGTTCTGGGGTAGGGCATGATCTGTACTGGGATATTGGGTGATCTGTACTGTGATATGGGGTGATCTGTTCTGAGATACAGGGTGATCTGTACTGGGATATGAGGTGATCTATATTGGGATACAACATGTTCTATACTCTGATACAGAGTGATCTGTACTGGGATCTGTGTTGATCTTTACTGGGGTATTTAACGATCTGTGAAGGGATAGGGCATGACCTGTACTGGGATACGATGTGTTCTCTACTGGGATGCGGCATGATCTGTACTGGCTTATGGTATGATCTGTATTGGGATGCAGCGTAATCTGTACTGGGATAAGGCGCGATCTCTACTGGGATACTGTGCGATCTGCACTGGGATATGGTGTGACCAGTACTGGGATATGATGTGATCTGCACTAGGATACGGTGTGATCTGAACTGGGATACAGAGCGATCTGTACTGGGAAATGGAGTGATCTGTACTGGTATACGGAGGGATCTGTACTGAGATATGGTGTGATCTGTACTGGGATACGGGGTAATCTGTACTGGGACATGGTGTGAAGTGTACTGGGATATGGTGTGATCTGCACTGGGATACAGCATGATCTGTACGAGATATGCTGTGATCAGCATTGGGATACAAAGCGATCAGTGCTGGGATACAACATGTTCTGTTATGGGATACCTTGTGATCTGTACTGGGAAGGGCATGATCTCTACAGGGATATGGAGTGAGCTGTACATGGATAGAGTGATCTGTACTGGGATATGGAGTGATCAGCACTGGGTTATGTTGTGATCTGTACTGGGATATGGAGTGATCTGTACTGGGATACGGAGTTGATCTGCACTGGGATACAGCGTGATCTGTACTGGGCTATGGAGTGATCTGTACTGGGATACGGAGTTGATCTGCACTGGGATATGGCATGATCTGCAATAGGATATGGACTGATCTGTACTGGGATACATCGTGATCTGTACTGTGATGCGCTTTGAGTTGTACTGGGACTCATCGTGATCTGTACAGGATACGACGTGATCTATAATCTGATACAGTGTGATCTGTACTGGGGTATTTAGTGATCTGTTCTGGGATAGGGCCTGACCTGTACTGGGATACCGAGCTATCTGTACAGGAATACGGTGTGACCTGCACTGGGATATGGTGTGACAAGTACTGGGATATGATATGATCTGTACTGGGATACCGTGTGATCTGTTCAGGGATACAGAGCGATCTGTACTGGGATACAGAGTGATTTGTAATGGTATACACAGTGATCTACCCTGGGATACGCAGCGATCTGTACTGGGATACAGCTTGATCTGTATTGGGATATGGGTTGATCTGTACTAGGATACGTGGTGATCTATACCGGGATATGATGTGATCTGTGCTGGGATACAGGGTGATCTGTACTGGGATGCGTGGTGATCTGTACTGGGATATGGGTGATCTGTACTGGGATATGCAGTGATCTGTACTGGGATACACTGTGAGTTGTGCTGGGGGACATCGTGATCTTTACGGGATATGACGTGATCTATAATCTGATACAGTGTGATCTGTACTGGGGTATTTAGTGTTCTGTTCTGGGATAGGGTCTGACCTGCACTGGGATACCGAGATAGCTGGACTGGGATATGGTGTGATCTGTAATGGGATATGGCATAATCTGTACTGGATACAGCATGATCTGTTCTGGGGTAGGGCATGATCTGTACTGGGATATGGGGCAATCTGTACTGTGATACGGGGTGATCTGTACTGAGATACAAGGTGATTTGTACTGGGATATGAGGTGATCTGTATTGGTACACGACATGTTCTTTGCTCTGATACGGAGTTATCTGTACAGGGATTGGGTGTGATCTTTTCTGGAGTATTTAACGATCTGTCCCGAGATAGGGCATGATCTGTACTGGGATACAATGTGTTCTGTACTGGGATGCAGAATTATCTGTACTGGCTTACGGTATGATCTGCAGTGGGATGCGGCGTGATCTGAACTGGGATGCAGCGTAATCTGTACTGGGATACGGAGTGATCTGTACTGGGATACGGTGTGATCTGCACTGGGATATGGTTTGACCAGTACTGGGATATGATGTGATCTGTACTGGGATATGGTGCGATCTGCAGTGGGACACAGAGTGATCTGTACTGGGTAATTGAGTGATCTGTACTGGGATATGCAGAGATCTGTACAGGGATATGACATTATCTATAATCTGATATGGTGTGCTCTGTACTGGGATACAGCTTGATCTGTACTGGGATTTGGGGTGATCTGCACTGGGATATGGAGGGACCTGTACTGGGATATGATGTGATCTGCACTGGGATATGGAGGGACCTGTACTGGGCTATGGGGTGATCTATACTGGGATATTTTTCGTTATCTATACTACAATACACAGAGATCTGTACTGGGATATGGCGTGATCTGTACTGCCATACGGTGCTAGCTGTACTGGGATATGGCGTGATCTGTAATGGGACAAGGTTTAATCTGTACTGGGATACAGCATGATCTGTTCTGGGGTAGGGCGTGATCAGTACAGGGGTGCAGAGTGATCTTCACTGGGATATGGGGTGATCTTACTAGGATACATGGTGATCTATACCGGGATATGATGTGATGTGTCCTGGGATACGGGGTGATCTGTATTGGGATATGGAGTGATCTGTAAAGGGATATGGGGTGATATGTACTGGGATACAGGGTGATCTGTACTGGGATACGGGGTGATCTGTAATGGGATATGGGGTGATCTGTACTGGGATACGGGGTGATCGTTACTGGGATATGGGGTGATCTGTACTGAGATACGGCGTGATCTGAACTGGGATACAGCGTAATCTGTACTGGGATACGGAGCGATCTGTACTGGGATACGATGTGATCTGCACTGGGATATGGTGTGATCTGCACAGGGATACAGAGCGATCTGTACTGGGATACGGAGTGATCTGTACTGGTATATGCAGTGATCTGCCCTGGGATACGGAGCAATCTGTACTGGGTATTACGTTACCAATAATTTGATACGGTTTGATCTGTTCTGGGATACAGCTTGATCTGTATTGGGATATGCGTTGATCTGTACTAGGATACGTGGTGATGTGTACTGGGATATGGGGTGATCGTTACTGGGATACGTGGTGATCTGTACTGGGATTCGTTGTGAATTGTAATATGAGACATTGTGATCTGTACGGGGTACAACATGATCTATAATCTGATACAGTGTGATCTGTACTGGGGTATTTAGTGATCTGTTTTGGGAAAGGGTCTGACCTGCACTGGGATACCGAGCTAGCTGAACTGGGATATGGTGTGATCTGTACTGGGATACAGCATGATCTGTTCTGGGGTAGGGCGTGATCTGTACTGGGATATGGGGCAATCTGTACTGTGATATGGGGTGATCTGTACGGAGATACAGGGTGATCTGTACTGGGATATGACATGATCTGTATCGGTACACGCATGTTCTTTTCTCTGATACAGAGTGATCTGTACAGGGATCGGGCATGATCTTTATTGGGGTATTTAACGATCTGTCCTGAGATAGGGCATGATCTGTACTGGGATAGAGCATGATCTGTACTGGGTTACGGCGTGTTCTGTACTGGGATGCGGCATCATCTGTACTGGGATACGGCGTGTTCTGTACTGGAGTGTGGAATTATCTGTACTGGGATGCGGTATGATCTGTAGTGGGATGCAGCGTGATCTGTACTGGGATGCAGGGTAATCTGTACTGGGATACGGAGCGATTTGCAGTGGGATGCTGAGTGATCTGTACTGGGTAATGGAGTGATCTGTACTGGGACATGGAGTGATCTGTACTGGGATACGCAGTGATCTGCCCTGGGATACGGAGAGATCTGTACAGGGTTATGACATTATCTATAATCTGATACGGTGTGATCTGTATTGGGATACATCTTGATCTGTATTGGGATATGGTGTGATCTGTAATGGGATAAGGTGTAATCTGTACTGGGATAGAGCATGATCTCTTCTGGGGTAGGGCGTGATCAGTACAGGGGTACAGAAAGATTTGTACTGGGATATGGGGTGATCTGTACTAGGATACACAGTGATCTATACCGGGATATGATGTGATCTGTCCTGGGATACGGTTTGATCTGTACTGGGATATGGAGTGATCTGTACTGGGATATGGGGTGATATGTACTAGGATATAGGGTGATATGTACTGGGATACGGGGTGATATGAACTGGATTTGTGGTGATATGTACTGGGATACAATGTGATCTGTACTGGGATAAGGGGTGATCTCTACTGGGATACGGGGTGATCTGTACTGAGATACGGGGTGATCTGTATTGGGATATGGTGTGATCTGTACTGGGTTATGGAGTGATCTCTACTGGGATACAGGGTGATCTAAATTGGTATACAACTTGATCTGTACTATGATACACTGTGATTTGTACTGGGACACATCGTGATCTGTACTGTGATATGGAGTGATCTGTTCTGAAATACAGGGTGATCTGTACTGGGATATGAGGCAATCTGTACTGTGATATGGTGTGATCTGTTCTGACATACAGGGTGATCTGTACTGGGATATGGGGTGATATGCGCTGGGATACAGGGTGATCTGTATTGGGATATGGGGTGATCTGAACTGGAATATGGGGTGATCTGTACAGAGATACGAGGTGATCGTTACTGGGATATGGGGTGATCTTGTACTGAGATATGGGAAATGGAGCGATCAGTACTAGGATATGACATGTTCTGTGAAGGGATCCCTTGTGATCTGTACTGGGAGGGGCATTATCTATACAGGGATACAGAGTGAGCTGTACATCGATACCGAGTAATCTGTACAGGGATACGGTGTGATCTGAACTCGGAGAGGAGTGATCTGTATTGGGATATGTAATGATCTGTACTGGGAAATGGCGTGATCTGTACTGGGATACGGGGAAATCTGTACTCGGATACAGGATGATCTGTACTTGGGTACGGAGTGATCTGTACTGGGATACGGCGTGATCTGTACTGGGATATGGGGTGATCTGTACTGGGATATGGGGGGATCTGTACTGGGATACGGGTTGATCTGTACTGGGATTTGGGGTGATCTATACTGGGCTATGGAGTGATCTCTACTGGGATACGGGGTGATCTGTACTGGGATATGGGATGATCTGTACTAGGATGCGCAGTGATCTCTACTGGGATAGGGCATGATCTGTTCTGTGATATGGAGCGAGCTGTACTGGAATATGCAGTGATCTGTAATGGGATAAGGCGTAATCTGTACTGGGATACGGCATGATCGACTCTGGGGTAGGGCCTGATCAGTACAGGGGTACAGAGTGATCTGTACTGGGATATGCGGTGATCTTTACTAGGATACGCGGTGATCTGTACTGGGATATGATGTGATCTGTCCTGCGATACGGGGTGAACTGTATTGGGATCTGAAGTGATCTGTACTGGGATACGGCGTGATCTGTACAGGGATACAGGGTGATCTGTACTGGTATACGGGGTGATCTGTACTGGGATACGGGGTGATCTGTACCAGGATCCGTGGTGATCTGTACTGTGATACAACATGTTCTGTTATAGGATACCTTGTGATCTGTCCTGGGAAGGGCATTATCTCTACAAGGATAAGGAGTTAGCTCTAGATGGATACAGTGTGATCTGTACTGGGATACAGTGTGATCTGCATTCGGATAGGTGTGATCTGTATTGGGATATGCAACGATCTGTACTGGGATAGGACATGATCTGTACTGGGATACGACGTGTTTTGTACTGGGATGTGGCATAATCTGTACTGGCTTACGGTATGATCTGTACTGGGATGCAGCATAATCTGTACTGGGATACGTAGCGATCTGTACTGGGATACGGCATGATCTGTACTGGGATATAGGGTGATCTGTACTGGGATATGGGGGGATCTGTACTGGGATATGGGGGGATCTGTACTGGGATTTGGGGTGATCTATACTGGGCTATGGAGTGATCTATACTGGGATACGGGGTGATCTGTACTGGGATATGGGATGATCTGTACTAGGATGCACAGTGATCTCTACTGGGATAGGGCATGATCTGTACTGCGATATGGAGCAAGCTGTACTGGAATATGGAGTGATCTGTAATGGGATAAGGCGTAATCTGTACTGGGATACGGCATGATCTATTCTGGGGTAGGGCCTGATCAGTACAGGGGTACAGAGTGATCTGTATTAGGATATGGGGTGATCTTTACTAGGATACCCGGTGATCTGTGCTGGGATACGATGTGATCTGTCCTGCAATACGGGGTGAACCGTACTGGGATATGAAGTGATCTGTACTGGGATACGGGGTGATCTGTACAGGGATACAGGGTGATCTGTAGTGGTATACGGGGTGATCTGTACTGGGATACGGGGTGATCTATACTGGGATCCGTGGTGATCTGTACTGAGATATGCGCTGAACTGTACTTGGATACAGTGTGATCTGTACTGGGATACGGAGTGATCTGTACTGTTATACAACATGTTCTGTTATGGGATACCTTGTGATCTGTACTGGCAAGTACATTATCTCTACAGGGATAAGGAGTTAGCTCTAGATGGATACAATGTGATCTGTACTGGGATACTTTGTGATCTGCATTCAGATAGTTGTGATCTGTATTGGGATATGCAACGATCTGTACTGGGAAATGGCGTGATCTGTACTGGGATACGGGGAAATCTGTATTGGGATACAGGATGATCTGTATTGGGGTATGGAGTGATCTGTACTGGGATACGGGGTGATCTGTACTGGGATACGGGGTGATCTGCACTGGGATATGAGGTGATCTTTACTGGCATACACAGGGATCTGTATTGGGATACGGGGCGATGTGTACTTCTAAAAGGGGTGATCTATACTGGACTATGGAGTGATCTGTACTGGGGAACATGGTGATCTGTACTTGGATACGGGGTGATCTATACTGGGATATGGAGTGATATGTACTGGGATACGGGGTGATCTGAACTCGGAGAGGAGTGAACTGTATTGGGATATGTAATGATCTGTACTGGGAAATGGCGTGATCTGTACTGGGATACGGGAAAATCTGTACTGGGATACAGGATGATCTGTACTTGGGTACGGAGTGATCTGTACTGGGATACGGCGTGATCTGTACTGGGATATGGGGTGATCTGTACTGGGATATGGGGGGATCTGTACTTGGATACGGGTTGATCTGTACTGGGATTTGGGGTGATCTATACTGGGCTATGGAGTGATCTCTACTGGGATACGGGGTGATCTGCACTGGGATATGGGGTGATCTGTAGTGGTATACGGGGTGATCTGTACTGGGATACGGGGTGATCTATACTGGGATCAGTGGTGATCTGTACTGAGATATGCGCTGAACTGTACTTGGATACGGTGTGATCTGTACTGGGATACGGAGTGATCTGTACTGTTATACAACATGTTCTGTTATGGGATACCTTGTGATCTGTACTGGCAAGTACATTATCTCTACAGGGATAAGGAGTTAGCTCTAGATGGATACAGTGTGATCTGTACTGGGATACTTTGTGATCTGCATTCAGATAGTTGTGATCTGTATTGGGATATGCAATGATCTGTACTGGGAAATGGCGTGATCTGTACTGGGATACGGGGAAATCTGTATTGGGATACAGGATGATCTGTATTGGGGTATGGAGTGATCTGTACTGGGATATGGCGTGATCTGTACTGGGATACGGGGTGATCTGCACTGGGATATGGGGTGATCTTTACTGGCATACACAGGGATCTGTATTGGGATACGGGGCGATGTGTACTTCTAAAAGGGGTGATCTATACTGGGCTATGGAGTGATCTGTACTGGGATACAGGGTGATCTATACTGGGCTATGGAGTGATCTGTACTGGGGAACATGGTGATCTGTACTTGGATACGGGGTGATCTATACTGGGATATGGAGTGATATGTACTGGGATACAGGGTGATCTGTACTGGGATATGGGGTGACCTGTTCTAGGATGCACAGTGATCTCTACTGGGAAAGGGCGTGATCTGTACTGCGATACGGAGATAGCTGTACTGGGAAAAGGTGTGAACTGTACTGGGATATGGAGTGATCTGTACTGGGATATGGTGTGATCTGTACTGGGATATAAAGTGATCTGTACTGGGATATGGCATGATCTGTATGTGATAAGCTGTGATCTGTATTGGGAAACGGAGAGATCAGTACTAGTTTCTGACATATTCTGTAATGGGATCCCTTGTGATCTATACTGGGAGGGGCATTATCTATACAGGGATACAGAGTGAGATCTACATGGATATAGAGTGATCTGTACAGGGATACGGTGTGATCTGCATTACGAGTGGAGAAATCTGTATTGGGATATGCAACGATCTGTACTGGGAAATGGTGTGAACTGTACTGGGATACGGGGTGATCTGTACCAGGATATGGCGTTGAACTGTACCAAGATACGAGGTGATCTGTACTGGAATACAAGTGATCTATAAAGGGATACGGAGTGATCAGTCCTGGGATATGGGGTGATCTGTCCTGGGATATGGAGTGATCTGTACTGGGATACAGGGTGATCTGTACTGGGATACGTGGTGATCTGTACTAGGATACAGAGTGAGCTGTACATGGATACAGAGTGATCTGAACATGGATACGGTATGATCTGCATTTGGATATGCAACGATCTGTACTGGGAAATGGCGTCATCTGTACTGGGATACGGGGAAATCTGTACTGGGATATAGGGTGATCTGTACTTGGGTACGGAGTGATCTGTACTGGGATACGGGTTGATCTGTACTAGAATTTGAGGTGATCTTTACTGGGCTATGGAGTGATCTGTACTGGGATAGGGGGTGATCTGTACTGGGATATGGGATGATCTGTACTAGGATGCGCAGTGATCTCTACTGGGATAGGGCATGATCTATACTGCAATATGGAGAGAACTGTACTGGACCACAGAGTGATCTGTTATGGGATAAGGCGTAATCTGTACTGGGATACGGAATGATCTATTCTGGGGTAGGGCCTGATCAGTACAGGGGTACAGAGTGATCTGTACTGGGATACAATGTGATCTGTCCTGCCATACGGGGTAAACTGTATTGGGATATGAAGTGATCTGTACTGGGATAAGGGGTGATCTGTACAGGGATACAGGGTGATCTGTACTGGTATACGGGGTGATCTGTACTGGGATACGGGGGTGATCTGTATTGGGATCCGTGGTGATCTGTACTGAGATATGGGGTGAACTGTACTGGGATACGGTGTGATCTGTACTGGGATACGGAGTGATCTGTAGTGTGATACAACATGTTCTGTTATGGGATACCTTGTGATCTGTACTGGGAAGGGCATTATCTCTACAGGGATAAGGAGTTAGCTGTACATGGATACAATGTGATCTGTACTGGGATACGGTGTGATCTGCATTCGGATAGGTGTGATCTGTATTGGGATATGCAATGATCTGTACTGGGATAGGGCATGATCTGTACTGGGATACGACGTGTTCTGTACTGGGATGTGGCATAATCTGTACTGGCTTATGGTATGATCTGTAGTGGGATGCAGCGTAATCTGTACTGGGATACGGCGTGATCTGTTCTGGGATATGGGGTGATCTGTACTGGGATATGGGGGGATCTGTACTGGGATATGGAGTGATCTCTACTGTGATACAGGGTGATCTGTACTGGGATATGGGATGATCTGTACTAGGATGCGCAGTGATCTCTACTGGGATAGGGCATGATCTGTACTGCGATATGGAGCAAGCTGTACTGGAATATGGAGTGATCTGTAATGGGATAAGGCATAATCTGTACTGGGATACGGCATGATCTATTCTGGGGTAGAGCCTGATCAGTACAGGGGTACAGAGTGTTCTGTACTGGGATATGGGGTGATCTTTACTAGGATTCGCGGTGATCTGTACTGGGATACGATGTGATCTGTCCTGCAATACGGGGTGATCTGTATTGGTATATGGGGTGATCTGTACTGGGATACGGGGTGATCTATACTGGGATCCGTGGTGATCTGTACTGAGATATGCGCAGAACTGTACTTGGATACGGTGTGATCTCTACTGGGATACGGAGCAATCTGTACTGTGATATAACATGTTCTGTTATGGGATACCTTGTGATCTGTACTGGGAAGGACATTATCTCTACAGGCATAAGGAGTTAGCTGCACATGGATACAGTGTGATCTGTTCTGGGATACAGTGTGATCTGCATTCAGATAGGTGTGATCTGTATTGGGATATGCAACGATCTGTACTGGGAAATGACGTGATCTGTACTGGGATACAGGGAAATCTGTATTTGGATACAGGATGATCTGTACTGGGGTACGGAGCGATCTGTACTGGGATATGGTGTGATCTGTACTGGAATACGGGGTGATCTGCACAGGGATACAGGGTGATCTATAGTGGTATACGGGGTGATCTGTACTGGGATACGGGGTGATCTGTACTGGGATCCGTGGTGATCTGTACTGGGATATGGGGTGAACTGTACTGGGATACGGGGTGATCTGTACTGGGATCCGTGGTGATCTGTACTGGGATATGGGGTGAACTGTACTGGGATACGGTGTGATCTGTACTGGGATACGGAGTGATCTGTACTGTGATAAAACATGTTCTGTTATGGGATACCTTGTGATCTGTACTGGGAAGGACATTATCTCTACAGTGATAAGGAGTTAGCTGTACATGAATACAGTGTGATCTGTACTGGGATACGGTGTGATCTGTACTCGGATAGGTGTGATCTGTATTGGGATATGCAACGATCTGTACTGAGAAATGGCGTGATCTGTACTGGGATACGGGGAAATCTGTATTGGATACAGGATGATCTGTACTGGGGTACGGAGTGATCTGTACTGGGATATGGCGTGATCTTTACTGGGATACGGGGTGATCTGCACTGGGATATGGGGTGATCTGTACTGGCATACATGGGGATCTGTATTGGGATATGGGGAGATCTGTACTTGGAAAATGGGTGATCGATACTAGGCTATGGCATGATCTGTACTGGGATACGGGGTTATCTGTACTGGGATATGGGGTGATCTGTACTAGGATGCGCAGTGATCTGTAGTGGGATAGGGCGTGATCTGTACTGGGATACGGGGTGATCTATACTGTGCTATGGAGCGATCTGTACTGGGGAACGTGCTCATCTGTACTTGCATACGGGGTGATCTATACTGGGATATGGAGTGATCTGTACTGGGATACGGGGTGATCAGTATTGGGATATGGGGTGACCTGTTCTTAGATGCGCAGTGATCTCTACTGGGAAAGGGCATGATCTGTACTGCGATACAGAGCTAGCTGTTCTGGGATATGGTGTGAATGGTACTGGGATATGGAGTGATCTGTACTGTGATTTGCTGTGATCTGCCCTGGGATATGGAGCAATCTGTACTGGAATATGGTGTGATCTGTACCGGGATATGGCATGAACTGTACTTGATACGCTGTGATCTGTATTGGGAAACGGAGCGATCAGTACTAGTTTCTGACATATTCTGAAATGGGATCCCTTGTGATCTGTACTGGGAGGGGCATTACATATACAGGGATACAGAGTGAGCTCTACATGGATACAGAGTGATCTGTACAGGGATACGGTGTGATCTGCATTATGAGAAGCGTGATCTGTATTGGGATATGCAATGATCTTACTGGGAAATGGCGTGATCTGTACTGGGATACGGGGTGATTTGTACTGGGATACTGTGTGATCTGTACCGGGATATGGCGTTGAATTGTACCGGGATACGAGGTGATCTGTACTGGAATACAGGTGATCTATAAAGGGATATGGAGTGATCAGTCCTGGGATACAGGGTGATCTGTCCTGGGATATGGAGTGATCTGTACTAGGATACAGGGTGATCTGTACTGGGATACGGGGTGATCTGTACTAGGATACAGAGTGAGCTGTACATGGATACAGAGTGATCTGAACATGGATACGGTATGATCTATATTTGGATATGCAACGATCTGTACTGGGAAATGGCGTGAACTGTACTGGGATACGGGGTGATTTGTACTGGGATACTGTGTGATCTGTACCGGGATATGGCGTTGAATTGTACCGGGATACGAGGTGATCTGTACTGGAATACAGGTGATCTATAAAGGGATATGGAGTGATCAGTCCTGGGATACAGGGTGATCTGTCCTGGGATATGGAGTGATCTGTACTAGGATACAGGGTGATCTGTACTGGGATACGGGGTGATCTGTACTAGGATACAGAGTGAGCTGTACATGGATACAGAGTGATCTGAACATGGATACGGTATGATCTATATTTGGATATGCAACGATCTGTACTGGGAAATGGCGTGATCTGTACTGGGATACGGGGAAATCTGTACTGAGATACAGGATGACCTGTACTTGGGTACGGAGTGATCAGTACTGGGATATGGGGTGATCTGTACTGGGATATGGGGGGATCTGTACTAGGAAACGGGGGGGATCTGTACTGGGATTTGGGGTGATCTTTACTGGGCAATGGAGTGATCTGTACTGGGATAGGGGGTGATCTGTACTGGGATATGGGATGATCTGTACTAGGATGCGCAGTGATCTCTACTGGGATAGGGAATGATCTGTACTGCAATATGAAGCGAGCTGTACTGGACCATGGAGTGATCTGTAATGGGATAAGGCGTAATCTGTACTGGGATACGGCATGATCTATTCTGGGGTAGGGCCTGATCAGTACAGGGGTACAGAGTGATCTGTGCTGAGATATGGGGTGATCTGTACTAGGATACGCGGTGATCTGTACCTGGATACAATGTGATCTGTCCTGCGATACGGGGTAAACTGTACTGGGATATGAAGTGATCTGTACTGGGATAAGGGGTGATCTGTACAGGGATACAGGGTGATCTGTACTGGTATACGGGGTGATCTGTACTGGGATATGGGGTGATCTGTATTGGGATATGTGGTGATCTGTACTGGGGAACGTGCTTATCTGTACTTGGATACGGGGTGATCTATACTGGGATATGGAGTGATCTGTACTGGGATACGGGGTGATCTGTATTGGGATATGGGGTGACCTGTTCTAGGAAGCGCAGTAATCTCTACTGGGAAAGGGCATGATTTTTACTGCGATACGGAGCTAGCTGTACTGGGATATGGTGTGAACATTACTGGGATATATAGTGATCTGTACTGGGATTCGCAGTGATCTGCCCTCTGATATGGAGCGATCTGTACAGGAATATGGTGTGATCTGTACTGGGATACAGCATGAACTGTACATGATACGCGGTGATCTGTATTGGGAAACGGAGTGATCAGTACTAGTTTCTGATATATTCTGTAATGGGATCCCTTGTGATCTGTACTGGGAGGGGCATTATCTATACAGGGATACAGAGTGAGCTCTACATGGATACAGAGTGATCTGTACAGGGATACGGTGTGATCTGCATTACGAGAGGCGTGATCTGTATTGGGATATGCAACGATCTTAGTTGGAAATGGCGTGATCTGTACTGGGATATGGGGTGATCTGTACTGGGATACTGTGTGATCTGTACCGGGATATGGCGTTGAACTGTACCGGGATACGAGGTGATCTGTACTGGAATACAAGTGATCTATAAAGGGATATGGAGCGATCAGTCCTGGGATACGGGGTGATCTGTAGTGGGATATGGAGTGATCTGTACTGGGATACAGGGTGATCTGTACTGGGATACGGGGTGATCTGTACTAGGATACAGAGTGAGCTGTACATGGATACAGAGTGATCTGAACATGGATACGGTATGATCTATATTGGATATGCAACGATCTGTACTGGGAAATGGCATGATCTGTACTGGGATATGGGGACATCTGTATTGGGATACAGGATGATCTGTACTAGGGTACGGAGTGATCAGTACTGGGATATGGGATGATCTGTACTGGGATATGGGGGATCTGTACTGGGAAACGGGGGGGATCTGTACTGGGATTTGGGGTGATCTTTACTGGGCTATGGAGTGATCTGTACTGGGATAGGGGGTGATCTGTACTGGGATATGGGATGATCTGTACTAGGATGTGCAGTGATCTCTACTGGGATACGGCATGATCTATTCTGGGGTAGGGCCTGATCAGTACAGGGGTACAGAGTGATCTGTGCTGAGATATGGGGTGATCTGTACTAGGATACGCGGTGATCTGTACTGGGATACGATGTGATCTGTCCTGCGATACGGGGTAAACTGTACTGGGATATGAAGTGATCTGTACTGGGATAAGGGGTGATCTGTACAGGGATACAGGGTGATCTGTACTGGTATACGGGGTGATCTGTACTGGGATACGGGGTGATCTGTATTGGGATATGTGGTGATCTGTAATGAGATATGGGGTGAACTGTACTGGGATACGGTGTGATCTGTACTGGGATTGGAGTGATCTGTATTGTGATACAACATGTTCTGTTATGGGATACCTTGTGATCTGTCCTGGGAAGGGCATTATCTCTACAGGGATAAGGAGTTAGCTGTACATGGATACAGTGTGATCTGTACTGGGATATGGTGTGATCTGCATTCGGATAGGTGTGATCTGTATTGGGATATGCAACGATCTGTACTGGGATAGGGCATGATCTGTACTGGGATATGGCGTGTTCTGTACTGGGATGCGGCATAACCTGTACTGGCTTACGGTATGATCTGTACTGGGATGCAGCATAATCTGTACTGGGATACATAGCGATTTGTACTGGGATACGGCGTGATCTGTACTGGGATATGGGGTGATCTGTACTGGGATATGGGGGGATCTGTACTGGGGTATGGGGGGATCTGTACTGGGATTTGGGGTGATCTATACTGGGCTATGGAGTGATCTCTACTGGGATACGGGGTGATCTGTACTGGGATATGGGATGATCTGTACTGGATGCGCAGTGATCTCTATTGGGATAGGGCATGATCTGCACTGCGATATGGAGCAAGCTGTACTGGAATATGGAGTGATCTGTAATGGGATAAGGCGTAATCTGTACTGGGATACGGCATGATCTATTCTGGGGTAGGGCCTGATCAGTACAGGGGTACAGAGTGATCTGTACTGGAATACGGGGTGATCTTTACTAGGATACGTGGTGATCTGTACTGTGATACGATATGATCTGTCCTGCGATATGGGGTAAACTGTACTGGGATATGAAGTGATCTGTACTGGGATAAGGGGTGATCTGTACAGGGATACAGGGTGATCTGTACTGGTATACGGGGTGATCTGTACTGGCATACGAGGTGATCTATACTGGGATCCGTGGTGATCTGTACTGAGATATGGGGTGAACTGTACTTGGATACGGTGTGATCTGTACTGGGATACGGAGTGATCTGTAGTGTGATACAACATGTTCTGTTATGGGATTCCTTGTGATCTGTACTGGGAAGGCCATTATCTCTACAGGGTTAAGGAGTTAGGTGTAGATGGATACAGTGTGATCTGTACTGGGATACGGTGTGATCTGCATTCGGATAGGTGTGATCTGTATTGGGATATGCAACGATCTGTACTGGGATAGGGCATGATCTGTACTGGGATACGACGTGTTCTGTACTGGGATGCGGCATAATCTGTACTGGTTTACGGTATGATCTGTAGTGGGATGCAGCGTAATCTGTACTGGGATACGTAGCAATCTGTACTGGGATACGGCGATATCTGTACTGGGATATGGGGTGATCTGTACTGGGATATGGGGGGATCTGTACTGGGATATGGGGGGATCTGTACTGGGATTTGGGGTGATCTATACTGGGCTATGGAGTGATCACTACTGGGATACGGAATGATCTGTACTGGGATATGGGGTGATCTGTACTGGGATACGGGGTGATCTGCACTGGGATATGGGGTAATCTGTACAGGCATACAGGGGGATCTGTATTGGGATACAGGGTGATCTGTACTTGGAAAAGGGGTGATCTATACTGGGCTGTGGAGTAATCTGTACTGGGATACGGGATTATCTGTACTGGGATATGGGGTGATCTGTACTAGGATGTGCAATGATCTGTATTGGGATAGGGCGTAATCTGTATTGTGATACTGAGATCACTGTACTGGGATATGGTGTGATCTGTAATGGGATAATGTGTAATCAGTACTGGGATACAGCATGATCTATTCTGGGGTAGGGCGTGATAAGTACAGTGGTACAGATTGATCTGTACTGGGATATGGGGTGATCTGTACTAGGATACACTGTGATCTGTCCTGGGATACGGGGTGAACTGTACTGGGATATGGAGTGATCTGTACTGGGATACAAGGTGATCTGTACTGCGATATGCTGTGATTTGTACTGGGACACATCATGATCTGTACGGGATATGACGTGATCTATAATCTGATACAGTGTGATCTGTACTGGGGTGTTTAGTGATCTGTTCTGGGATAGACCTGACCTGTACTGGGATACCGAGCTAGCTGAACTGGGATATGTTGTGATCTGTAATGGGATATGGCATGATCCATACAGCGTAATGGGTTGACCTCTACTGTGATATGGCCTGATCTGTACTGGGATACGGGGGGATCTGTAGTGGGTTACGGGGTGGTCTGTACTGGGACAGAGGGTGATCTGTACTGGGATATGAGTGATCTGTATTCGGATACGACATATTCTATTCACTAATACGATGTGATCTGTACAGGGATCGGGCGTGATCTTTACTGCGTTATTTAACCCTCTGTTCTGGGATAGGGCATGATCTGTACTGGGATAAGCAGTGATCAACCCTTGGATTCAGTGTGATCTGTACTGGGACATGCCGTGATCTGTACTGGGATGCAGCAGGATCTGTACTGAGATGCAGCTTAATCTGTACTGGAATACGGAGTGATCTGTACTGGGATATGGCGCAATCTGTCCTGGGATATGAAGTGATCTGTACTGGGATACAGCATGATTTGTACGGGATATGCTGTGATCTGCATTGTGATACAGAGCGATCAGTACTGGGATACGCCATGTTCTATTATGGGATACCTTGTGATCTGTAGTGGGAAAGGCATGATCTCTACAGGGATACGGAGTGAGCTGTACATGGATACAGAGTGATCTGTACTGGGACACGGTGTGATCTGCACTCGGATTGGAGTGATCTGTATTGGGTTATGCAACGATCTGTACTGGGAAATGGCGTGATCTGTACTGGGATACAGTGTGATCTGTATTGGGATACTGCGTGATCTGTACCAGGATACAGGGTTGATCTGTATCGGGATATGAGGTGATCTGTACTGGGATTCAGGATGATCTGTACTGGGGTACGGAGTGATCTGTACTGGGATACGACGTGATCTGTACTGGGATATGGGATGATCTGTACTGGGATATGGGGTGATCTGCACTGGGAGATGGGGTGATCTGTACTAGGATACGCAGTGATCTCTACTGGGATAGGGTGTGATCTGTACTGCAATATGGAGCTAGCTGTACTGGGATATGGTGTTAACTGTAATGGGATAAGGCGTAATCTGTACTGGGATACAACATGATGTGTTCTGGGGTAGGGCGTGACCTGTACTGGTATACCGAGCTAGCTGAACTGGGATATGGTGTGATCTGTAATGGGATATGGCATAATCTGTACTGGGATACAGTGAGATCTGTTCTGGGGTAGGGCGTGATCTGTACTGGGATATGGGGCAATCTGTACTATGATAGGGAGTGATCTGTACTGAGATACAGGGTGATCTGTACTGGGATAAGAGGAGATCTGTATTGGGATACGACATGTTCTATACTTTGATACGATGTGATTTGTACAGAGATCGGGCATACTCTTTACTGGGGTATTTAACGATCCGCACCGGGATAGGGCATGAACTGCATGGTGATAGAGCATGATCTGTACTGGGATAGGGCATGATCTGTACTGGGATACGGCGTGTTCTGTACTGGGATGTGGTGTCATCTGTACAGGGATACAGTGTAATCTGTACTGGGATGCGGCGTGATCTGTACTGGGATGCAGCGTAATCTGTACTGGGAGATGGAGCGATTTGTACTGGGATATGGTGCAATCTGTACTGGGATATGGGGTGATCTGTACTGGGATATGATGCGATCTGTACTGGGATATGGTGTGATCTGTATTGGGATATATTGTGATCTGCACTGGGATAAGGTGTGATTTGTACTGGGATACCAAGTGATCTGTCCTGGGATACAGAGCGATCTGTACATGGAATATGCAGTGATCTGTCCTGGGATATGGAGCGATCTCTACTGGGATATGTTGTGATCTGTACTGGGATACGGGGTGACCTGTACTTGGACACGGCGAGAATTGTACTTGGATAAGGTGTGATCTGCACTGGGATATGGTGTGATCTGCACTGGGATACGACATGATCTATACAGGATACGCTGTGATCTGCATTGGGATACGGAGCGTTCTGTACTGGGATACGACATGATCTGTAATGGGATACCTTGTGATCTCTTCAAGGACATGGAGTGAGCTGTACATGGATACAGAGTGATCTGTATTGGGATATGGTGTGATCTGCAATTGGAAAGGAGTGATCTGTATTGGGATAAGCAACGATTTGTACTGGGAAATCTGTACTGGGATATGGGGTGATCTGTACTGAGATACGGGGAAGCTGTACTGGGATACGGGGTGATCTGTACTGGGATATGGGGTGGTCTGTACTAGGATACACAGTGATCTCTAGTGGGATAGGGCGTGATTTGTACTGCGATATGGAGCAAGATGTACTGGGATATGGTGGGATCTGTAATGGGATAAGGTGTAATCATGTACTGGGATACAGCATGATCTGTTCTGGGGAAGGGCGTGATCAGTACAGGTGTACAGAGTGATCTGTACTGGGATATGGGGTGATCTGTACAAGGATAGGCGTTGACCTGTAGTGGGACACGATGTGATCTGTCCTGGGTTATGGGGTGACCTGTACTGAGATATGAAGTGATCTACTGGGATACAGGGTGATCTGTTCTGGGATACAGAGTGATCTGTACTGGGATACGGGGTGATCTGTACAGGGACAAGGGGTGATCTAAACTGGGATATGAGGCAATTTGTAATGGGATATGACATGTTCTATTCACTGATATGGTGTGATCTGTATAGGGATCGGGCGTGATCTTTACTGGTGTATTTAAAGATCTGTACTGTGTTAGAGATTGATCTACACTGGGATAGGGCATGATCTGTACCAGGATACAGCGTGACCTGTACTGGGATGTAGCATGCTCTGTACTGGGATGCAGCGCAATCTGTACTGGGATACGGAGTGATCTGTACTGGGATATGGTGTGATCTGTATTGGGATATGCAGTGATCTGCCTTGGGATACGGAGCCATCTCTACTGGGATATAGTGTGATCTGTACTGGGTCACGGCGAGAATTGTACTGGGATAAGGTGTGATCTGCACTGGGATACGGCATGATCTATACGGGATACGCTGTGATCTGCATTGGGATACGGAGCGATCTGTACTGGGATACCTTGTGATCTCTTCAGGGAAATGGAGTGAGCTGTACATGGATACAGAGTGATCTGTAATGGGATACGGTGTGATCTGCAATTGGAGAGGAGCGATCTGTATTGGGATATGCAACGATTTGTACTGGGAAATGGCATGATCTGTACTGAGATACGGGGTGATCACTACTTGGATATTGTGTGATCTGTACCAGGATATGGGGTTGATCTGTACCGGGATACGAGGTGATCTGTACTGGGATATAGAGTGATCTGTACTGGGATACGGCGTGATCTGTACTGGGATACGGTGTGATCTGTACTGGGATATATGGTGATTTGTACTGAGATACGGGGGAGCTGTACTGGGATACGGGGTGATCTGTACTGGGATATGGGGTGGTCTGTACTAGGATATGCAGTGATCCCTAGTGGGATAGGGCGTGATCTGTACTGCGATACGGAGCAAGCTGTACTGGGATATGGTGGGATCTGTAATGGGATAAGGTGTAATCATCTACTGAGATACAGCATGATCTGTTCTGGGGAAGGCCGTGATCAGTACAGGTGTACAGAGTGATCTGTACTGGGATATGGGGTGATCTGTACAAGGATATGCGTTGATCTGTAGTGGGACACGATGTGATCTGTCCTGGGATATAGGGTGATCTGTACTGAGATATGAAGTGATCTACTGGGATACAGGGTGATCTGTTCTGGGATACAGAGTGATCTGTACTGGGATATGGTCTGATCTGTACTGGGATATGCAGTGATCTGCCTTGGGATATGGAGCCATCTGTACTGGGATATAGTGTGATATGTACTGGGATACGGCATGATCTGTACTGGGTCACGGCATGAATTGTACTGGGATAAGCTGTGATCTGCACTGGGATATGGAGCAATCAGTACTGGGATATGACATGTTCTGTTATGGGATACCTTGTGATCTGTACTGGGAAGGGCATGATCTCTACAGGGATACGGAGTGAGCTGTACATGGATACAGAGTGATCTGTACTGATATACGGTGTGATCTGCACTTGGAGAGATGTGATATGTATTGGGATATGCAACGATCTGCACTGGGAAATGGCGTGATCTGTACTGGGATATGGGGAGATCTGTACTGGGATACAGGATGATCCATACTGGGATACAGAGTGATCTGTACAAGGATAGGGCATGATCTGTTCTGGGATACGAGGTGATCTGTACTGTGATATGGGGTGATCCGTACTGGGATACGGGATGATCTGTACTGGGATAGGGGTGATCTATACTGGGCTATGGAGTGATCAGTACTGGGATACGGGGTGATCTGTACTGGGATATGGCGTGATCTGTACTAGGATGCGCAGTGATCTCTACTGGGATAGGGCGTGATCTGTATTGCGATATGGAGCTAGCTGTACTGGGATATGGTGTGATCTGTAATGGGTTAAGGCGCAATCTGTACTGGGATACAGCATGTTCTGTTCTGGGTAGGGCGTGATCAGTACAGGGGTACAGAGTGATCTGTACTGAGATATGGGGTGATCTTTACTAGGATACACGGTGATCTGTACTGGGATACGATGTGATCTGTCCTGCGATACGGGGTGAACTGTACTGGGATATGAAGTGATCTGTACTGGGATACGGGGTGATCTGTACAGGGATACAGGGTGATCTGTACTGTTATACGGGGTGATCTGTACTGGGATACGGGGTGATCTGTACCAGGATCCGTGGTGATCTGTACTGGGATATGGAGTGATATGTACTGGGATACAACATGTTCTGTTATGGGATACCTTGTGATCTGTACAGGGAAGGACATTATCTCTACAGGGATAAGGAGTTAGCTGTACATGGATAGAGTGTGATCTGTACTGGGATACGGTGTGATCTGCACTCGGATAGGTGTGATCTGTATTGGGATATGCAACAATCTGTACTGAGAAATGGCGTGATCTGTACTGGGATACGGGGAAATCTGTATTGGATACAGGATGATCTGTACAGGGGTACGGAGTGATCTGTACTGTGATACGGCATGATCTGTACTGGGATATGGGGTGATCTGTACTGGCATACAGTGGGATCTGTATTGGGATATGGGGTGATCTGTACTTGGAAAAGGGGTGATCTATACTGGGCTATGGAGTGATCTGTACTGGGATACGGAGCTCGCTGTACTGGGATATGGTGTGATCTGTAATGGGATAATGCGTAATCTGTACTGGGATACAGCATGATCTATTCTGGGGTAGGGCATGATAAGTACAGTGATACAGATTGATCTGTACTGTTATATTGGGTGATCTGTACTAGGATACACTGTGATCTGTCCTGGGATATGATGTGATCTGTTCTGTGATACGGGGAGAACTGTACTGGGATACGGGGTGATCATTACTGGGATATGGGGTGAACTGTCCTGGGATATGGTGTGATCTGCACTGGGATATGGTGTGATCTGCACTGGGATACGACATGATCTATACGGGATACGCTGTGATCTGCATTGGGATACGGAGCGTTCTGTACTGGGATACGACATGATCTGTAATGGGATACCTTGTGATCTCTTCAAGGACATGGAGTGAGCTGTACATGGATACAGAGTGATCTGTATTGGGATATGGTGTGATCTGCAATTGGAAAGGAGTGATCTGTATTGGGATAAGCAACGATTTGTACTGGGAAATCTGTACTGGGATATGGGGTGATCTGTACTGAGATACGGGGAAGCTGTACTGGGATACGGGGTGATCTGTACTGGGATATGGGGTGGTCTGTACTAGGATACACAGTGATCTCTAGTGGGATAGGGCGTGATTTGTACTGCGATATGGAGCAAGATGTACTGGGATATGGTGGGATCTGTAATGGGATAAGGTGTAATCATGTACTGGGATACAGCATGATCTGTTCTGGGGAAGGGCGTGATCAGTACAGGTGTACAGAGTGATCTGTACTGGGATATGGGGTGATCTGTACAAGGATAGGCGTTGACCTGTAGTGGGACACGATGTGATCTGTCCTGGGTTATGGGGTGACCTGTACTGAGATATGAAGTGATCTACTGGGATACAGGGTGATCTGTTCTGGGATACAGAGTGATCTGTACTGGGATACGGGGTGATCTGTACAGGGACAAGGGGTGATCTAAACTGGGATATGAGGCAATTTGTAATGGGATATGACATGTTCTATTCACTGATATGGTGTGATCTGTATAGGGATCGGGCGTGATCTTTACTGGTGTATTTAAAGATCTGTACTGTGTTAGAGATTGATCTACACTGGGATAGGGCATGATCTGTACCAGGATACAGCGTGACCTGTACTGGGATGTAGCATGCTCTGTACTGGGATGCAGCGCAATCTGTACTGGGATACGGAGTGATCTGTACTGGGATATGGTGTGATCTGTATTGGGATATGCAGTGATCTGCCTTGGGATACGGAGCCATCTCTACTGGGATATAGTGTGATCTGTACTGGGTCACGGCGAGAATTGTACTGGGATAAGGTGTGATCTGCACTGGGATACGGCATGATCTATACGGGATACGCTGTGATCTGCATTGGGATACGGAGCGATCTGTACTGGGATACCTTGTGATCTCTTCAGGGAAATGGAGTGAGCTGTACATGGATACAGAGTGATCTGTAATGGGATACGGTGTGATCTGCAATTGGAGAGGAGCGATCTGTATTGGGATATGCAACGATTTGTACTGGGAAATGGCATGATCTGTACTGAGATACGGGGTGATCACTACTTGGATATTGTGTGATCTGTACCAGGATATGGGGTTGATCTGTACCGGGATACGAGGTGATCTGTACTGGGATATAGAGTGATCTGTACTGGGATACGGCGTGATCTGTACTGGGATATGGTGTGATCTGTACTGGGATATATGGTGATTTGTACTGAGATACGGGGGAGCTGTACTGGGATACGGGGTGATCTGTACTGGGATATGGGGTGGTCTGTACTAGGATATGCAGTGATCCCTAGTGGGATAGGGCGTGATCTGTACTGCGATACGGAGCAAGCTGTACTGGGATATGGTGGGATCTGTAATGGGATAAGGTGTAATCATCTACTGAGATACAGCATGATCTGTTCTGGGGAAGGCCGTGATCAGTACAGGTGTACAGAGTGATCTGTACTGGGATATGGGGTGATCTGTACAAGGATATGCGTTGATCTGTAGTGGGACACGATGTGATCTGTCCTGGGATATAGGGTGATCTGTACTGAGATATGAAGTGATCTACTGGGATACAGGGTGATCTGTTCTGGGATACAGAGTGATCTGTACTGGGATATGGTCTGATCTGTACTGGGATATGCAGTGATCTGCCTTGGGATATGGAGCCATCTGTACTGGGATATAGTGTGATATGTACTGGGATACGGCATGATCTGTACTGGGTCACGGCATGAATTGTACTGGGATAAGCTGTGATCTGCACTGGGATATGGAGCAATCAGTACTGGGATATGACATGTTCTGTTATGGGATACCTTGTGATCTGTACTGGGAAGGGCATGATCTCTACAGGGATACGGAGTGAGCTGTACATGGATACAGAGTGATCTGTACTGATATACGGTGTGATCTGCACTTGGAGAGATGTGATATGTATTGGGATATGCAACGATCTGCACTGGGAAATGGCGTGATCTGTACTGGGATATGGGGAGATCTGTACTGGGATACAGGATGATCCATACTGGGATACAGAGTGATCTGTACAAGGATAGGGCATGATCTGTTCTGGGATACGAGGTGATCTGTACTGTGATATGGGGTGATCCGTACTGGGATACGGGATGATCTGTACTGGGATAGGGGTGATCTATACTGGGCTATGGAGTGATCAGTACTGGGATACGGGGTGATCTGTACTGGGATATGGCGTGATCTGTACTAGGATGCGCAGTGATCTCTACTGGGATAGGGCGTGATCTGTATTGCGATATGGAGCTAGCTGTACTGGGATATGGTGTGATCTGTAATGGGTTAAGGCGCAATCTGTACTGGGATACAGCATGTTCTGTTCTGGGTAGGGCGTGATCAGTACAGGGGTACAGAGTGATCTGTACTGAGATATGGGGTGATCTTTACTAGGATACACGGTGATCTGTACTGGGATACGATGTGATCTGTCCTGCGATACGGGGTGAACTGTACTGGGATATGAAGTGATCTGTACTGGGATACGGGGTGATCTGTACAGGGATACAGGGTGATCTGTACTGTTATACGGGGTGATCTGTACTGGGATACGGGGTGATCTGTACCAGGATCCGTGGTGATCTGTACTGGGATATGGAGTGATATGTACTGGGATACAACATGTTCTGTTATGGGATACCTTGTGATCTGTACAGGGAAGGACATTATCTCTACAGGGATAAGGAGTTAGCTGTACATGGATAGAGTGTGATCTGTACTGGGATACGGTGTGATCTGCACTCGGATAGGTGTGATCTGTATTGGGATATGCAACAATCTGTACTGAGAAATGGCGTGATCTGTACTGGGATACGGGGAAATCTGTATTGGATACAGGATGATCTGTACTGGGGTACGGAGTGATCTGTACTGTGATACGGCATGATCTGTACTGGGATATGGGGTGATCTGTACTGGCATACAGTGGGATCTGTATTGGGATATGGGGTGATCTGTACTTGGAAAAGGGGTGATCTATACTGGGCTATGGAGTGATCTGTACTGGGATACGGAGCTCGCTGTACTGGGATATGGTGTGATCTGTAATGGGATAATGCGTAATCTGTACTGGGATACAGCATGATCTATTCTGGGGTAGGGCATGATAAGTACAGTGATACAGATTGATCTGTACTGTTATATTGGGTGATCTGTACTAGGATACACTGTGATCTGTCCTGGGATATGATGTGATCTGTTCTGTGATACGGGGAGAACTGTACTGGGATACGGGGTGATCATTACTGGGATATGGGGTGAACTGTCCTGGGATATGGTGTGATCTGTACTGGGATACGGATTGATCTGTACTGTGATACGGCGTGATCTGTACTGGGATACGGTGTGATTTGTACTGGGACACATCGTGATCTGTACGGGCTACGACGTGATCTATAATCTGATACAGTGTGATCTGTACTGGGATATTTAGTGATCTGTTCTGGGATAGGGCCTGACCTCTATTTGGATACCGAGCTAGCTGAACTGGGATATGGTGTGATCTGTAATCTTATATGGCATGATCCTTACAGGGATATGGGGTGATCTCTACTGTGAGATGGGGTGATCTGTACTGAGATACAGGGTGATCTGTACTGGGATATGAGGTGATCTGTATTAGGATACGACATGTTCTATTCACTGATATGGTGTGATCTGTACAGGGATCGGGGATGATCTTTACTGGGGTATTTAATGATCTGTACTGGGATATGGCATTATCTGTACTGGGTTAGAACTTGATCTGTTCTGGGATAGGGCATGATCTGTACTGGGATACACAGTGATCTGTACTGGGATATGACGTGATCTGTACTGAGATGTGGCGTGATCTGTACTGGGAATCAATGTAATCTGTACTGGGATACGAAGTGATCTGCATTGGGATATAGGGTGATCTGTACTGGGATATGGCGTGATCTGTACTGGGATGTGGCGTGATCTGTACTGTGATGCAGCATAATCTGAACTGCGATATGGAGTGATCTGTACTAGGATACGGTGTGATCTGTACTGAGATACGAGGTGATCTGTACTGGGATATGGGGTGATGTGTACTAGGATGCGCAGTGATCTCTACTGGGATAGGGCGTGATCTGTATTGCAATATGGAGGTAGCTGTACTGGGATATGTTGTGATCTGTAATGGGATATGGCGTAATCTGTATTGGGATACAGCATGATCTGTTCTGGGGTAGGGCGTGATCAGTACAGTGGTACAGAGTGATCTGTACTGGGATATGGGGTGATCTGTACTAGGATACGTGGTGATTTGTGTTGGGATTCGATGTGAACTGTCCTGGAATACAGGGTGATCTGTACTGGGATACGGGGTGATCTGTACTAGGATACGGGGTGATCTGTACTGGGATACGGTTTGTTTTGTTCTGTGATATGGAGTGTTCTGTACTGAGATACAGGGTGATCTGTACTGGGATATGGAGTGATCTGTACTGTGATATGGCGTGATCTGTACTGCGATACACTGTGATTTGTACTGAGACACATCGTGATCTGTACGGGATATGACGTGATCTATAAACTGATACAGTGTGATCTGTACTGGGGTATTTAGTGATCTGTTCTGGGATAGGGCCTTACCTGTAATGGGATACCGAGCTAGATGAACTGGGATATGGTATGATTTGTAATGGGATATGGCATGATGCATACTGGGATATGGGGTGATCTGTATTGTGATACGAGGTGATCTGTACTGAGATACAGGTTGATCTGCACTGGGATATGAGGCGATCTGTATTGCGATACGACATGTTGTATTCACTGATACAGTGTGATCTGTACATGGATCGGGCATGATCTTTACTGGGGTATTTAACGATCTGTACTGGAATACGGCATGATCTGTACTGGGTTAGAGCTTGATCTGTCCTGGGATAGGTCATTCTCTGTACTGGGATATGGTGTGATCGGTATTGGGATAGGGCGTGATCTGAACTGGGATATGGTGTGTTCTGTACTGGGATATGTGGTGATCTGCTTTGGAGTACGGAGCGATCTGCACTGGGATACGGAGCTACCTTACTGGGATATGGTGTGATCTGCATTGGGATACGGAGCAATCTGTACTGGGATATGGTGTGATCTGTACTAGGATACGGGGTGATCTGTACTGGGATACGGCGTGAATTCTACTGGGATAAGGTTTGATCTGCACTGAGAGATGGTGTGATCTGCATTGTGATATGGAGCGATCAGTACTGGGATACGAAATGTTCTGTAATGGAACACCTTGTGATCAGTACTGGGAAGGGCATGATCTCTACAGGGATATGGAGTGAGCTGTAAATGGATACAGAGAAATCTGTATTGCAATACGGTGTGATCTGCACTCGGATAGGAGTGATCTGTATTGCAATATGGAATGATCTGTACTGGGAAATGTTATGATCTCTATTGGGATACGGGGTGTTCTGTACTGGGACACCGGGTGATCAGTTCTGGGATACGGAGTGATCTGTACTGGGATACACAGCGATCTGTAACCGGGATATGGAGCAATCTGTAACCGGGATATGGAGCAATTTGTACGGGGATATGGCATCATTTGTACTGGGATATGTGGTGATCTGTAGTAGGTTACAAGGTGATCTGTACTGGGATACAGGGTGATCTGTACTGGGTTAGGGTGTGACCTATACTGGGATACGCAGCTAGCTTTACTAGGACACACTGTGATTTGTATTACGATACAGTGTGATCTGTACTGCAATACAGTATGATCTGTACTGGGATATGGAACAAGCTTACTGGGATATGAATTGATCTGTAATGGGATATGGCATAATCTGTACTGGGATACAGCTTGATCTATTCTGGGGTAAGGCATGATCTGTACAGAGATAGAGAATGATCTGTACTGGGATTCAGGACAATCTGTACTGGGATACGGTGTGATCTGTACTGGGATACAGCATGATCTGTACTATGATACGGCGTGATCTGTACTGTGACATGTGATCTGTACGGGATATGATGTAATCTATAATCTGATACGGTGTGATCTGCATTGTGGTATTTAGTGATCTGTTATGGGATAGGATGTGATCTGTACTATGATAAGGAGCTAGCTTCCTGGGATATGCTGTGATCTGTAATGGGATATGGTGTAATCTGTACTGGGATACAGCGTGATCTGTCCTGGGGTATGGCATGATCTGTAAAGAGGTACAGAGTGATCTGTACTGGGATACGGGGTGATCTGTAGTGGGATATGGGACGATCTGTACTGGGATATGGGGGGATCTGTACTGGGATACGGGGCGATCTGTACTGGGATACTCAGTGATGTGTACTGGGATACGGGGTGATCTGCGCTGTGATGCAGGGTGATCGGTGCTGGGTGGTCTGTGCTCGGATACTGAGTGATCTGTACTGGGATATGACGTTATCTATAATCTGATACGGTGTGATCTGTACTGGGATACAGCTTGATCTGTACGGGGATACGGAGTGATCTGTGCTAGGATATGCAGTGATCTGTACTGGGATACGGGGCGATCTGCACTGGGATATGGGGTGATCAGTACTAGGATACATAGTGATCTGTACTGGGATAAGTTGTGATCTGTACTTGGATACGAGGTGATCTGCACTTGGATATGGTGCAATCTATACCGAGTTACGGCATGATCTGTACTGGGATAGGGCATGATCTGTAATGTGGTATAGAGTGATCTGTACTAGGGTAGGTTGTGATCGCTGCAGGGATATGGAGTGATCTGTACATGGATCCAGAGTGATCTGTACTAGGATACAGAATACTCAGCGTTCAGATATGGTGTGATCTCAACTGGGATATGGCGTGATCTCTACATGGATATGGAATGATCTGTATAGGGATATGGAGTGACCTGTTCTGGGATATGGAGTGATCTGTACGAGGATATGAGGTGATCGAAACAGAGATACTGGGTGATCTGTACTGGGTTGCGCAGTAATCTGCAGTGGGATACTGAGTGATCTGTACCGGGATATGGAGCGATCTGTACTGGGACACAGGGTGATCTGTTCTGGGAAATGGAGTGATCTGCAATGGGAAACACAGTGATCTGTAACTGGGATATGGAGCAATCTGTAACCGGGATATGGAGCAATTTGTATTTGGAAACGGGGTGATTTGTACTGGGATATGTGGTGATCTTTACAAGGATACAAGGTGATCTGGACTTGGACACGGGGTGATCTATACTGGGATATGGAGTGATCTGTACCAGGATATGGGGTGATCTGTATTGGGATATGGGGTGATCTGTACAAGGATAAGAGGTGATCTGTAATGGGATATGGAGTGATCTGCACTGTGATATGGGGTGATCTGTTCTGGGGTATGGCGTGATCTGTAAAGAGGAACAGAGTGATCTGTACTGGGATACGGGGTGATCTGTAGTGGGATACGGGATGATCTGTAGTGGGATATGGGGGAATCTATACTGGGATACGGGGCGATCTGTACTGGGATACTGAGTGATGTGTACTGGATACGGGGTGATCTGTGCTGTGATGCGGGGTGATCTGTACTGGGATACAGGGTGGTCTGTGCTCGGATACCGAGTGCTCTGTACTGGGATATGACGTTATCTATAATCTGATATGGTGTGATCTGTACTGGGATACAGCTTGATCTGTACGGGGATATGGGGTGATCTGTGCTAGGATATGCAGTGATCTGTACTGGGATACGGGGCGATCTGCACTGGGATATGGGGTGAACAGTACTAGGATACATAGTGATCTGTTCTAGGTTACAGCTTGATCTGTACAGGGATACAGGGTGATCTGTACTAGGATATGCAGTGATCTGTACTGGGATATGGGGCGATCTGCACTGGGATACCGGGTGAACTATACTGGGCTATGGAGTGATCTGTACTGGGATACGGGGTGATCTTTGCTGGGATATGGGGTGATCTGTACTGGAATATGGGATGATCTGTACAAGGGATATGGAGCAATTTATACTGGGACATGGGCGATTTTTACTGGGATGTGTGGTGATCTGTTCTAGGATACAAGGTGATCTGTACTTGGATAGGGGCTGATCTATACTGGGATATGGAGTGATCTGTACCGGGATATGGAGCGATCTGTATTGGGACACGGGGTGATTTGTTCTGGGATACGGAGTGATCTGCACTGGGAAACACAGTGATCAGTAACGGATAAGGAGCAATTTGTAACCGGAATATGGAGCAATTTGTACTTGGAAACGGGGTGATTTGTATTGGGATATGTGGTGATCTGTACAAGGATACAACGTGATCAGGACTGGGACACGGCGTGATCTATACTGGGATATGGAGTGATCTGTAACGGGATATGGGGTGATCTGTACTGAGATATGGGGTGATCTGTACAAGGATAAGAGGTGATCTGTACTGGGATATGCAGTGATCTGTCCTGGGATATGGGGTGATCTGTACTTGGAAAAGGGGTGATCTATACTGGGCTATGGAGTGATCTGTACTGGGATACGGAGCTCGCTGTACTGGGATATGGTGTGATCTGTAATGGGATAATGCGTAATCTGTACTGGGATACAGCATGATCTATTCTGGGGTAGGGCATGATAAGTACAGTGATACAGATTGATCTGTACTGTTATATTGGGTGATCTGTACTAGGATACACTGTGATCTGTCCTGGGATATGATGTGATCTGTTCTGTGATACGGGGAGAACTGTACTGGGATACGGGGTGATCATTACTGGGATATGGGGTGAACTGTCCTGGGATATGGTGTGATCTGTACTGGGATACGGATTGATCTGTACTGTGATACGGCGTGATCTGTACTGGGATACGATGTGATTTGTACTGGGACACATCGTGATCTGTACGGGCTACGACGTGATCTATAATCTGATACAGTGTGATCTGTACTGGGATATTTAGTGATCTGTTCTGGGATAGGGCCTGACCTCTATTTGGATACCGAGCTAGCTGAACTGGGATATGGTGTGATCTGTAATCTTATATGGCATGATCCTTACAGGGATATGGGGTGATCTCTACTGTGAGATGGGGTGATCTGTACTGAGATACAGGGTGATCTGTACTGGGATATGAGGTGATCTGTATTGGGATACGACATGTTCTATTCACTGATATGGTGTGATCTGTACAGGGATCGGGGATGATCTTTACTGGGGTATTTAATGATCTGTACTGGGATATGGCATTATCTGTACTGGGTTAGAACTTGATCTGTTCTGGGATAGGGCATGATCTGTACTGGGATACACAGTGATCTGTACTGGGATATGACGTGATCTGTACTGAGATGTGGCGTGATCTGTACTGGGAATCAATGTAATCTGTACTGGGATACGAAGTGATCTGCATTGGGATATAGGGTGATCTGTACTGGGATATGGCGTGATCTGTACTGGGATGTGGCGTGATCTGTACTGTGATGCAGCATAATCTGAACTGCGATATGGAGTGATCTGTACTAGGATACGGTGTGATCTGTACTGAGATACGAGGTGATCTGTACTGGGATATGGGGTGATGTGTACTAGGATGCGCAGTGATCTCTACTGGGATAGGGCGTGATCTGTATTGCAATATGGAGGTAGCTGTACTGGGATATGTTGTGATCTGTAATGGGATATGGCGTAATCTGTATTGGGATACAGCATGATCTGTTCTGGGGTAGGGCGTGATCAGTACAGTGGTACAGAGTGATCTGTACTGGGATATGGGGTGATCTGTACTAGGATACGTGGTGATTTGTGTTGGGATTCGATGTGAACTGTCCTGGAATACAGGGTGATCTGTACTGGGATACGGGGTGATCTGTACTAGGATACGGGGTGATCTGTACTGGGATACGGTTTGTTTTGTTCTGTGATATGGAGTGTTCTGTACTGAGATACAGGGTGATCTGTACTGGGATATGGAGTGATCTGTACTGTGATATGGCGTGATCTGTACTGCGATACACTGTGATTTGTACTGAGACACATCGTGATCTGTACGGGATATGACGTGATCTATAAACTGATACAGTGTGATCTGTACTGGGGTATTTAGTGATCTGTTCTGGGATAGGGCCTTACCTGTAATGGGATACCGAGCTAGATGAACTGGGATATGGTATGATTTGTAATGGGATATGGCATGATGCATACTGGGATATGGGGTGATCTGTATTGTGATACGAGGTGATCTGTACTGAGATACAGGTTGATCTGCACTGGGATATGAGGTGATCTGTATTGCGATACGACATGTTGTATTCACTGATACAGTGTGATCTGTACATGGATCGGGCATGATCTTTACTGGGGTATTTAACGATCTGTACTGGGATACGGCATGATCTGTACTGGGTTAGAGCTTGATCTGTCCTGGGATAGGTCATTCTCTGTACTGGGATATGCAGTGATCTGTACTGGGATATGGTGTGATCGGTATTGGGATAGGGCGTGATCTGAACTGGGATATGGTGTGTTCTGTACTGGGATATGTGGTGATCTGCTTTGGAGTACGGAGCGATCTGCACTGGGATACGGAGCTACCTTACTGGGATATGGTGTGATCTGCATTGGGATACGGAGCAATCTGTACTGGGATATGGTGTGATCTGTACTAGGATACGGGGTGATCTGTACTGGGATACGGCGTGAATTCTACTGGGATAAGGTTTGATCTGCACTGAGAGATGGTGTGATCTGCATTGTGATATGGAGCGATCAGTACTGGGATACGAAATGTTCTGTAATGGAACACCTTGTGATCAGTACTGGGAAGGGCATGATCTCTACAGGGATATGGAGTGAGCTGTAAATGGATACAGAGAAATCTGTATTGCAATACGGTGTGATCTGCACTCGGATAGGAGTGATCTGTATTGCAATATGGAATGATCTGTACTGGGAAATGTTATGATCTCTATTGGGATACGGGGTGTTCTGTACTGGGACACCGGGTGATCAGTTCTGGGATACGGAGTGATCTGTACTGGGATACACAGCGATCTGTAACCGGGATATGGAGCAATCTGTAACCGGGATATGGAGCAATTTGTACGGGGATATGGCATCATTTGTACTGGGATATGTGGTGATCTGTAGTAGGTTACAAGGTGATCTGTACTGGGATACAGGGTGATCTGTACTGGGTTAGGGTGTGACCTATACTGGGATACGCAGCTAGCTTTACTAGGACACACTGTGATTTGTATTACGATACAGTGTGATCTGTACTGCAATACAGTATGATCTGTACTGGGATATGGAACAAGCTTACTGGGATATGAATTGATCTGTAATGGGATATGGCATAATCTGTACTGGGATACAGCTTGATCTATTCTGGGGTAAGGCATGATCTGTACAGAGATAGAGAATGATCTGTACTGGGATTCAGGACAATCTGTACTGGGATACGGTGTGATCTGTACTGGGATACAGCATGATCTGTACTATGATACGGCGTGATCTGTACTGTGACATGTGATCTGTACGGGATATGATGTAATCTATAATCTGATACGGTGTGATCTGCATTGTGGTATTTAGTGATCTGTTATGGGATAGGATGTGATCTGTACTATGATAAGGAGCTAGCTTCCTGGGATATGCTGTGATCTGTAATGGGATATGGTGTAATCTGTACTGGGATACAGCGTGATCTGTCCTGGGGTATGGCATGATCTGTAAAGAGGTACAGAGTGATCTGTACTGGGATACGGGGTGATCTGTAGTGGGATATGGGACGATCTGTACTGGGATATGGGGGGATCTGTACTGGGATACGGGGCGATCTGTACTGGGATACTCAGTGATGTGTACTGGGATACGGGGTGATCTGCGCTGTGATGCAGGGTGATCGGTGCTGGGTGGTCTGTGCTCGGATACTGAGTGATCTGTACTGGGATATGACGTTATCTATAATCTGATACGGTGTGATCTGTACTGGGATACAGCTTGATCTGTACGGGGATACGGAGTGATCTGTGCTAGGATATGCAGTGATCTGTACTGGGATACGGGGCGATCTGCACTGGGATATGGGGTGATCAGTACTAGGATACATAGTGATCTGTACTGGGATAAGTTGTGATCTGTACTTGGATACGAGGTGATCTGCACTTGGATATGGTGCAATCTATACCGAGTTACGGCATGATCTGTACTGGGATAGGGCATGATCTGTAATGTGGTATAGAGTGATCTGTACTAGGGTAGGTTGTGATCGCTGCAGGGATATGGAGTGATCTGTACATGGATCCAGAGTGATCTGTACTAGGATACAGAATACTCAGCGTTCAGATATGGTGTGATCTCAACTGGGATATGGCGTGATCTCTACATGGATATGGAATGATCTGTATAGGGATATGGAGTGACCTGTTCTGGGATATGGAGTGATCTGTACGAGGATATGAGGTGATCGAAACAGAGATACTGGGTGATCTGTACTGGGTTGCGCAGTAATCTGCAGTGGGATACTGAGTGATCTGTACCGGGATACGGAGCGATCTGTACTGGGACACAGGGTGATCTGTTCTGGGAAATGGAGTGATCTGCAATGGGAAACACAGTGATCTGTAACTGGGATATGGAGCAATCTGTAACCGGGATATGGAGCAATTTGTATTTGGAAACGGGGTGATTTGTACTGGGATATGTGGTGATCTTTACAAGGATACAAGGTGATCTGGACTTGGACACGGGGTGATCTATACTGGGATATGGAGTGATCTGTACCAGGATATGGGGTGATCTGTATTGGGATATGGGGTGATCTGTACAAGGATAAGAGGTGATCTGTAATGGGATATGGAGTGATCTGCACTGTGATATGGGGTGATCTGTTCTGGGGTATGGCGTGATCTGTAAAGAGGAACAGAGTGATCTGTACTGGGATACGGGGTGATCTGTAGTGGGATACGGGATGATCTGTAGTGGGATATGGGGGAATCTATACTGGGATACGGGGCGATCTGTACTGGGATACTGAGTGATGAGTACTGGATACGGGGTGATCTGTGCTGTGATGCGGGGTGATCTGTACTGGGATACAGGGTGGTCTGTGCTCGGATACCGAGTGCTCTGTACTGGGATATGACGTTATCTATAATCTGATATGGTGTGATCTGTACTGGGATACAGCTTGATCTGTACGGGGATATGGGGTGATCTGTGCTAGGATATGCAGTGATCTGTACTGGGATACGGGGCGATCTGCACTGGGATATGGGGTGAACAGTACTAGGATACATAGTGATCTGTTCTAGGTTACAGCTTGATCTGTACAGGGATACAGGGTGATCTGTACTAGGATATGCAGTGATCTGTACTGGGATATGGGGCGATCTGCACTGGGATACTGGGTGAACTATACTGGGCTATGGAGTGATCTGTACTGGGATACGGGGTGATCTTTGCTGGGATATGGGGTGATCTGTACTGGAATATGGGATGATCTGTACAAGGGATATGGAGCAATTTATACTGGGACATGGGCGATTTTTACTGGGATGTGTGGTGATCTGTTCTAGGATACAAGGTGATCTGTACTTGGATAGGGGCTGATCTATACTGGGATATGGAGTGATCTGTACCGGGATATGGAGCGATCTGTATTGGGACACGGGGTGATTTGTTCTGGGATACGGAGTGATCTGCACTGGGAAACACAGTGATCAGTAACGGATAAGGAGCAATTTGTAACCGGAATATGGAGCAATTTGTACTTGGAAACGGGGTGATTTGTATTGGGATATGTGGTGATCTGTACAAGGATACAACGTGATCAGGACTGGGACACGGCGTGATCTATACTGGGATATGGAGTGATCTGTAACGGGATATGGGGTGATCTGTACTGGGATATGGGGTGATCTGTACAAGGATAAGAGGTGATCTGTACTGGGATATGCAGTGATCTGTCCTGGGATATGGGGTGATCTGTACTGGGATATGGGGTGATCTGTACTGGGAAACAGAGAGATCTGTACGGGGATATAGAGTGATCTGTACTGGGATATGGTGTGATCTGTACTGGGATATGGTATGATTTGTACTGTGACACATGATCTGTACAGGATATGATGTGATCTATAATCTGATACGACATGAACTGTAATGGGATACGGCATGATCTGTACTGGGATGCGGTGTGATCTGTACTGGGATACGGCATGATCTGTAATGGGATATGCTGTGATCTGTACTGGGATATAGGACGATCTATACTGGGACACGGGGTGATCTGTAATGGGATAGGGAGTGATCTTCACAGGAAACACAGTGATCTGTAACCGGGATATGGAGCAATCTGTAACCGGTATATGGAGCAATTTGTACTGGGACACGGGGTGATTTTTAATGGGATGTGTGGTGATCTGTACTGGGATATGGAGTGATCTGTACTGGGATACTGAGTGATCCGTACTGGGATACGGGGTGATCTGTACTGGGATATGTGGTAATCTGTACGGGGATATGGAATGATCTGTACTGGGATGTGGTGCGATCTGTACTGGTATAAGTTGTGATCTGTACTGGGATACGGCATGATCTGTACTGCAATATGGTGTGAATTGAACTGCGACACGTGATCTGCACGGGATATGATGTCATCTATAATCTGATACAGCGTGATCTGTACTGTGGTATTTAGTGAACTGTTATGGGATTGGGCGTGAATTGTACTGCGATCAGGAACTCACTTACTGGGGTATGGTTTGATCTGTAATGGGATACGCTGTAACCTGTACTGGGATACAGAGTGATCTGTTCTGGGGTAGGGCACGTCTTGTACAGGGTACAGAATGATCTGTACTGGGATACAGGATGAAATGTACTTAGATATGGAGTGATCTGTACTGGGATACGGCATGATCTGTACTGGGATATGGTTTGATCTGTACTGGGACACAGCATGATCTGTACTGCGATATGGCATGATTTTTACTGCGACATGTGATCTGTACGGGATATGATGTGATCTATAATCTGATACGACATGATCTGTACTGTGGTATTAAGTGATCTGTTATGGGATAGGCCGTGATCTGTACTGAGATAAGGAGCTAGCTTACTGGGATATGGTGTGATCTGTAATGGGATACGCTGTAATCTGTACTTTGATGCAGTGTGATCTGTTCTGGGGTTGGGCGTGATCAATAAAGAGGTACAGAGAGATCTGTACTGGGATACGGGGTGATCTGTATTGGGATACAACATGATCTGTACTGCGATACGGCGTGATCTGTACTGCGACATGCAATCTTTATGGTATATGATGTGGTCTACAATCTGATACGGCGTGATCTGCACTGTGGTACTTTGTGATCTGCTATGGGATAGGACGTGATATGTACTGTGATAAGGAGCTAGCTTACTGGGATATGGTGTGATCTGTAAAGGGATATGGTGTGATCTGTACTGGGATACAGTGTAATCTTTTCTGGGGTTGGGTGTGATCTTTAAAGAGGTACAGACTGATCTGTACTGGGATACAGCATGAACTGTACTGGGAAATGTAGTTAACTGTACTGGGATATGGTGTGATCCATACTGGGACACAGCATGATCTGTACTCCAATTTAGTGTGATTTCTACTGCGACATGTGATCTGCACAGGATATGATGTGATCTATAATCTGATATGACGTGATCTGTACTGTGGTAATTAGTGATCTATTATGGGATAGGGCATGATCTGTACTGAGATAAGAAGCTAGCTTACTGGGATATGGTGTGATCTGTAATGGGATACGGTGTAATCTGTACTTTGATGCAGCGTGAACTGTTCTGGTTTGGGCGTGATCTGCAAAAAGGTACAGAGTGATCTGTACTGGGAAACGGGGTGATCTGTATTGGGATACAACATGATCTGTACTGTGATATGGCGTGATCTGTACTGCGACCATGTGATCTTTATTGGATATGATGTGATCTGTAATCTGAAAGGGCGTGATCTGTACTGTGGTACTTTGTGATCTGTTATGGGATAGGACGTGATATGTACAGTGATAAGGAGCTAGCTTAGTGGGATATGGTATAATTTGCAATGGGATATGTTGTAATCTGTACTGGGATACAGTGTAATCTGTTCTGGAGTTGGGCGTGATCTGTAAAGAGGTATAGACTGATTTGTACTGGGATACGTGGTTATCTGTACTGGGATTTGGGACGAACTGTACTGGGATATGGAGGGATCTGTACTGGGATACAGGTTGATCTGTTCTGGGGTAGGGCACGATCTGTACAGGCATACAGAATGATATCTACAGGGATACAGGATGAACTGTAATGGGATATGGAGTGATCTGTACTGGGATACGGCATGATCTGTATTGGGATACGGTGTGATCTGTACTGGGATACGGTGTGATCCGTACTGGGACACATTATGATCTGTACAGCGATGTGGCGTGATTTTTACTGTGACATGTGATCTGTATGGGATATGATGTGATCTATAATCTGATATGATGTGATCTGTAGTGTGGTATTTAGTGATCTGTTATGGGATAGAGAGTGATCTGTACTGAGTTAAGAATCTAGCTTACTGGGATATGGTGTGATCTGTACTGGGATACAGAGTAATCTGTACTTTGATGCAGCATGAACTGTTCTGAATTGGCATAATCTGTAAAGAGGTACAGAGTGATCTGTACTGGGATACAGGGTGATCTGTTTGTTATACAACATGATCTGTACTGTGACATGCGATCTGTATGGAATATGATGTGATCTATAAACTGATACGGTGTGATCTGTACTGTGGTATTTTGTGATCTGTTATGGGATAGGACGTGAATTGTACTGTGATAAGGAGCTAACTTACTGGGATATGGTGTGATCTGTACTGGGATACAGCATAATCTGTACTGAAGTTGGGCGTGATCTGTAAAGAGGTACAGAGTGTTCTGTACTGGGTTACGGGGTTATCTGTACTGGGATTCGGGATGATCTGTACTGGGATACGGGTTGATATGTAGTGGGATACGGGGCGATCTGTACTGGAATATGGGGCAAACTATATTGGGATACTGAGTGATCTGTACTGGGATACGGGGTGATCTGTGCTGGGAGTCGAAGTGATCTGTACTGGGATACCGAGTGATCTGTACTGGGATACAGAGCGATCTGTACTGGGATATGGACTGATCTGTACAAGGATAAGAGGTGATCTGTACTCGGATATGGAGTGATCTGTACTGGGATACGGGGTGATCTGTACTGGGATATGGGGTGATCTGTACTGGGCTATGGAGTGATATGTACTGGGATATGGCGTGATCTGTACTGGGATATGGTATGATTTGTACTGTGACACATGATCTGTACGGGATATGATGTGCTCTATAATCTGATACGACATGAACTGTAATGGGATACGGCATGATCTGTACTGGGATACGGACTGATCTGTGCTGGAATACGGCGTATTCTGTAATGGGATATGGTGTGATCTGTACTGGGATACAGGACGATCTGCACTGGGACATGGGGTGATCTGTACTCGGATGGGGAGTGATCTTCACAGGAAATACAGTGATCTGTAACCGGGATATGGAGCAATCTGTAACCGGGATATGGAGCAATTTGTACTGGGGCACGGGGTGATTTTTACTGGGATGTGTGGTGATCTGTACTGGGATATGGAGTGATCTGTACTGGGATACTGAGTGATCTGTACTGGGATACGGGGTGATATGTACTGGGATATGTCGTGATCTGTACTGGGATATGGAATGATCTGTACTGGGATATGGCGTGATCTGTACTGCGATATGGTGTGAATTGAACTGCGACAAATGATCTGCACGGGATATGATGTGATCTATAATCTGATGCAGCGTGATCTGTACTGTGGTATTTAGTGAACTGTTATGGGATTGGGCGTGAATTGTTCTGCGATCAGGAACTCACTTACTGGGGTACGGTTTGATCTGTAATGGGATACAGTGTAATCTGTACTGGGATACAGAGTGATCTGTTCTGGGGTAGGGCACGACCTGTACAGGGCACAGAATGATCTGTACTGGGATACAGGATGAAATGTGCTTAGATATGGAGTGATCTGTACTGGGTTACGGCATGATATGTACTGGGATACGGTTTGATCTGTACTGGGACACAGCATGAACTGTACTGAGATATGGCATGATTTTTACTGTGACGTGTGATCTGTATGGGATATGATGTGATCTATAATCTGATACGACGTGATCTGTACTGTGGTATTAAGTGATCTGTTATGGGATAGGCCGTGATCTGTTCTGACATAAGGAGCCAGCTTACTGGGATATGGTGTGATCTGTAATGGGATACGCTGTAATCTGTACTTTGATGCAGCGTGATCTGTCCTGGGGTTGGGCGTCATCTGTGAAGAGATACAGAGTGATCTGTACTGGGATACAGGGTGATCTGTATTGGGATACAACATGATCTGTACTGCGATACGGCGTGATCTGTACTGCAACATGCAATCATTATGGGATATGACGTTGTCTACATTCTGATACGGCGTGATGTGTACTGTGGTATTTTGTGATCTGTTATGGGATAGGACGTGATATGTACTGTGATAAGGAGCTAGCTTACTGGGATATGGTGTGATCTGTGATGTGATATGGTGTAATCCGCACTGGGATACAGCGTAATGTTTTCTGGGGTTGGGTGTGATCTGTAAAGAGGTACAGTCTGATCTGCACTGGGATACGGGCATAACTGTATTGGGATTTGGGACGTTCTGTACTGGGATATGGGGTGATCTGTACTGGGATACAGCATGATCTGTTCTGGGGTAGGCCACGATCTACAGGGTTACAGAATGATCTGTACTGGTATACAGCATGAACTGTACTGGGATATGGAGTGAACTGTACTGGGATATGGTGTGATCCATACTGGGACGCAGCATGATCTGTAATGCGATATGGCGTGATTTTTACTGTGACATGTGATCTGCACGGGATATGATGTGATCTATAATCTGATACGACGTGATCTGTACTGTGGTATTTCGTGATCTGTATATGGGATATGGCGCGATCTGTACTGAGATAAGGAGCTAGCTTACTGGGATATGGTGTGATCTGTACTGGGATAGAGCAAAATCTGTACTGAGCTTGAGCGTGATCTGTAAAGAGGTACAGAGTGATCTGTACTGGGTTACGGGGTTATCTGTACTGGGATTTGGGATGATCTGTACTGGGATACGGGGAGATCTGTATTGGGATACGGGGCTATCTGTACTGGAATATGGGGCAAACTGTATTGGGATACTGAGTGATCTGTACTGGGATACGGGGTGATCTGTGCTGGGAGTCGGAGTGATCTGTACAGGGATACCGAGTGATCTGTACTGGGATACAGAGCGATCTGTACTGGGATATGGGGTGATCTGTACTGGAATATGGGGTGATCTGTGCAAGGATAAGAGGTGATCTGTACTGGGATATGGAGTGATCTGTACTGGGATACGGTGTGATCTGCACTGGGATATGGGGTGATCTGCACTGGGATATGGAGTGATATGTATTGGGATACGGCGTGATCTGTACTGGGATATGGTATGATTTGTACTGTGACACATGATCTGTACGGGATATGATGTGATCTATAATCTGATACGACATGAACTGTAATGGGATACGACATGAACTGCAGTGGGATACGGACTGATCTGTGCTGGGATACGGCATATTCTCTAATAGGATATGGTGTGATCTGTACTGCAATACAGGAGGATCTGCACTGGGACACGGGGTGATCTGTACTGGAATGGGGAGTGATCTTCAGAGGAGACACAGTGATCTGTAACCGGGATATGGAGCAATCTGTAACCGGGATATGGAGCAATTTGTACTGAGACACGGGGTGATTTTTACTGGGACGTGTGGTGATCTGTACTGGGATATGGAGTGATCTGTACTGGGATACTGAGTGATCTGTACTGGGATACGGGGTGATATGTACTGGGATATGTCATGATCTGTACTGGGATATGGCGTGATCTGTACTGGGATACGGCATGATCTGTCCTGCGATATGGTGTGAATTGAACTGCGACACGTGATCTGCACGGGATATGATGTGATCTATTATCTGATACAGCGTGATCGGTACTGTGGTATTTAGTGAACTGTTATGGGATTGGGCGTGAATTGTTCTGCGATCAGGAACTCACTTACTGGGGTACGGTTTGATCTGTAATGGGATACAGTGTAATCTGTACTGGGATACAGAGTGATCTGTTCTTGGGTAGGGCACGACCTGTACAGGGTACAGAATGATCTGTACTGGGATACAGGATGAAATGTACTTAGATATGAAGTGATCAGTATTGGGTCACGGCATGATCTGTACTGGGATACGGTTTGATCTGTACTGGGACACAGCATGAACTGTACTGAGATATGGCATGATTTTTACTGCGACACGTGATCTGCACGGGATATGATGTGATCTATAATCTGATACGACGTGATCTGTACTGTGGTATTAAGTGATCTGTTATGGGATAGGGTGTGATCTGTACTGAGATAAGGAGCTAGCTTACTGGGATATGGTGTGATCTGTAATGGGATACGCTGTAATCTGTACTTTGATGCAGTGTGATCTGTTCTGGGGTTGGGCGTGATCAATAAAGAGGTACAGAGAGATCTGTACTGGGATACGGGGTGATCTGTATTGGGATACAACATGATCTGTACTGCGATACGGCGTGATCTGTACTGCGACATGCAATCTTTATGGTATATGATGTGGTCTACAATCTGATATGGCGTGATCTGTACTGTGGTATTTTGTGATCTGTTATGGGATAGGGTGTGATCTGTACTGAGATAAGGACCTAGCTTCCTGGGATATGGTGTGATCTGTGTTGGGATAGGGTGTAATCTGTACTGGGATACAGCATAATCTTTTCTGGGGTTGGGTGTGATCTGTAAAGAGGTACAGTCTGATCTGCACTGGGATACAGGCATAACTGTACTGGGATTTGGGACGTTCTGTACTGGGATATGGGGTGATCTGTAGTGGGATACAGTGTGATCAGTTCTGGGGCAGGGCACGATCTGTACAGTGATGCAGAATGATCTGTACTGGGATTCAGGATGAACTGTACTGTGATATGGCGTGATCTGTACTGGCATACGGCATGATCTGTACTGGGATAGGGTGTGATCTGTACTGGGATATGGTATGATCCGTACTGGGACACAGCATGATCTCTACTGCGATGTGGCGTGATTTTTACTGTGACATGTGATCTGTATGGGATATGATGTGATCTATAATCTGATATGACGTGATCTGTTCTGTGGTATTTAGTGATCTGTTATGGGATAAGGCGTGATCTGTACTGAGATAAGGGGCTAGCTTATTGGCATATGGTGTGATCTGTAATGGGATGCGGTGTAATCTGTACTTTGATGCAGCGTGAACTGTTCTGGTTTGGGTGTGATCTGTAAAGAGGTACAGAGTGATCTGTACTGGGATACAGGGTGATCTGTTTGTTATAAAACATGATCTGTACTGTGACATGCGATCTGTATGGGATATGATGTGATCTATATACTGATACGGCGTGATCTGTACTGTGGTATTTTGTGATCTGTAATGGGATAAGACGTGAATTGTACTGTGATAAGGTGCTAGCTTACTGGGATATGGTGTAATCTGCACTGGGATACAGCATAATCTGTACTGAAGTTGGGCGTGATCTGTAAAGAGGTACAGAGTGATCTGTACTGGGTTACGGGATTATCTGTACTGGGATTCGGGATGATCTGTACAGCGATACGTGGGGATCTGTACTGGGATACGGGGTGATCTGTACTGGGATATGGGGCGAACTGTATTGGGATACTGAGTGATCTGTACTGGGATACGGGGTGATCTGTTCTGTGATACGGGGTGATCTGTACTGGGATACGGCGTGATGGGTACGGGGATACGGGGTGATCTGTACTTGGATATGGCGTGATCTTTACTGGGATATGGAGCGATCTTTACTGGGACGCATCGTGATCTGTACTGGGATATGACATTTTCTATAATCTGATACAATGGGATCTGTACTGGGATACAGCCTGATCTGTACTGGGATAAAGCCTGATCTGCACTGGGATACAGTCTGATCTATACTGGGATACGGCCTGATCTGTACTGGGATACAGCCTGATCTGTACTGGGATACGGCCTGATCTGTACTATAACATGTGGTGATCTGTACTGGGATACGATGTGATCTTTACTGCGATACGGCGGGATCTGTACTGGGAAGCAGGGCGATCTGTACTGGGATACGGGGCGATGTATACTGGTCTATGGAGTGATCTGTATCGGGATACGGGATGATCTGTACTGGGATATGGGGTGATCTGTACTCGGATACGGGGTGATCTGCACTTGGATATGGAGCAATCTATTCCGAGTTACGGCATGATCTGTAATGGGGTATAGTGCGATGTGTACTGGGATACGGGATGATCTGTTCTGGGATATTGGGTGATCTGTACTAGGGTATGCAGTGATCTGTACTGGGATACGGTGTGATCTGAACTGGGATAGGTGGTGATCTGCACTTGGATACGGAGCAATCTATACCAAGTTACAGCGTGATCTATACTGAGATAGGGCACTTTCGGTACTGTGGTATAGAGTGATCTGCACTGGGATACGTCGTGATCGCTGCAGGGATATGGAGTGATATGTACATGGATCCAGAGTGATCTGTACCAGGATACCGTGTACTCTGCCTTCAGATACGGAGTGATCTCTACTGGGATATGGCGTGATCTCTACATAGTTATGCTGTGATCTGTATAGGGATACGATGTGATCTGTATAGGGATATGGAGTGATCTGTTCTGGGATATGGAGCATTCTGCACTGGGATATGAGGTGATCTATACAGAGATACTGGGTGATCTGTACTGGGTCGCGGAGTAATCTGCAGTGGGATATGGAATGATCTGTACTGGGATATGGAGCCATCAGTACTGGGACACGGGGTGATCTGTTCTGGAATACGGAGTGATCTGCACTGGGACACACAGCGATCTGTAACCGAGATATGGAGCCATCTGTAACCGGGATATTGGAGCAATTTGTACTGGGACACGGTGTGATTTGTATTGGGTTATGTGGTGATCTGTACTAGGATACAAGGTGATCTGTACTGGGATATAGCGCAGATCTATACTGGGATATGGAGTGATCTGTACCGGGATATGGGGAGTTCTGTACAAGGATAAGAGATGATCTGTACTGGGATATGGAGTGGTCTGTACATGGATATGGAGTGATCTGTACTGCGATACGGGGTGTTCTGTACTGGGATATTGGGTGATCCGTACTGGGACATGCAGTGATGTGTACTGGGATACAGCGTGATCTGTACTGGGATACGGCGTGATCTGTACTGGGATATGGTGTGATCTGTAATGGGATACGGTATGAACTGTACTGGGATACGGCTTGATCTGTAATGGCATACGGCGTGAACTGTAATGGGATTTGGCGTAACCAGTACTGTGATATGGTATGATTTGTACTCTGACACGTGATCTGTACTGGATATGATGTGATCTATAATCTGATACGTCATGATCTGTACTGTGGTATTTAGGGATCTGTTATGGGACAGGGTGTGATCTGTACTGCGATCAGGAACTAGCTTACTGGGATATGGTTTGATCTGTAATGGGATACAGTGTAATCTGTACTGGGATACAGTGTGATCTATTCTGGGGTAGAGCATGTTCTGTACAGGGATACAGAGTGATCTGTACTGGGATACGGTGTGATCTGTACTGGGATAGGGTGTGATCTGCCCTCTGATACAGGGTGATCTGTACTGGGATATGGCGTGGTCTGTACTGGGATATAGGGTGATTTGTATTGGGATACGGGGTGATCAATACTGGGATACGAAGTGATCTGTACTGGGATACAGTGTGATCTATTATAGGATACATGTGTTCTGTAATGGGATATGGATTGATCTTAACTGGGATATGGAGTGACCTGTACTGGGATACGGTGTAATCTGTACTGGGACAGGGTGAGATCTGTACTGGGATATGGACTGATGCGTACTGGGATATGGCGTGATCTTTACTGGGATACGGCGTGATCTGTACTGGGATATGGGTGATTTGTACTGGGATACGGTGTGATCAATACTGGGATACGAGGTGATCTGTACTTGGATATGGCATTATCTTTACTAGGATATGGCATGATTTGTATTGGGATATGTTGTGATCTGTTTTAGGATACCATGTGTTCTGTGCTGGGATACGGAGCGACCTGTACTGTGATATGGCACGATCAGTACTGCTGTATGGACTGATGTGTACTGGGATAGGCCGTGATCTGCCCTGAGAAACAAGGTGATCTGTACTGGGATATGACGTGATCTGTACTGGGATACGGGTTGCTCTGTACTGGGAGATGGCGTGATTTGCACTGGGATATGAGGTCATCTGTACTGGGATAGGAGGTGATCTCTACAGGGGTACGGTGTTATCTTTATGCAATACTATGTGATCTTTTCTGGGATATGGAGTTATCTGCACTGGGAACCGTCCTGATCTGTACTGGGATAGGGTGTGACCCGTACTGGGATAGAGTGTGATGTACCCTCTGATACAGGTTGATCTGTACTGGGATACGGGGTGATCTATACTGGGGTACAAGGTGATCTGTACTTGGATATGGCATTATATTTACTGGGATATGGCATGATTTGTATTGGGATATCATGTGATCTGTTTTAGGATACCATGTGTTCTGTGCTGGGAGACGGAGCAACCTGTACTTTGATATGGCGTGATCTGTACTGGGGATGGACTGATGTGTATTGGGATAGGGTGTGATATGCCCTCTGATACAGTGTGATCTGTACTGGGATACCATGTGATCTGTGCTGGGATACAGTGTGATCTGTACTGGGATAGGACGTGACCTGTATTGGGATAAGGTGTGACCTGTCCTGGGATAAGGTGTGATCTGCACTGGGATAGTGTGTGATCTGTAATGGGATGTGGAGCTTTCTGTACTGGGATACGGTGTGATCTGTACTGGGATACGGAGCTGTCTGTACTGTATATGGTGTGATCTGTTCTGGTATATGACATGATCTGTACTGGGATGAGTGAACTGTACTAGGATTCGATGTGATCTGTTTTTGAATGGGTGTGATCTGTACTGGGATACGGTGTGATCTGTACTGGGACAGGGCATGTTCTCTACTAGGTTATGGACTGATCTGTACTGGGATAGAGTGTGATCTGTACAGGGGTATGGACTGATGTGTACTGGGATAAGCATGATCTGCCCTCTGATATGCCGTTATCTGTACCGGGATATGGTGTGATCTGTACTGGGATATGGCGTGATCTGTACTGGGATATGGCGTGATCAGCACTGGGATACGGTGTGAAACATACTGGGATACAGGGATATCTGTAATGGGATAGGGCATGTTCTGTACTGGGATACAATGTGATCTGCACTGGGATAGGGTGTTATCTGTACTGGGCTATAGAGTGAACTGTACTGGGATAGGGTGTGATCTGTACTGTGATACGGAGATATCTGTGCTGGCATATTGTGTGATCTGTGCTGGGATACAGTGTGATCTTTTTGCCATACCACATGTTCTGTACTTGGATATGGGTGATCTGTACTGGGATATGGCGTGATCTGTACTGGGATATGGCGTGATCAGCACTGGGATACGGTGTGAAACATACTGGGATACAGGGATATCTGTAATGGGATAGGGCATGTTCTGTACTGGGATACAATGTGATCTGCACTGGGATAGGGTGTTATCTGTACTGGGCTATAGAGTGAACTGTACTGGGATAGGGTGTGATCTGTACTGTGATACGGAGATATCTGTGCTGGCATATTGTGTGATCTGTGCTGGGATACAGTGTGATCTTTTTGCCATACCACATGTTCTGTACTTGGATATGGGTGATCTGTACTGGGATATGGAGTGATCTGTACTGGGATATGGCATGATCTGTGCTGGGATATGGCGTGATCTGTACTGGGATATGGCGTGATATGCACTGGCATACGGCATGATACATACTGGAATCGGGGCTGGGATACAGTGTGACCATTTTGCCATACCACATGTTCTCTACTGGGATATGGAGTGATCTGTATTGGGATAGGGCATGATCTGTACTGGGATAAAGTGTGATCTGCACTGGGATAGGGTGTTATCTGTACTGGGGTATGGAGTGAACTGTATTGGGATAGGGTGTGATCTGCACTGGGACAGGGCATGATCTGTACAGGGGTATGGACTGATGTGTGCTGGGATAAGCGTGATCTGCCCTCTGATATGGGGTTATCTGTTCTGGGATATGGTGTGATCTGTACTGGGATATGGGGTGATTTGTATTGGGATATGGCGTGACTTGTACTGGGATATGGGGTGAGCTATACTGGGATACCGCGTGATCTTTACTGGGATACGGCGTGATATGTTCTGGGATAACATGTGCTCCATGCTGGGATGCAGAGCGATCTGTACTGGGATAGCCCTGATCTCTACTGGGATAGTGTGTGGCCTGTAAAGGGAAATGGTGTGATCTTTCCTGGGGTATGGAGTGATCTGTACAGGGATAGGACGTGATCTCTACAGGGATACTGTGCGATCTGTACAGGAATACAGAGCAATCTGTACTGGGGTCTGGCGTGATATGTACTGGGATAAGGTGTGATCTGTACTACGATAGGTGTGAGCTGTCTGTACTGTATATGATGTGATCTGTATTGGTATATGACATGATCTGTACTGGGATGAGTGAACTGTACTGGGATTCGATGTGATCTGTTCTAGGATGGGCGTGATCTGTACTGAGATGCAGTGTGATCTGTACTGGGACAGGGCGTGATCTGTACTGGGTTATGGACTGATCTGTACTGGGGTATGGCTTGATATGTACTGGGATATAGCATGAACTGTACTGGGATACAGAGCTGTCTGTACTGTATATGGCATGATCTGTACTGGTATATTACATGATCTGTACTGGGATGAGTGAACTGTACTGTGATTCGATGTGATCTGTTCTAGGATGGGCGTGATCTGTACTGAGACGTGGTGTGATCTGCACTGCCACAGGCCGTGTTCTGTATTGGGTTATGGACTGATCTGTACTGGGATAGGGCATAATCTGCATTCTGATACGATGTGATCTGTACTGGGATATGGCATGATCTGTCCTGGAATACGGGGTGGTCTGTACTGGGATATGTTTTAATTTGTACCTGGATACGGGGTGATCTGCACTTGGATAGGAGGTGATCTATACTGGGATACAGCGTGATCTATACTGTGATACCGCATGATCTGTATTGGGATATGGCGTGAACTATAGTGGGATACAGCATGGATCTTTACTGGGATATGGTTTGATCTGTACTGTGATACAGCATGATCTGTACTGGAATAAGCCGTGACCTGTATTGGGATAAGGCGTGACCTGTACTGGGATAAGGCGTGATCTGCACTGGTATAGGGCGTGATCTGTAATGGGATATGGAGCTATCTGTGCTGGTTTGATCTGCACTGGCATACGGAGCGATCTGTAGTTGGATAACGCGCGATTTGTACTGGAATATGGCTTGATCTGTATTGGGACATGACGTGATCTGTATTGTGATACGGGGTTATCTGTACTGGGATAAGGTGTGATCTTTATGGGATACTACGTGATCTGTACTGTGTATGGATTGATATGTACTGGGAATCAACATGATCTGTACTTGGAAATTGCATGATCTGTATGGGGATATGGTGTGATCTGCACTCGGATACGGCATGATACATGTTGGGATAAATTGTGATCTGTATTGGGATATGCCATGACCTGTACAGGATATGACTTGATCTGTACTGGGATACAGCATGGTCTGCACTGGGATATGGTGAGATCTTTACTGGAATACAACATTATCTGTGCTGGGATATGGAGTGATCAGCACTGGGATACGGTGTGATCTGTACTGGGATAGGGCGTGATCTGTACTGGGGTATGGGCTGATGTGTAATGGGATAGGGCGTGATCTGTCCTCTGATAGAGGTTGATCTGTTCTGGGATATGGCATGATCTGTACTGGGATATGAGGTGATTTGTACTGGGATACATAGTGATCAATACTGGGATACGAGGTGATCTGTACTCGGATACGGCATTATCTTTTCTGGGATATGGCATTATCAGTGCTGGGATATGGTGTGATCTTTTTTAGAATACCATGTGTTCTGTGCTGGGATACGGAGTGATCTGTACTGGGATACGGTGTGATCTGTACTGGGACAGGGCTTGATCATTACTGGGGTATGGACTGATGTGTACTGGGATAGGGCGTGATCTGCTCTCTGATATAGTGTGATCTGTACTGGGATATAGGGTGATTTGCACTGGGATACGGGGTGATCAATACTGGTATACGATGTGATCTGTACTGGGATACAGGTTGATCTGTACCAGGATATATCTTGATCTGTACTGGGATATAGCGTCATCTGCTCTGTGATATGGCAAGATCTTTACTGGGATACAAAGTTATCTGTGCTGGGATACCATGCGATCTGTACTGGGATATGGTGTGATTTGTACTGGGGCAGGGCATGATCTGTACAGGGGTATAGTGAGATCTTTACTGGAATGCAACGTTATCTGTGCTGGGATATGGAGTGATCTGTACTGGAATACAGTGTGATCTGTACTGGGACAGGGAGTGATCTGTACTGGGGTATGGGCTGATGTGTATTGGGATAGGGCATGATCTGTCCTCTGATACAGGGTGATCTGTACTGCGATATGGTGTGATCTGTAGTGGGATATGAGGTGATTTTTACTGGATTACAGGGTGATCAATACTGGGATATGAGGAGATCTCTACTGGGATATAGTGTTATTTTTTCTGGGATATTGCATTATCTCTACTGGGATATGATGTGATCTGTTTTAGGCTACCATGTGTTCTGTGCTGGGATACGGAGTGATCTGTACTGGGATATGGTGTGATCTGTACTGGGACAGGGCGTGATCTGTACTGGGGTATGGACTGATGTGTACTGGGATAGGGCGTGATCTGCCCTCTGATACAGGGTCAATCTGTACTGGGATATGGGGTGATCAATACTGGGATACGATGTGATCTGTACTGGGATACGGAGTGATCAGTACTGGGATACAGGTTGATCTGTACCAGGATATGACTTGATCTGTAATGGGATACAGCGTCATCTGTGCTGGAATACCATGCAATCTGTACTGGGATACAGTGTGATTTGTACTGGGGCTGGGCATGATCTGTACAGGGATATGGACTGATGTGTACTGGGATAAGTGTGATCTGCCCTCTGATACGGGGTTATCTGTTCTGGTATATAGTGTGATCTGTACTGGGATATGGGGTAATGTGTACTGGGATACGGAGTGCTCTGTATTGTATATGGAGTGATCTGCACTGGTATATGACATGATATGTACTGGGATGAGTGAACTGTGCTGAGACACGATGTGATCTGTTCTAGGATGGGCGTGATCTGTACTGGCTACGTTGTGATCTGTACTGGTACAGGGTGTGTTCTGTATTGGGATATGGACTGATCTGTACTGGGATAGGGCGTGATCTGTAATGGGATATGGAGCTACCTGTACTGGGATAGGGTTTGATCTGCACTGGCATTTGGAGCGATCTGTAGTTGGATACCAAGCGATTTGTACTGGAATATGGCTGGATCTGTATTGGGCTATGACGTGATCTGTACTGTGATACTGGGTTATCTGTACTGGGATATGGAGTGATCTGTACTGGGATATGGGGCGATCTGAACTGGGATATGAGGTTATCTGTACTGTTGTATGGAGGGATCTGTACTGGGATACGGTGTGATCTTTATGGGATACAATGTGATTTGTACTGGGATATGGATTGATATGCACTGGGAATCATTGTGATCTGTACTTGGAAATGGCATGATCTGTATGGGGATATGGCGTGATCTGCACTCGGATATGGCGTGATACATGCTGGGATACAATGTGATCTGTATTTGGATATGGCGTGACCTGTACAGGATATGACTTGATCTGTACTGGGATACAGCATGATCTGCACTGGGATATGGTGAAATCTTTACTAAAATACAACATTCTCTGTGCTGGGATATAGAGTGATCTGTACTGGGATACAGTGTGATCTGTACTGTGACAGGATGTGATCTTCCCTCTGATACAGGGTGATCTGTAATGGGATATGTTGTGGTCTGTAATGGGATATGGGGTGATTTGTACTGGGATACGGGGTGATCAATACTGGGATACGAAGTGATCTGTACTGGGATACGGTGTGATCTGTTTTAGGATACCATCTGTTCTGTGCTGGGATACGGATTGATCTTTAAAGGGATACCGAGTGACCTGTACTGGGATACGGTGTGATCTGTACTGAGACAGGGCGTGATCTGTACTAGAGTATGGACTGATGTGTACTGGGATAGGGCATGTTCTGTACTGGGATACGGGGTTATCTGTACTTGGATATGGCGTGATCTGTACTGGGATATGGGTGATTTGTACTGGGATACGGGGTGATCAATAGTAGTATACAAGGTGGTCTGTACTGCGATATGGCATTATATTTACTGGGATATGGCATTATTTGTACTGGGATATGGTGTGATCTGTTTTAGGATACCATGTGTTCTGAGCTGGGATACGGAGCGACCTGTCCTGTGATATGGCATGATCTGTACTGGGGTATGGACTGATGTTTACTGGGATAGGGTCTGATCTGCCGTCTGATACAGGGTGATCTGTACTGTGATATGGCGTGATATGTACTGGGATACGGGGTGATCTGTATTGGGATATGAGGTGATTTGTACTGGGATATGGGGAGATCAATACTGGGATATAAGGTGATCTGTACTAGGATACAGCATGATCTTTATTGGGTTATGGCATGATCTGTGCTGGGATATGGTGTGATCTGTTTTAGGATACCATGTGTTCTGTGCTGGGATACGGAGTGATCTGTACTGGGATACGGTGTGAATCTTACTGGGTCAGGGCGTGATCTGTACTGGCGTATGGACTGATGTGTACTGGGATAGGGTGTGATCAGCCCTCTGATACAGGGTGATCTGTACTGGGATATGGAGTGATCTATACTGGGATATGCGGTGATCTGTCCTGGGAGATGGTGTGATCTGTACTGGGATATGGGGTCATCTGTACTGGGATATTAGGTGATCTGTACTGGGGTACGGTGTAATCTTTACAGGGTACTATGTGATCTGTTCTGGAATATGGAGTGATCTGCACTGGGAACCGTTGTGATCTGTACTGACATAGGGTGTGATCTGCCCTTTGATACATGATGATCTGTACTGGTATAGGGCGTGATCTGTCCTCTGATACAAGGTGATCTGTACTGGGATACTGCGTGATCTGTACTGGGATACGGGGTGATCTGTACTGGGATATGGAGTGATCTGTACTGGGATACAAGTTGATCTGTGTCAGGATATGACCTGATCTCTACTGCGATACAGCTTCATCTGCTCTGAGATATGGAGATATTTTTACTGGGATACAGCGTTATCTGTGCTGGGTTACAGAGCGATCTGTACTGGGATACAGTGTGATCTGTACTGGGAAACAGTGTGATCTGTACTGGGGTATGGACTGATGTGTACTGCGATAAGCGTGATCTGCCCTCTGATATGTGGTTATCTGTTCTGGTATATAGTGTTATCTGTACTGGGATATGGGGTGATCTGTGCTGGGATAGAGCGTGATCTTTACTGGGACACGGCATGATCTGTTCTGGGATACCACATGTTCTCTGCTGGGATGCGGAGTGATTTGTACTGTGACAGGACTGATCTCTACTGGGACAGTGCGTGGCTTGTAAAGGGAAACGGCGTGATTTTTACTGGGGTATGGAGTGATCTGTACAGGGATAGGGCATGATCTCTACAGGGATACTGTGTGATCTGTACAGGGATACAGAGCAATCTGTACTTGGATGTTGCATGATATTCACAGGGATACGGAGCTGCCTGTACTGTATATGATATGATCTGTAATGGTATATGACGTGATCTGTACTGGGATGGGTGAACTGTACTGGGATTCAATGTGACATGTTCTGGGATGGGCATGATCTGCACTGAGATGCGGTGTGATCTGTACTGGGACAGGGCATGATCTGTACTGGGTTATGCACTATCTGTACTGGGATATGGCTTGATATGTACTGGGATACGCCATGATCTGTACTGGGATACGGAGCTGTCTGTACTGTATATGGCATGATCTGTACTGGTATAAGACATGATCTGTACTGGGATGAGTGAACTTAAATGAGACTCGATGTGATCTGTTCTATGATGGGCGTGATCTGTACTGGGATACGGTGTGACCTGTACTGGGACAGGGCGTGTTCTGCACTCTGATACAGGGTGTTCTGTACTGGGATAGGAGGGGATCTATACTGTGATAGGAGGTGATCTATATTGGGAAACAGCGTCATCTGTATCGTGATATGGCATGATCTGTACTGGGATACCATGTGATCTGTGCTGGGATACATTGTGATCTGTACTGTGATACGGCATGATCTGTACTGGGATAGGGTGTGACCTGTACTGGGATAAGGCATGACCTATAGTGGGATAAGGCGTGATCTGCACTGGGATAGGGTGTGATCTGTAATGGGATATGGAGCTATCGGTACTGGGATACAGTTTGATCTGCACTGGCATACGGATCAATCTGTAGTTGGATACCGAGCGATTTGTACTGGGATACGGCTTGATCTGAATTGGGATATGAAATGATCTGTATTGTGATACGGGGTTATGTGTACTGGGATATGCAGTGATCTGTACTGGGTTACAGCGTGATCTTTACTGGGATATGGTGTGATCTGTTCTGGGATACCATATGTTCTGTTCTGGGATGCGGAGTGATTTGTACGGTGATAGGCCTGATCTCTACTGGGAGAGTGCGTGGCCTGTAAAGGGAAATGGCGTGATCATTACTGGGATATGGAGTGATCTGCACTGGGATGTGGTGTGATCTCTACAGGGATTCTGTGTGATCTGCACAGGGATACAGAGCAATCTGTACTGGGATGTGGCATGATATGTACTGGGATACGGAGTAATCTCTAGCGGGAATACGGAGCTGTCTGTACTGTATATGATGTGATCTGTACTGGCATATGACATGATTTGTACTGGGATGAGTGAACTGTACTGGGATTCGATGTGACCTGTTCTAGGATGGGTGTGATCTGTATTGAGATGCGGTCTGATCTGTACTGGGACAGGGTGTGATCTGTATTGGGTTATGCACTGATCTGTACTGGGATATGGCTTGATATGTACTGGGACACGGAGCTGTCTGTACTGTATATGGCATGATCTGTAATGCTATATGACATGATCTGTACTGGGATACGGAGCTGTCTGTACTGTATATCGCATGATCTCTAATGCTATATGACATGATCTGTACTGGGATGAGTGAACTGTACTGAGATTTGATGTGATCTGTTCTAGGATGGGCGTGATCTGTACTGGGACACGGTGTGATCTGTATTGGGGCAGGGCGTGTTCTGTACAGCGTTATGGACTGATCTGTACTGGGATAGGGCGTGATCTGCATTCTGATATGGGGTGATCTGTACTAGGATAGGAGGGGATCTATACTGGGATAGGAGGTGATCTATACTTGGATACAGCGTGATTTATACTGTGATACAGCATGATCTGAACTGGGATACCATGTGATCTGTGCTGGGATACAGTGTGATCTGTACTGTGATACGGCATGATCTGTAGTGGGATAGTGCGTGACCTGTACTTGGATAAGGCGTGACGTGTACTGGGATAAGGCATGATCTGCACTGGGATAGGGCGTGATCTGTATTGGGATATGGAGCTATCTGTGCTGGGATACGGAGAGATCTGTACTGGGATATGGTGCGATCTGTACTGGGATAAGGCATGATCTGTACTGGGAACCATTGTGATCTGTATTGGGAAATGGCATGATCTGTACCGGGATACAGCATGATCTGCACTTGGATAGAGCGTGATACATGCTGGGATACAGGGTGATCTTATTGGGATATGGCATGACCTGTACAGGATATGACTTGATCTGTACTGGGATACAGCATGATCTGCACTGGATTATGGTGAAATATTTACTGGAATACAACATTTTCTGTGCTGAGATACGGAGTGATCTGTACTGGGATACGGTGTGATCTGTACTGGGATAGTGTGTGATCTGCCCTCTGATACAGGGTGATCTGTACTGGGATATGGTGTGGTCTGTATTGGGATATAGTGTGATTTGTACTGGGATACGGGGTGATCAATACTGGGATACGAAGTGATCTGTACTGAGATACACCGTGATCTGTTATTGGATACCATGTGTCCTGTGATGGGATATGGATTGATCTTTACTGGGATATGGAGTGACCTGTACTGGGATATGGTGTGATCTGTACTGGGACAAGGCGAGATCTGTACTGGAGTATGGACAGATGTGTACTGGGATACGGCGTGATCTGTACTGGGATATGGGTTGATCTGTACTGGGATATGGGGTGATCAATACTGGGATACGAGGTGATTTGTACTGGGATACGGCATTATATTTACTAGGATATGGCATGATTTGTACTGGGATATGTTGTGATCTGTTTAAGGATACCATGTGTTCTGTGCTGGGATATGAAGCGACCTGTACTGTGATATGGCGCGATCAGTACTGGCGTATGGACTGATGTGTACTGGGATAGGCCATGATCTGCCCTCTGATACAAGGTGATCAGTACTGGGATATGACGTGATCTGTACTGGGATACGGGTTGCTCTGTACTGGGAGATGGCGTGATCTGCACTGGGATATGAGGTCATCTGTACTGGGATATGAGGTGATCTCTACTGGGGTACGGTGTTATCTTTATGGGATACTATGTGATCTGTTCTGAGATATGGAGTTATCTACACTGGGAACCGTCGTGATCTGTTCTGGGATAGGGTGTGATCAGTACTCGGATAGCGTGTGATCTGCCTTCTGATACACGTTGATCTGTACTGGGATATGGGGTGATCAATACTGAGATACAAGGTGATCTGTACTTGGATATGGTATTATATTTACTGGGATATGGCATGATTTGTACTGGGATATCGTGTGATCTGTTTTAGGATACCATGTGTTCTGTTCTGGGATACGGAGTGACCTGTACTGTGATATGGCGTGATCTGTACTGGGGTATGGACTGATGTGTACTGGGATAGGGTGTGATATGCCCTCTGATACAGTGTGATCTGTACTGGGATATGGCATGATCTGTACTGGGATGCGGGGTGATCTGTACTGGGATATGAGGTGATTTGTATTGGATACGGGGAGATCAATACTGGGATATGAGGTGATCTGTACTAGGATACGGCATGATCTTTCTGGGATACGGCATGATCTGTGCTGGGATATGGTGTGATCTGTTTTAGGATACCATGTGTTCTGTGCTGGGATAGGGAGTGATCTGTAGTGGGATATGTTGTGATCTGTAATGGGTCAGGGCATGATCTGTACTGGTGTATGGACTGATGTGTACTGGGATAGGGTGTTATCAGCCCTCTGATACAGTGTTATCTGTACTGGGATATGGGGTGATCTGTGCTGGCATACGGGGTGCTCTGTGCTGGGAGATGCTCTGATCTCTACTGGGATATGGAGTCATCTGTACTGGGATATGAGGTGATCTGTACTGGGGTACGGTGTGATCTTTACGGGATACTATGTGATCTGATCTGGGATATGGAGTGATCTGCACTGGGAACCGTCGTGATCTGTATTGGGATAGGGTGTGATCTGCTCTCTGATACAGGGTGATCTCTACTTGGATAGGGTGTGATCTGCACTCTGATACAGGGTGATCTGTGCTTGGATAGGAGGGGATCTATACTGGGATAGGCGGTGATCTATATTTGGATACACCGCGACTTATACTGTTACCGCATGATCTGAACTGAGATACCATGTGATCTGTGCTGGGATACGGTGTGATACATACTGGGATACAGGGAGTTCTGTATTGAATAGGGCATGTTCTGTACTGGGATACAGTGTGATCTGCACTGGGATAGGGTGTGATCTTTAATGGGATGTGGAGCTTTCTGCACTGGGATACGGTGTGATCTGTACTGGGATACGGAGCTGTCTGTACTGTATATGGTGTGATCTGTTCTGGTATATGACATGATCTGTACTGGGATGAGTGAACTGTACTAAGATTTGATGTGATCTGTTTTTGAATGGGTGTGATCTGTACTGGGATACGGTGTGATCTGTACTGGGACAGGGCATGTTCTGTACTAGGTTATGGACTGATATGTACTGGGATAGAGTATGATCTGTACAGGGGTATGGACTGATGTGTACTGGGATAAGCATGATCTACCCTCTGATATGCGGTTATCTGCACCAGGATATGGTGTGATCTGTACTGGGGTAAGGTGTGATACATACTGGGATACAGGGATATCTGTAATGGGGTAGGGCATGTTCTGTACTGGGATACAGTGTGATCTGCACTGCGATAGGGTGTTATCTGTACTAGGGTATAGAGTGAACTGTACTGTGATAGGGTGTGATCTGTACTGTGATACGGAGATATCTGTGCTGGCATATTGTGTGATCTGAGCTGGGATACAGTGTGATCTTTTTGCCATACCACATGTTCTGTACTGGGATATGGGTAATCTGTACTGGGATATGGAGTGATCTGGACTGGGAAATGGCATGATCTGTACTGGGATATGGCGTGATCTGTACTGGGATATGGTGTGATCTGCACTGGGATATGGCGTGATACATACTGGAATCTGTGCTGGGATACAGTGTGATCTTTTTGCCATACCACATGTTCTGTACTGGGATATGGAGTGATCTGTATTGGGATAAAGTGTGATCTGCACTGGGATAGGGTGTTATCTGTACTGGGGTATGGAGTGAACTGTATTGGGATAGGGTGTGATCTGTATTGGGACAGGGTATGATCTGTACAGGGTATGGACTGATGTGTGCTGGGATAAGCGTGATCTGCCCTCTGATACGGGGTTATCTGTTCTGGGATTTGGTCTGATCTGTACTGGGATATGGGGTGATTTGTACTGGGATATGGGGTGATTTGTACTGGGTTACGGGGTGATCTATACTGGGATACAGCGTGATCTTTACTGGGATATGGCGTGATATGTTCTGGGATAACATGTGTTCCGTGCTGGGATGCAGAGCGATCTGTAGTGGGATAGACCTGATCTCTACTGGGATAGTGCATGGCCTGTAAAGGGAAATGCTGTGATCTTTCCTGGGGTATGGAGTGATCTGTACAGGGATAGGACGTGATCTCTACAGGGATACTGTGTGATCTGTACAGGAATACAGAGCAATCTGTACTGGGGTGTGGCGTGATATGTACTGGGATAAAGTGTGATCTGTACTGGGATACGGAGTGATCTGTACTGGGATATGTTTTGATTTGTACTGGGATACGGGGTGATCTGCACTGGGATAGGAGGTGATCTATACTGGGATACAGCATGATCTATACTGTGATATGGCGTGATCTGTAGTGGGATACAGCATGGATCTTTACTGGGATATGGTGTGATCTGTATTGTGATACAGCATGATCTGTACTGGAATAGGGCGTGACCTGTATTGGGATAAGGCATGACGTGTACTGGGATAAGGCGTGATCTGCACTGGGATAGGGCGAGATCTGTAATGGGATATGGAGCTATCTGTACTGGGATACGGTTTGATCTGCACTGGCATACGGATTGATCTGTAATTGGATACCACGTGATTTGCACTGGAATATGGCTTGATCTGTATTGGGATACAGCATGCTCTGCACTGGGATATGGTGAGATCTTTACTGGAATACAACATTATCTGTGCTGGGATATGAGGTGATCTGTACTGGGATACAGTGTGATCTGTACTCGGATAGGGCGTGATCTGTACTGGGTTATGGGCTGATGTGTACTGGGATAGGGCGTGATCTGTCCTCTGATACAGATTGATCTGTACTGGGATATGGCATGATCTGTACTGGGATATGAGGTGATTTGTACTGGGATACATGGTGATCTATACTGGGATACGAGGTGATCTGTACTCAGATACGGCGTTATCTTTTCTGGGATATGGCATTATCAGTACTGGGATATGGTGTGATCTGTTTTAGAATACCATGTGTTCTGTGCTGGGATACGGTGTGATCTGTACTGGGATACGGTGTGATCTGTACTGGGACAGGGCGTGATCATTACTGGGGTATGGACTGATGTGTACTGGGATAGGGCGTGTTCTGCCCTCAGATACAGAGTGATCTGTGCTGGGATATGGGGTGATTTGCACTGGGATACGGGGTGATAAATACTGGGATACGAGGTGATCTCTACTGGGATATGGTGTTATCTTTTCTGGGATATGGCATTATCTCTACTGGGATATGATGTGATCTGTTTTAGGATACCATGTGTTCTGTGCTGGGATACGGAGTGATCTGTACTGGAATACGGTGTGATCTGTACTGGGACAGGGCATGATTAATACTGGGATATGGACTGACGTGTACTGGGATAGGGCGTGATCTGCCCTCTGATACAGGGTTCATCTGGACTGGGACATGGAGTGATTTGTACTGGAATATGGGATGATCAGTATTGGGATACAATGTGATCTGTACTGGGATACGGAGTGATCAGTACTGGGATACAGGTTGATCTGTACCAGGATATGACTTGATCTGAAATGGGATACAGCGTCATCTGTGCTGGGATACCATGCGATCTGTACTGGGATACGGTGTGATTTGTACTGGGGCTGGGCATGATCTGTACAGGGGTATGGACTGATGTGTACTGGGATAAGTGTGGTCTGCCCTCTGATACGGGGTTATCTGTTTTGGTATATAGTGTGATCTGTACTGGGATATGGGGTGATCTGTACTGGGATATGGAGCTGTCTGTATTGTACATGACATGACCTGCACTGGTATATGATATGATATGTACTGGGATGAGTGAATTGTACTGAGACTCGATGTGATCTGTTCTAGGATGGGCGTGATCTCTACTGGGTATGGTGTGATCTGTACTGGTACAGGGTGTGTTGTGTATTGGGATATGGACTGATCTGTACTGGGATAGGGCGTGATCTGCACTCCGCTACGGTGTGATCTGCACTGGGATATGGGTTGATTTGTACTGGGATATGGGGTGATCTCTACTGGATAGGAGGTGATCTATACTGGGCTACAGCATGATCTATACTGTGATATGGCATGATCTGTACTGGGATACCATGTGATCTGTGCTGGGATACAGTGATCTGTACTGTGCTACAGCATGACCTGTACTGGGATAAGGTGTGATCTGCACTGGGATAGGGCGTGATCTTTAATGGGATATGGAGCTACCTGTACTGGGATAGGGTTTGGTCTGCACTGGCATTTGGAGCGATCTGTAGTTGGATACCGAGTAATTTGTACTGGAATATGGCTTGATCTGTATTGGGATATGATGTGATTTGTACTGTGATACTGGGTTATCTGTACTGGGATATGGAGTGATCTGTACTGGGATACGGGGCGATCTGTACTGGGATATGAGGTGATCTGTACTGTGGTATGGACGGATCTGTACTGGGATACGATGTGATCTTTATGGGATACTATGTGATTTGTACTGGGATATGGATTGATATGTACTGGGAATCATTGTGATCTGTACTTGAAGATGGCATGATCTGTACGGTGATATGGTGTGATCTGCACTCAGATATGGCTTGATACATGCTGGGATACAGTGTGATCTGTATTGGGTTATGGCGTGACCTGTACAGGATATGACTTGATCTGTACTGGGATACAGCATGATCTGCACTGGGATATGGTGAAATCTTTACTAAAATACAACATTCTCTGTGCTGGGATACAGAGTGATCTGTACTGGGATACAGTGTGATCTGTACTGCGATAGGATGTGACCTTCCCTCTGATACAGGGTGATCTGTACTGGGATATGTTGTGGTCTGTACTGGGATATGGGGTGATTTGTACTGGGATACGGGGTGATCAATACTGGGATACGAAGTGATCTGTACTGGGATACGGTGTGATCTGTTTTAGGATACCATCTGTTCTGTGCTGGGATACGGATTGATCTTTAAAGGGATACCGAGTGACCTGTACTGGGATACGGTGTGATCTGTACTGAGACACGGCATGATCTGTACTAGAGTATGGACTGATGTGTACTGGGATAGGGCGTGATCTGTACTGGGATACAGGGTTATCTGTACTTGGATATGGCGTGATCTGTACTGGGATATGGGTGATTTGTACTGGGATACGGGGTGATCAATAGTAGTATAAGAAGTGATCTGTACTGGGATATGGCATTATATTTACTGGGATATGGCATAATTTGTACTGGGATATGGTGTGATCTGTTTTAGGATACCATGTGTTCTGAGCTGGGATACGGAGTGACCTGTACTGTGATATGGCGTGATCTGTACTGGGGTATGGACTGATGTGTACTGGGATAGGGTGTGATCTGCCCTCTGATAGAGGGTGATCTGTACTGCGATATGGCGTGATCTGTACTGGGATATGGGGTGATCTGTACTGGGACAGGGCGTGTTCTGCACTTTGATACGGGGTGTTCTGTACTGGGATAGGAGGGGATCTATACTGGGAAACAGCGTCATCTATATCATCATAGGGAATGATCTGTACTGGGATACCATGTGATCTGTGCTGGGATACAGTGTGATCTAAACTCTGATACGGCATGATCTGTACTGGGATAGGGTGTGACCTGTACTGGGATAAGGCGTGACCTATACTGGGATAAGGCATGATCTGCACTGGGACAGGGCATGATCTGTAATGGGATATGGAGCTATCGGTAGTGGGATACAGTTTGATCTGCACTGGCATACGGATCAATCTGTAGTTGGATACCGAGCGATTTGTACTGGGATACGGCTTGATCTGAATTGGGATATGAAATGATCTGTATTGTGATACGGGGTTATCTGTACTGCGATATGGAGTGATCTGTACTGGGTTACAGCGTGATCTTTACTGGGATAAGGCGTGATCTGTTCTGGGATACCATATGTTCTGTTCTGGGATGTGGAGTGATTTGTACGGTGATAGGCCTGATCTCTATTGGGAGAGTGCGTGGCCTGTAAAGGGAAATGGCGTGATCATTACTGGGATAAGGAATGATCGGTACTCGGATGGGGTGTGATCTCTACAGGGATTCTGTGTGATCTGCACAGGGATACAGAGCAATCTGTACTGGGATGTGGCATGATATGTACTGGGATACGGAGTAATCTGTACTGGGATACAGAGCCGTCTGTACTGTATATGATGTGTTCTGTACTGGTATATGACATGATCTGTACTGGGATGAGTAAACTGTACTGGGATTCGATGTGATCTGTTCTAGGATGGGTGTGATCTGTACTGAGATGCGGTGTGATCTGTACTGGGACAGGGTGTGATCTGTATTGGGTTATGCACTGATCTGTACTGGGATATGGCTTGATATGTACTGGGATATGGCATGATCTGTACTGGGACACGGAGCTGTCTGTACTGTATATGGCATGATCTCTAATGCTATATGACATGATCTGTACAGGGATGAGTGAACTGTACTGAGACTTGATGTGATCTGTTCTAGGATGGGCGTGATCTGTACTGGGACATGGTGTGATCGGTACTGGGGCAGGGCATTTTCTGTACTGCGTTATGGACTGATCTGTTCTGGGATAGGGCGTGATCTGCATTCTGAAACGGGGTGATCTGTACTGGGATAGGAGGGGATCTATACTGGGATAGGAGGTGATCTATACTTGGATACAGCGTGATTTATACAGTGATACCGCATGATCTGAACTGGGATACCATGTGATCTGTGCTGGGATACAGTGTGATCTGTACTGTGATACGGCATGATCTGGAGTGGGATAGTGCATAACCTGTACTGGGATAAGGCATGATCTGCACTGGGATAGGGCGTGATCTGTAATGGGATATGGAGCTATCTGTGCTGGGATACAGAGAGATCTGTACTGGGATGCGGAGAGATCTGTACTGGGATACGGTGTGATCTGTACTGGGATAGGGTGTGATCTGCCCTCTGATACAGGGTGATCTGTACTGGGATATGGCGTGGTCTGTACTGGGAAATAGGGTGATTTGTATTGGGATACGGGGTGATCAATACTGGGATACGAAGTGATCTGTACTGGGATACACTGTGATCTGTTATAGGATACCATGTGTTCTGTGATGGGATATGGATTGATCTTTACTGGGATATGGAGTGACCTGTACTGGGATGAGTGAACTTAACTGAGACTCGATGTTATCTGTTCTATGATGGGCGTGATCTGTCCTGGGATATGGTGTGTTCTGTACTGGGATAGGAGGGGATCTATACTGTGATAGGAGGTGATCTATACTGGGAAACCGCATCATCTATATTGTGATACGGCATGAACTGTGCTGGGATACCATGTGATCTGTGCTGGGATACAGTGTGATCTGTACAGTGATACAGCATGATCTGTACTGGGATAGGGCATGACCTGTACTGGCATAAAGCATGACCTGTACTGGGATAATGCATGATCTGCACTGGGATAGGGCATGATCTGTAATGGGATATGGAGCTATCGGTACTGGGATATGGTTTGATCTGCACTGGCATACGGATCAATCTGTAGTTGGATACCAAGTGATTTGTACTGGGATACGGCTTGATCTGAATTGGGATATGATGTGATCTGTATTGTGATACGGGGTTATCTGTACTGGGATATGGAGTGATCTGTACTGGGATATGGGGTAAGCTGTACTGGGATATGAGGTGATCTGTACTGGGCTATGGTGTGATTTTTTTGGGATACTACATGATCTGTTCTGTGATATGGAGTGATCTGTACTGGGAACCGTCGTGATCTGTACTGGGAAATGGCATTATCTGTACTGGGATACGGCGTGAACTGCACTTGGATACGGTGTGATACATGCTGTGATACAGGGTGATCTGTATTGGGATATGGCGTGACCTGTACAGGATATTAGTATACAGCATGATCTGCACTGGGATATGGTGAAATCTTTACTGGAATACAATAATATCTGTGCTGGGATACAGCGTGATCTATACTGTGATATGGCATGAACTGTACTGGGATAGGGCATGATCTGCACTGGGATAGGGCGTGATTTGTAATGGGATATGGGTGATTTGTAATGGGATAAGGGGTGCTCAGTACTGGGATACGAGTTGATCTGTACTGGGATATGGCATTATATTTAATGGGATATGGCATGATTTGTACTGGGATATCATGTGATCTGTTTTAGGATACCATGTGTTCTGTGCTGGGATACAGAGCGACCTGTACTGTGATATGGCGTAATCAGTACTGGGGTATGGACTGATGTGTACTGGGATAGGGCGTGATCTGCCCTCTGATACAGTGTGATCTGTACTGCGATATGGCGTGATCTGTACTGGGATATGGGGTGATCTGTACTGGGATATGAGGTAATTTGTACTGGGATATGGGGAGATCAATACTGGGATACGAGGTGATCTGTACTAGGATACGGCATGATCTTTACTGGGATATGGCATGATCTGTGCTGGGATACGGTGTGATCTGTTTTAGGATACCATGTGTTATGTGCTGGGATACGGAGTGATCTGTACTGGCATGCGATGTGATCTGTGCTAGGTCAGGGCGTGACCTGTACTGGCGTATGGACTGATGTTTACTGGGATAGGGAGTTATCAGCCCTCTGATACAGTGTGATCTGTACTGGGATATGGCGTGATCTGTACTGGGATACGGTGTGATCTGTACTGGGAGATGGCGTGATCTGTACTGGGATATGGGGTCATCTGTACTGGGATATGAGGTGATCTGTACTGGCGTACATTGTTATCTTTATGGGATACTATGTGATCTGTTCTGGGATATGTGGTTATTTGCACTGGGAACCGTCGTGATCTGTACTGGGATAGGGGGTGATCTATACTGGGATAGGGTGTGATCTGCCCTCTGATACAGGGTTATCTGTACTGGGGATATGGTGTGATCTGCCCTCTGAAACAGGGTGAACTGTACTGGGATATGGCCTGATCTGTACTGGGATACAGGGTGATCAATACTGGGATACGAGGTGATCTGTACTGGGATATGGCATTATATGGCATGATTTGCATGGGGATATGGTGTGATCTGTTTTAGGATACCATGTGTTCTGTGCTGGGAAATGGAGCGACCTGTACTGTGATATGGCGTGATCGGTACTGGGGTATGGACTGATGTGTACTGGGATTAGGTGTGATATGCCTCTGTTACAGGGTGATCTGTACTGCGATGTGGCGTGATCTGTACTGGGATACGGGGTGATCTGTACTGGAATATGAGGTGATTTGTACTGGGATAAGGGGTCATCAATACTGGGATATGAGGTGATCTGTACTAGGATACTGCATGATCTTTACTGGGATATGGCATGATCTGTGCTGGGATACGGTGTGATCTGTTTTAAGATACCATCTGTTCTGTGCTGGGAAAAGAAGTGATCTGTACTGGGATACGGTGTGATCTGTACTGGGTCAGGGCGTCATCTGTACTGCGTATGGACTGATGTGTACTGGGATAGGGCATTATCAGCCCTCTGATACAGGGTGATCTGTACTGGGATATGGTGAAATATTTACCGGAATACAACATTATCTGTGCTGGGATACGGAGTGATTTGTACTAGGATATTGTGTGATATGTCCTGGGATAAGGCATGATTTGTACTGGGATACGGAGCTGTCCGTGCTGTATATGATGTGATCTGTACTGGCATATGACGTGATCTGTGCTGGGATGAGTGAACTGTACTGCGATTCTTTGTGATCTGTTCTTGGATGGGCGTGATCTGTACTGGGATAAGGTGTGATCTGTATTTGGACAGGACGTGTTCTGTACTGCATTATGGACTGATCTGTACTGGGACAGGGCATGATCTGCACTCTGATACGGGGTGATCTGTACTGGGATAGGAGGTGACCTATACTGGGATACAGTGTGATCTATTCTGTGATACAGCATGATCTGTACTGGGATACCATGTGATCTGTGCTGGGATACAGAGTGATCTCTACTGTGATACGGCATGATCTGTACTGGGATAGGGCGTGACCTCTATTGGGATAAGGTGTGACCTGTACTGGGATAAGGCATGACCTGTTCTGGGATAAGGCATGATCTGCACTGGGAAAGGGCTTGATCTGTAATGGGATATGGAGCTATCTGTGCTGGGATACGGTTTGATCTGCACTGGCATACGGAGTGATCTGTAGTTGGATACCGTGTGATTTGTACTGGGATACGGCTTGATCTGAACTGGGATATGACGTGATCTGTACTGTGATATGGGGTTATCTGTACTGGGATATGGAGTGATCTGTACTGGGATACGGGGTTATCAGTACTGGGATATGAGGTGATCTGCACTAGGGTACGATGTGATCTTTATGGGATACCACGTGATCTGTTTTGGGATATGGAGTGATCTGTACTGGGAACCGTCGTGATCTGTACTGGGAAATGGCGTGATCTGCACTGGGATACGGCGTGATACATGCTGGGATACAGGGTGATCTGTATTGGGATATGGCATGACCTGTACAGGAAATGACTTGATCTGTACTGGGATACAGCATGATCTGCACAGGGATATGGTGAAATCTTTACTGGAATACAACATTATCTGTGCTTGGATATGGAGTGATCTGTACTGGGATACGGTGTGATCTGTACTGGGATATGGCATGATCTGTGCTGGGATATGGTGTGATCTGTACTGGGATATGGTGTGATCTGTACTGGGACAGGGTGTGATCTGTACTGGGGTATGGACTGATGTGTACTGGGATAGGGCATGATCAGCCTCTGATACAGGGTGATCTGTACTGGGATACGGGGTGATCTGTACTAGGATATGCGTGATTTGTACTGGGATAAGGCATGACCTGTTCTGGGATAAGGCATGATCTGCACTGGGATAGGGCATGATCTGTCATGGGATATGGAGCTATCTGTACCAGGATACGGTTTGATCTGCACTGTCCTCCGGATCAATCTGTAGTTGGATACCGCGCGATTTGTACTGGGATACGGCTTGATCTGAACTGGGATATGACGTGATCTGTATTGTGATACAGGGTTTTCTGTACTGAGATATGGAGTGATCTGTACTGGGATATGGGCTGATCTGTACTGGGATATGAGGTGATCTGTACTGGGGAACGGTGTGATCTTTACGGCATACTATGTGATCTCTTCTGGGATATGGAGTGGTCTGTACTGGGAACCATTGTGATCTGTACTGGGAAAAGGCATGATCTGTACTGGGATACGGCATGATCTGCACTGGGATACAGCGTGATACATGTTGGGATACAGGATGATTTGTATTTGGATATGGCATGACCTGTACAGGATATGACTTGATCTGTACTGGGATATAGCTTGATCTGCACTGGGATATCCTGAAATCTTTACTGGAATACAACATTATCTGTGCTGGGATACAGAGTGATCGGTACTGGGGTATGGTGTGATCTGTACTGAGATAGGGCATGATCTGCTCTCTGATACAGGGTGATCTGTACTGGGATATGGTGTGATCTGTACTGGGATATGGGGTGATTTGTATTGGGATACGGGGTGATCAATACTGGGATATGAAGTGATCTGTACTGGGATACGGTGTTTTCTTTATTGGGTTACGACATGATCTCTGCTGGGATATGGTGTGATCTGTTTTAGGATACCATGTGTTCTGTACTGGGATATGGAGTGATCTGTAGTGGGATACGGGGTGATCTATACTGGGATGTCGTTGATTTGTACTGGGATATGGGGTGATCAATATTGGGATATGAGGTCATCTGTACTGGGATATGGCATTAAATTTACTGGAATATGGCATGATTTGTACTGGGATATGGTGTGATCTGTTTTAGGATACCACGTATTCTGTGCTGGGATATGGAGCGGTCTGTACTGTGATATGGTGTGATCTGTACTGGGACAGGGAGTGATCTGTACTGGGGTATGGACTGATGTGTACTGGGATAGGGCATGATCAGCCCTCTGATGCGGGGTGATCTCTACTGGGTAATGGCATGATCTGTTCTGGGATATGGGGTGATCTGTATCGGTATCTGTGGTGATCTGTACTGGGATACGGAGTGTTCTGCTTTGGGATAAGGTGTGATCTGTACTGGGATACGGAGTTATCTGTCCTGGGATATCGAGTGATCTGTCCTGAGATATCGAGTGATCTGTCCTGAGATAAGGTGTGATATGTACTGTGATCTGGAATGACCTGTAATGGGATATCGAGTGATCTTGACTGGAATACAGAATGATTTGTGCTGGGATACGGCATGATCTGTATTGGGATATGGAATAAAATGTACTGGAATACTGCACAATTTGTATGGGGCTATGGAGTGAACTGAACTGGGATACTGCGCGGTATATACTGGGGTATGGAGGGAGCTGTACATGGATACTGCGTTATCTGTTCAGGGATAATGCATGATCAGTACTGGGATACTGCATTATCTGTACTGGCATACGGCATGATCTGTACTGGGATACGGCATGATCTGTACTGGGATACGGCATGATCTGCACTTGCATAAGGCACCATCCGCACTTGGGGGCAGAGTGATCTGTACTGGGATACGGAGTTACCTGTACTGGGACACAGAGTGACTTTTACTGGGATACGGCATGATCTGTAGTGGCATACAACATGATCTGAACTTAGGGACGGAGTGATCTGTACTGGGATATGGAGTTACCTGTACTGGGATAAGGTGCGATCTGTACTGGGAAACAGTGTGGTCTGTATTGGGATATGGAGTGAACTGTTCTGGGATACTGCACGGTATGTAATGGGATATTGAGTACTGGGATACTGCGTGAACTGTACTGGGATACGACGTGACTTATTCTTGGATATGGCATGATCTGTACAGGGATATGGTGTGGTCTGTACAGATATACAGGGTGATCTGTACTGGGAAATGGAGTTTATTTTACTGGGATACTGCGCGGTATATACTGGGGTATGGAGTGAACTGTAATGCATGATCTGCACAAGGATACTTCGTGATCTGTACTGGGATACTGAGTGACTTGTACTGGGATACATTGCGATCGGTACTGGGATACAAATTGATCTGTACTGGCATATGGAGTAAAATTTATTGGGATACGGCATGACCTGTACTGTGAGATGGGGTGATCCGGATTGGAATACAGAGTGATCTGTGCTGGGAGACAGGGTGATCTGTACAGGGATACAGGGTGATCAGTACTAGGGCATGTTGTGATCTGTATTGGGAAATGGGGTGATCATTACTGGGAAACAAAATCATCTGTACTGGAATACGACTAGACCTGTACTGTGAGATGGGGTGATCTGGACTCCAATATGGGGTGAGCTGTAGTGGGATATGATGTAATCTGCATGATCTGTACTGGGATATGGGGTGATCTGTACTGCGATATGGCGTGATATGTACAGGAATATAGAGTTATCTGTACTGGGGCATGGGGTGATCTGTGCTGGGATATGAGTGTTATCTGTACTGGGATATGGAGTGATCTGTACTGGGATACGGAGTGATCTGTACAGGGATATGGGGTGATCAGTTCTGGGATACAGTGTGATCTGTACTGGGACACGGAGTTACCTATACTGGGACAGAGAGTGACCTGTATTGGGATACGGCTTGACCTGTACTGGCATACAACATGATCTACACTTGGGGATGGAGTGATCTGTAGAGGGTACGGCATGACCTGTACTTAAATACGGGTTTACCTGTACTGGGACACAGAATGAACTGTGCTGGGATATGTTGTGATCTGTCCGGGGATAAGGTGTATTCTATACTGGGAAACACTGTTATCTGTACTGGGATATGGAGTGAACTGTTCTGGGATACTGTGTGATCTATACTGGGATACTGTGTGATCTGTACTGGGATATGGCATGATCTGTTTTTGGATATGGGGTGATCAGAACAGGGATGCATTGTGGTCTGTACAGGGATATGGGGTGATCAGTTCTGGGAAACGGTGTGATCTGTACTGGGATATGGCATGATCTGTTCTGGGATAAGGGGTGATCTGTATTGGTATATGGGATGGTCTGTGCTGGGATACTGCGTGACCTGTCCTGGGATACCCAGTGATCTGTCCTGGGATAAGGTGTGATATGTACTGGGATATGGAATGACCTGTACTGGGATACGGGGTGATCTTGACTGGAATACGGAGTGATCTTTGCTGGGATATGGCGTGATCTGTACTGTGATATGGAGTAAAATGTACTGGGATACTGCGTGATTTGCACGGGGATATAGAGTGAACTGAACTGGGATATGATGTGAATTGTACTGATATATGGCGTGATCTATCCTAGGATACGGCGTGATCTGCTCAGGCATTCGGGGTGATCAGTTCTGGGATACGGCGTGATCTGTACTGGGATACGGAGTGAACTGCACTGGGATACAACGTGATCTGTACTGGCATACGGCGTCATCTGCACTCGGGGACGGAGTGATCTGTACAGGGATACGGCATGACCTGTACTTGGATACGGAGTGACCTGTACTTGGGTTTAAGGTGTGATCTGTACTGTGAAACGGCGTGATCTGTAATAAGATATGGAGTGAACTGTACTGGGATACTGCGCATTTTGTACTGGGATACTATGTGATCTGTACAGGGAAACTGTGTGATCTGTACTGGAATACTGCATGACCTGTACTGGGATACGGCGGGATCTCTGCTGGTATACTGCATGATCTGTACTGGGATACGGCATGATCTGTTCTTGGATATAGGGTGATCTGTACAGGGATACGGTGTGGTCTGTACTGGGATATGACGTGATCTGTTCTGGGATATGGAGCAATCTCTACTGGGATACTGCATGAGTTGCAGGGGGATAAAGAGTGATCTCTACAGGGATATGGCGAGATCTGTATTTGGATATGGAGCGATCTGTACTGGGATACAGCATGACCTGTACTGGGATATGGAGTGATCTATACTGGAATAAGGTGTGATCAGTACTGGGATATGGGGCATTCTGTACTAGGATAGGGAGTGGCCTGCACCTGGACACAGGGTGACTTGTACTGGGATATGGTGTGATCAGTACTGGGATATGGCATGAAATGTGTTGGGATAAGGTGTGATCTGTACTGGGAAACAGAGGTAGCTGCACTGGGATGCTGCATGACTTGCACTGGGATATGGAGAGAACTGTATTGGGATATTGCGTGATCTGTTCTAGGATATAGAACCATAAAACCATAGAACACTACCGCACGGGAACACAGGCCATTTGGCTCTTCTAGTCTGTGCCAAATTATAATTCCGCTAGTCTCATTAACCTTCACCCAGTCCATAAGCCTCCAGACCTTTCCCATCCATGCATCGATCCAATTTATTCTTAAAACTTAAGAGTGAGCCCGCTTTTACCATCATATAGAACCATAAAACCATAGAACACTACCGCACGGGAACACAGGCCATTCGGCACTTCTAGCCTGTGCCGAATTATCATTCTGCTAGTCCCACTGACATGCACGCAGTCATTAACCCTCCACACCATTCCAATCCATGTATCTATCCAATATATTCTTAAATCTTAAGAGTGAGCCCGCACTTACCACGTCAGATGGCAGCTTGTTCCACATTCTCATCACTCTCTGAGTGAAGAAATTCCCCCTAATTTTCGCCCTAAACCTTTCCCTTTCACCCTAAAGCCATGTCGTCTCGTGTTTATCTCTCCTAATCGAAGTGGAAAGAGCCAACTCGCATTTACTCTGTCTGTACCCCTCATCATTTTGTAAACTTCTATCAAATCTCCCCTCATTCTTCTACGCTCCAAGGAATAAAGTCCTAACCTGTTTAATCTTTCCCTGTAACTCAACTCCTGAAGACCCGGCAACATCCTAGTAAATCTTCTCTGCTCTCTCTCAATCTTACTGATATCCTTCCTGTAGTTAGGCGACCAGAACTGTACACAATACTCCAAAGTTGGCCTCACCAATGTCTTATACAACCTCACCATAACATCCCAACTCCTATACACAATACTTTGATGTATGAAGGCCAGTATGCCAAAAGCTTTCTTTACAACCCTGTCTACCTGTGACGCCACCTTCAGGGAATTATGTATCTAAACTCCCGGATCCCTTTGTTCCTCCGCAGTCCTCAGTGCCCTAACATATACTGTAAATGTCCTACCTTGGTTTGACCTTCCAAAATGCAACACCTCACACTTTTCTGCATTAAATTCCATCTGCCATTGTCTGGCTCATTTTTCCAGTTGGTCCAGAAACCTCTGCAAGCTTTGAAAGCCTTCCTCGCTGTCCACAATGCCTCCAATCTTAGAGTCATCAGCAAACTTGCTGATCCAATTTACCACATTATCATCCAAATCATTGATATAGACAACAACCAACAATGGTCCCAGCACAGATCCCTGAGGCACACCAATAGTCACAGACCTGCAATCTGAGAAGCAATCATCCACTACCACTCTCTGTCTTCTCCCACACAGCCAATTTCAAATCCAGTTTACAACTCTCCATGGATACCAAGTGTCTGAACCGTCTTAACTAACCTCTCATGTGGCACCTGGTCAAACGCCTTAAAAAAGTCCATGTAGACAACATCCACAGTCTTTCCTTCGTCTACTTTCTTGGTAACCTCCTCGGAAAGATCTACAAGGTACGCAAAACACGAACTACCACGCATAAAGCCATGCTGACTATCCTTAATCAGCACTTGGCTGTCCAAATAATTCTATATCCGATCTCTCAGAACACCTTCCAATAATTTACCTACTACTGACGTCAGGCTCACAGGCCTGAAATTACCTGGATTACTTTTGGAGTCTTATTTATACAACAGAACAACATGAGCTACCATGCAATCCCCCGGCACCTCACCCGTAGCTAAAGACATTTGAAAGATTCTGCCAGGGCCCCTGCAATTTCTACACTAGTCTGCCTCAAGGTCCAAGGGAAAATCATGTCAAGCCCGAAGGATTGATCTACCTTTATTTACTGTAAGGCAGCAAGCACCTCCTCCTCTTTAATCTCTATATGTTCCATGACACTACTGCTTGTTTCCCTTCCTTCCTTATACACTCTGCCAGTTTCCTGAGTAAATCCTGATGCATAAAAACTCTTTAAGATCTCCCCCATCTCGTGAGGCTCCACACATAGATGACCACTCTGATCTTCAAGGGGACCAATTGTGTCCCTTACTATCCTTTTACTCTTAATATACTTGTACAAACCCTTCGGGTTTACCTTCACATTTTCGGCCAAAGCACCCTCATGTCTGCTTTTTGCCTTCCTGATTTCCTTCTTTAGTATTTTCTTACATTTTCTATACTCTACAAGTAGCTCATTTGCTCCTTGTTGCCTATACCTGTGATACACCTCTCTCTTCTTCCTAACCAGATCGCCAATATCCCTTGAAAACCAAAGTTCCCTATGCCTGTTACCTTTGCCTTTATTCCTGACAGGAACATGCAAACTCAGCACTTTGAATGCCTTCCAATTACTGAACACGTCCTTGCCAGAAAACAACTTATCCCAATCCAGTCTTCCTAGATCCTTTCTCATTTCCACAAAATTGGCCTTTCTCCAATTCAGAATCTCAACTCACAGACCACACCTTTCCTTCTCCGTAATTAACTCTAAACTAATGACATTGTGGACGCTGGACACAAAATGTTTGCCTACACATACTTCTGTCACCTGACCTGTCTGGTTCCCTAATAGGAGATCAAGTCTTGCATCCTCTCTCATTGGTACCTCTATATATTGATTTAGAAAACTTTCCTGAATACATTTGACAAACTCCAACCCTCCAGCCCTTTTACAGTATGGGAGTCCCAGTCAATATGTGGAAAGTTAAAATCTCCCACTATCACAACTTTCTGTTTCTTACATTGAGCTGCAATCTCTCTACAGATTTGCTCCTCCAATTCTCTTTGACAATTGGACAGTGCATAATACAACTCTAAGAGTGTGATCACACATTTCCTGTTCCTCAGCTCCACCCATATGGCCTCTGTAGATGAGCCCCCTGTGCTGTCCTGTCTACGCACAGCTGTGATATTTTCGTGACTAGTAATGCCAGTCCTCCCCATTTTATCCTCCCTCCTCTATCACATCAGAATCAATGGAACCCTGGAACATTGAGCTGCCAGTCCTGCCCCTCCTGCAACCAAGTCTCACTAATAACAATAATGTCGTAATCCCATGTGCCAATCTACGCCCTAAGCTCATCTGCCTTTCTGACAATACTCCTTGCATTGAGATAGATGCAGATGAGAACATTTCTATCACATACAAACCTTTGATTTCTATACATGCATTCCTCGCTTGACCTTTATCCTCCTCCACCTCACTATCTGCTCTAACACTCTGATACCCCTCCCCCTGCAAATCTAGTTTAAATGCCCCGGAGCAGCACTAGGAAACCTACCCACAAGGATGTTAGTCGCCCTCCAGTTCAGGTGCAAACCGTCCTGTCGGAAAAAGTCCCACCTTCCCAGGAACAGAGCTCAATTCTCCAGAAACATGAAGGCCTCCCTCCTGCACCATCTCTTTAGCCACGTATTTAGTTGCATTATCTTTCTATTTCTAAACTCACTAGCACATGGCATGGGTATGGAGTGAACTGTACTGGGATAGGGCGTGATCTGTGCTGGGATATGGAGCGAAATGTATTGGAATAATTTGTGATCTGTGAAGGCATACGATTTGTCCTGTGCTGGGATATGGTGTGACCTGTACTAGGATATGGCATGATCTGTACTGGGTTACCACGTGATCTGTATGGGTATGGAATGAACTGTACTGGGATAGGGCGTGATCTTTGCAGGGATATGGAGCAAAATGTATTGGGATATTAAGTGATCTGTGCAGGGATACTACGTGATCTGTAGTGGGGTACGGGGTGATCCTTACAGGGTTAAAGTGTGATGTGTACTGTGATATGTGGTGATCTATACAGGAATATAGTGTGATTAATAATGGGATACTGCGTAATCTGTACAGGAATACTGCATGATCTGTACTGGGATAGGGCATGATATGTACTGGGATAGGGCATGAACAGGACTGGGAAACAGTGTTATCTGTTCTGGGATATGGAATTATCTGTACTGCATGATATGTACTGGGATACAGCGTGAACAGTATTGGGATACAGCGTGATTTGTGCTAGTATACTGCATGATCTGTACAGGGATACTACGTGATCTGTAGTGGGGTACGGGCTGATCCTTATTGGGTTAAGGTGTGATCTGTATTGTGATATGTGGTGATCTATTCAGGAATATAGTGTGATTAAGTTGTATTGGGATATGGCATGATCTGTTCTTGGATATGGGGTGATCTGTACTGGGATACGCTATGGTCTTTACAGGGATACGGTGTGATCTATACTGGGATATGGTGTGATATGTAATGGGATACGACATGATCAGGACTGGGATACGGCGTGATCTGTTCTGGGATATGGAGAGATTTGTACTGGGAAACGGAGGTAACTGCACTGGGATGCTGCATGACTTGCACTGGGATATGGGGAGAACTGTACTGGGATATTGCGTGATCTGTTCGAGGAGATAGAACCATAAAACCATAGAACACTACCGCACGGGAACACAGGCCATTCGGCACTTCGAGTCTGTGCCGAATTATCATTCTGCTAGTCCCATTGACATGCACGCAGTCTGTAACCCTCCACACCATTCCAATCCATGTATCTATCCAATTTATTCTTAAAACTTAAGAGTGAGCCCACATTTACCACGTCAGAATGCAGCTCGTTCCACACTCTCACCACTCTCTGAGTGAAGAAATTCCCCCTAATGTTCCCCCTAAACCTTTCCCCTTTCACCCAAAAGCCATGTCCTCTCATGTTTATCTCTCCTAATCTAAGTGGAAAGCACCTACTCACATTTATTCGGTCTATACCCCTCATAATTTTGTAAAGTTCTATCAAATCTCCCCTCGTTCTTCTACGTTCCAAGGAATAAAGTCCTAACCTGTTCAATCTTTCCCTGTAACTCAACTCCTGAAGACCCGGCAACATCCTAGTAGATCGCTGCTCTCTCTCAATCTTACTGATATCCTTCCTGTAGTTAGGTGACAAGAACTGCATACAATACTCCAAATTTGGCCTCACCAATGTCTCATATATCGTCACCATTACATTCCAACTCTTATACTCAATACTTTGATTTATGAAGGCCAGTATGCCAAAAGCTTTCTTTAAAACCTTGTCTACTGGTGACGCCACTTTCAGGGAATTATGTATCTGAACTCCCGGATCCCTTTGTTCCTCCGCAGTCCTCAGTGCCCTACCATGTACTGTGTATGTCCTACCTTGGTTTGACCTTCCAAAATGTAACACCTCACACTTTTCTGCATTATATTCCATCTGCCATTTTCTGGCTCATTTTTCCAGTTGGTCCAGAAACCTCTGCAAGCTTTGAAAGCCTTCCTCGCTGTCCACAATGCCTCCAATCTTAGAGTCATCAGCAAACTTGCTGATCCAATTTACCACATTATCATCCAAATCATTGATATAGACAACAACCAACAATGGTCCCAGCACAGATCCCTGAGGCACACCAATAGTCACAGACCTTCAGTCTGAGAAGCAATCATCCACTACCACTCTCTGTCTTCTCCCACACAGCCATTTTCAAATCCAGTTTACAACCTCTCCATGGATACCAAGTGTCTGAACCGTCTTAACTAACCTCTCATGTGGCACCTGGTCAAACGCCTTACCAAAGTCCACGTAGACAACATCCACAGTCTTTCCTTCGTCTACTTTCTTGGTAACCTCCTCGGAAAGCTCTACAAGTTACGCAAAATACTAACTACCATGCATAAAGCCATGCTGACTATCCTTAATCAGCACTTGGCTGTCCAAATAATTCTATATCCGATCTCTCAGAACCCCTTCCAATAATTTACCTACTACTGACGTCAGGCTCACAGGCCTGAAATTACCTGGATTACTTTTGGAGTCTTATTTATACAACAGAACAACATGAGCTACCGTGCAATCCCCCGGCACCTCACCCGTAGCTAAAGACATTTGAAAGCTTCTGCCAGGGCCCCTGCAATTTCTACACTAGTCTGCCTCAAGGTCCAAGGGAATATCATGTCAAGCCCGAAGGATTGATCTACCTTTATTTACTGTAAGGCAGCAAGCACCTCCTCCTCTTTAATCTCTATATGTTACATGACACTACTGCTTGTTTCCCTTCCTTCCTTATACACTATGCCAGTTTCCTGAGTAAATCCTGATGCATAAAAACTGTTTAAGATCTCCCCCATCTCGTGAGGCTCCACACATAGACGACCACTCTGATCTTCAAGGGGACCAATTGTGTCCCTTACTATCCTTTTACTCTTAATATACTTGTACAAACCCTTCGTGTTTACCTTCACATTATCGGCCAAAGCACCCTCATGTCTGCTTTTTCCCTTCCTGATTTCCTTCTTTAGTATTTTCTTACATTTTCTATACTCTACAAGTAGCTCATTTGCTCCTTGTTGCCTATACCTGTGATACACCTCTCTCTTGTTCCTAACCAGATCGCCAGTATCCCTTGAAAACCAAGGTTCCCTATGCCTGTTAACTTTGCCTTTATTCCTGACAGGAACATGCAAACTCTGCACTTTGAATGCCTTCCACTTACTGAACACGTCCTTGCCAGAAAACAACTTATCCCAATCCAATCTTCCTAGATCCTTTCCCATTTCCACAAAATTGGCCTTTCTCCAATTCAGAATCTCAACTCAAAGACCACACCTTTCCTTCTCCGTAATTAACTCTAAACTAATGACATTGTGGACGCTGGACACAAAATGTTTGCCTACACATACTTCTGTCACCTGACCTGTCTGGTTCCCTAATAGGAGATCAAGTCTTGCATCCTCTCTCGTTGGTACCTCTATATATTGATTTAGAAAACTTTCCTGAATACATTTGACAAACTCCAACCCTCCAGCCCTTTTTCAGTATGGGAGTCCCAGTCAATATGTGGAAAGTTAAAATCTCCCACTATCACAACTTTCTGTTTCTTACATTGAGCTGCAATCTCTCTACAGATTTGCTCCTCCAATTCTCTTTGACAATTGGGCAGTGTATAATACAACTCTAAGAGTGTGATCACACATTTCCTGTTCCTCAGCTCCACCCATATGGCCTCTGTAGATGAGCCCTCTGTGCTGTCCGGTCTACGCACAGCTGTGATATTTTCGTGACTAGTAATGCCATTGCTCCCCATTTAATCCTCCCTCCTCTAACACGTCAGAATCAATGGAACGCTGGAACATTGAGCTGCCAGTCCTGCCCCTCCTGCAACCAAGTCTCACTAATAACAATAATGTCGTAATCCCACGTGCCAATCTACACCCTAAGCTCATCTGCCTTTCTGACAATACTCCTTGCATTGAGATAGATGCAGATGAGAACATTTCTATCACATACAAACCTTTGATTTCTATACATGCATTCCTCGCTTGACCTTTATCATCCTCCACCTCACTATCTGCTCTAACACTCTGATACCCCTCCCCCTGCAAATCTAGTTTAAACACCCCGGAGCAGCACTAGCAAACCTACCCACAAGGAAGTTAGTCGCCCTCCAGTTCAGGTGCAAACCGTCCTGTCGGAAAAAGTCCCACCTTCCCTGGAACAGAGCTCAATTCTCCAGAAACATGAAGGCCTCCCTCCTGCACCATCTCCTTAGCCACGTATTTAGCTGCATTATCTTTCTATTTCTAGCCTCAATAGCACGTGGCATGGGTATGGAGTGAACTGTACTGGGATAGGGCGTGATCTGTGCTGGGATATGGAGTGAAATGTATTGGAATAATGTGTGATCTGTGAAGGGATACGATTTGACCTGTGCTGGGATATGGTGTGACCTGTACTGGGATATGGCATGATCTGTACTGGGTTACCGCGTGATCTGTATGGGTATGGAGTGAACTGTACTGGGATAGGGCATGATCTTTGCAGGGATATGGAGCAAAATGTTTTGGGATATTACGTGTCCTGTGCAGGGATACAATTTGACCTGTATTGGGATACAGTGCGACCTGTACTGGGACATGGCATTATCTGTATTGGGTTACCGCGTGATCTGTATGGGTATGGAGTTAATTGTACTGGGATAGGGTGTGATCTTTGCATGGATATGGAGCAAAATGTATTGGGATATTATGTGATCTGTGCAGGGACACGATTTGACCTGTACTGGGAATGTTGTGACCTGTACTGGGACATGGCATTATCTGTACTGGGATATGGTGTGATCTGTACTGGGATACTATGTGATTTGTACTGGGATATGGCATGATCTGTACAGGGATACTACGTGATCTGTAGTGGGATACGGGGTGATCCTTATTGGGTTAAGGTGTGATCTGTATTGTGATATGTGGTGATCTATACAGGAATATAGTGTGATTAAGTTGTATTGGGTTATGGCATGATCTGTTCTTGGATATGGGGTGATCTGTACTGGGATACGCTATGGTCTTTACAGGGATACGGTGTGATCTATACTGGGATATGGTGTGATATGTAATGGGATACGACGTGATCAGGACTGGGATACGGCGTGATCTGTTCTGGGATGTGGAGAGATCTGTACTGGGAAACGGAGGTAACTGCACTGGGATGCTGCATGTCTTGCACTGGGATATGGGGAGAACTGTACTGGGATATTGCGTGTTCTGTTCTAGGAGATAGAAACATAAAACCATAGAACACTACAGCACGGGAACACAGGCCATTCGGCACTTCTAGCCTGTGCCAAATTATCATTCCGCTAGTCCCATTGACATGCACCCAGTCCGTAACCCTCCACACCATTCCAATCCATGTATCTATCCAATTTATTCTTAAAACTTAAGAGTGAGCCCACATTTACCACGTCAGATGGCAGCTCGTTCCACACTCTCACCACTCTCTGAGTGAAGAAATTCCACCTAATGTTCCCCTAAACCTTTCCCCTTTCACCCTAAAGCCATGTCCTCTCGTGTTTATCTCTCCTAATCTAAGTGGAAAGAGCCTACTCACATTTACTCTGTCTATACCCCTCATCATTTTGTAAACTTCTATCAAATCTCCCCTCATTCTTCTACGCTCCAAGGAATAAAGTCCTAACCTGTTTAATCTTTCCCTGTAACTCAACTCCTGAAGACCCGGCAACATCCTAGTAAATCGCTGCTCTCTCTCAATCTTACTGATATCCTTCCTGTAGTTAGGCGACCAGAACTGCATACAATACTCCAAATTTGGCCTCACCAATGTCTCATATATCCTCACCATTACATTCCAACTCTTATACTCAATACTTTGATTTATGAAGGCCAGTATGCCAAAAGCTTTCTTTAAAACCTTATCTACTGGTGACGCCACTTTCAGGGAATTATGTATCTGAACTCCCGGATCCCTTTGTTCCTCCGCAGTCCTCAGTGCCCTACCATATACTGTGTATGTCCTACCTTGGTTTGTCCTTCCAAAATGTAACACCTCACACTTTTCTGCATTATATTCCATCTGCCATTGTCTGGCTCATTTTTCCAGTTGGTCCAGAAACCTCTGCAAGCTTTGAAAGCCTTCCTCGCTGTCCACAATGCCTCCAATCTTAGAGTCATCAGCAAACTTGCTGATCCAATTTACCACATTATCATCCAAATCATTGATATAGACAACAACCAACAATGGTCCCAGCACAGATCCCTGAGGCACACCAATAGTCACAGACCTGCAGTCTGAGAAGCAATCATCCACTACCACTCTCTGTCTTCTCCCACACAGCCAATTTCAAATCCAGTTTACAACTCTCCATGGATACCAAGTGTCTGAAACGTCTTAACTAACCTCTCATGTGGCACCTGGTCAAACGCCTTAAAAAAGTCCATGTAGACAACATCCACAGTCTTTCCTTCGTCTACTTTCTTGGAAGATCCTCGGAAAACTCTACAAGGTTCGTTAAACACGAACTACCACGCATAAAGCCATGCTGACTATACTTAATCAGCACTTGGCTGTCCAAATAATTCTATATCCGATCTCTCAGAACAACTTCCAATAATTTACCTACTACTGACGTCAGGCTCACAGGCCTGAAATTACCTGGATTACTTTTGGAGTCTTATTTATACAACAGAACAACATGAGCTACCGTGCAATCCCCCGGCACCTCACCCGTAGCTAAAGACATTTGAAAGATTCTGCCAGGGCCCCTGCAATTTCTACACTAGTCTGCCTCAAGGTCCAAGGGAAAATCATGTCAAGCCCGAAGGATTGATCTACCTTTATTTACTGTAAGGCAGCAAGCACCTCCTCCTCTTTAATCTCTATATGTTACATGACACTACTGCTTGTTTCCCTTCCTTCCTTATACACTCTGCCAGTTTCCTGAGTAAATACTGATGCATAAAAACTGTTTAAGATCTCCCCCATCTCGTGAGGCTCCACACATAGACGACCACTCTGATCTTCAAGGGGACCAATTGTGTCCCTTACTATCCTTTTACTCTTAATATACTTGTACAAACCCTTCGGGTTTACCTTCACATTATCGGCCAAAGCACCCTCATGTCTGCTTTTTCCCTTCCTGATTTCCTTCTTTAGTATTTTCTTACATTTTCTATACTCTACAAGTAGCTCATTTGCTCCTTGTTGCCTATACCTGTGATACACCTCTCTCTTGTTCCTAACCAGATCGCCAGTATCCCTTGAAAACCAAGGTTCCCTATGCCTGTTAACTTTGCCTTTATTCCTGACAGGAACATGCAAACTCTGCACTTTGAATGCCTTCCACTTACTGAACACGTCCTTGCCAGAAAACAACTTATCCGAATCCAATCTTCCTAGATCCTTTCTCATTTCCACAAAATTGGCCTTTCTCCAATTCAGAATCTCAACTCAAAGACCACACCTTTCCTTCTCCGTAATTAACTCTAACATAATGACATTGTGGACGCTGAACACAAAATGTTTGCCTACACATACTTCTGTCACCTGACCTGTCTGGTTCCCAAATAGGAGATCAAGTCTTGCATCCTCTCTCGTTGGTACCTCTATATATTGATTTAGAAAACTTTCCTGAATACATTTGACAAACTCCAACCCTCCAGCCCTTTTTCAGTATGGGAGTCCCAGTCAATATGTGGAAAGTTAAAATCTCCCACTATCACAACTTTCTGTTTCTTACATTGAGCTGCAATCTCTCTACAGATTTGCTCCTCCAATTCTCTTTGACAATTGGGCAGTGTATAATACAACTCTAAGAGTGTGATCACACATTTCCTGTTCCTCAGCTCCACCCATATGGCCTCTGTAGACGAGCCCTCTGTGCTGTCCTGTCTACGCGCAGCTGTGGTATTTTCGTGACTAGTAATGCCAGTCCTCCCCATTTAATCCTCCCTCCTCTATCACGTCAGAATCAATGGAACCCTAGAACATTGAGCTGCCAGTCCTGCCCCTCCTGCAACCAAGTCTCACTAATAACAATAATGTCGTAATCCCATGTGCCAATCTACGCCCTAAACTCATCTGCCTTTCTGACAATACTCCTTGCATTGAGATAGATGCAGATGAGAACATTTCTATCACATACAAACCTTTGATTTCTATACATGCATTCCTCGCTTGACCTTTATCATCGTCCACCTCACTATCTGCTCTAACACTCTGATACCCCTCCCCCTGCAAATCTAGTTTAAACGCCCCGGAGCAGCACTAGCAAACCTACCCGCAAGGAAGTTAGTCGCCCTCCAGTTCAGGTGCAAACCGTCCTGTCGGAAAAAGTCCCACCTTCCCTGGAACAGAGCGCAATTCTCCAGAAACATGAAGCCCTCCCTCCTGCACCATCTCCTTAGCCACGTATTTAGTTGCATTATCTTTCTATTTCTAGCCTCAATAGCACGTGGCATGGGTATGGAGTGAACTGTACTGGGATAAGGCGTGATCTGTGCTGGGATATGGAGTGAAATGTATTGGAATAATGTGTGATCTGTGAAGGGATACGATTTGACCTGTGCTGGGATATGGTGTGACCTGTACTGGGATATGGCATGATCTGTACTGGGTTACCACGTGATCTGTATGGGTATGGAGTGAACTGTTCTGGGATAGGGCGTGATCTTTGCAGGGATATGGAGCAAAATGTATTGGGATATTACGTGACCTGTGCAGGGATACAATTTGACCTGTATTGGGATACAGTGCGACCTGTACTGGGACATGGCATTATCTGTATTGGGTTACCGCGTGATCTGTATGGGTATGGAGTTAATTGTACTGGGATAGGGTGTGATCTTTGCATGGATATGGAGCAAAATGTATTGGGATATTATGTGATCTGTACAGGGACACGATTTGACCTGTACTGGGAATGTTGTGACCTGTAATGGGAAATGGCATTATCTGTACTGGGATATGGTGTGATCTGTACTGGGATATTATGTGATTTGTACTGGGATATGGTATGATCTGTACAGGGATACTACGTGATCTGTAGTGGGATACGGGGTGATCCTTATTGGGTTAAGGTGTGATCTGTATTGTGATATGTGGTGATCTATACAGGAATATAGTGTGATTAAGTTGTATTGGGATATGGCATGATCTGTTCTTGGATATGGGGTGATCTGTACTGGGATACGCTATGGTCTTTACAGGGTTATGGTGTGATCTATACTGGGATATGGTGTGATATGTAATGGGATACGACGTGATCAGGACTGGGATACGGCGTGATCTGTTCTGGGATGTGGAGAGATCTGTACTGGGAAACGGAGGTAACTGCACTGGGATGCTGCATGACTTGCACTGGGATATGGGGAGAACTGTATTGGGATATTGCGTGATCTGTTCTAGGATATAGAACCATAAAACCATAGAACACTACAGCACAAAGCACAGGCCATTCGGCACTTCTAGCCTGTGCCGAATTATCATTCCGCTAGTCCCATTGACATGCACGCAGTCCGTAACCCTCCACACCATTCCAATCCATTTATCTATCCAATTTATTCTTAAAACTTAAGAGTGAGCCCGCATTTGCCACGTCAGAATGCAGCTCATTCCACACTCTCACCACTCTCTGAGTGTAGAAGTTCCCCCTAATGTTCCCCTAAACCTTTCCCCTTTCACCCTAAAGCCATGTCCTCCCATGTTTATCTCTCCTACTCTAAGTGGAAAGCACCTACTCACATTTTTTCTGTCTATACCCCTCATCATTTTGTAAAATTCTATCAAATCTCCCCTCGTTCTTCTACACTCCAAGGAATAAAGTCCTAACCTGTTTAATCTTTCCCTGTAACTCAACTCCTGAAGACCCGGCAACATCCTAGTAAATCTTCTCTGCTCTCTCTCAATCTTACTGATATCCTTCCTGGAGTTAGGCGACCGGAACTGGATACAATACTCCAAAGTTGGCCTCATATAACCACATGAGAAATTAGTTAAGAAGTTTCAGACTTGGTATCCATGGAGAGTTTGTAAACTGGATTAGAAATTGGTCTCATATAACCTCACCGTAACATCCCACCTCTTATACTCAATACTTTGATTTATGAAGGCCAGTATGCCAAAAGCTTTCTTTACAACCCTGTCTACCTGTGACGCCACTTTCAGGGAATTATGTATCTGTTCTCACAGATAACTTTGTTCCTCCGCAATCCTAAGTGCCCTACCATTTATTTTGTATGTCCTACCTTGGTTTGAACTTCCAAAATGCAACACCTCACACTTTTCTGCACTTAATACCATCTGCCATTTTCTGGCCCATTTTTCCAGTTGGTCCCTCTGCAAGCTTTGAAAGCCTTCCTCACTGTCCACAATGCCTCCAATCTTAGAGTCATCTCAAACTTGCTGATCCAATTTACCACATTATCATCCAAATCATTGATATAGACAACAACCAACAATGGTCCCAGCACAGATCCCTGCGGCACACCAATAGTCACAGACCTCCAGTCTGAGAAGCAATCATCCACTACCACTCTCTGTCTTCTCCCACACAGCCAATTTCAAATCCAGTTTACAACTCTCCATGGATACCAAGTGTCTGAAACTTCTTAACTAATTTCTCATGTGGTACCTTGTCAAAGGCCTTACCAAAGTCCACGTAGACAACATCCACAGTCTTTCCTTCGTCTACTTTCTTGGTAACCTCCTCGGAAAACTCTACAAGTTTCATTAAACATGACCTACCACGCACAAAGCCATGCTGACTATCCTTAATCAGCCCTTGGCTGTCCAAATAATTCTATATCCAATCTTTCAAAACACCTTCCAATAATTTAGCTACTACTAAGATATGGCTCACTGACCTGAAATTACCTGGTTTGCTTTTGGATTCTATTTTAAGCTACAGAACAACATAAGATACCCTTCAAACCTCCGGCACCTCATCTGTGGCTAAGGTATTTTTAAAGATTCTGCCAGGGCCCCTGCAATTTCTACACTAGTCTCCCTCAAGGTCCACGGGAATATCATGTCAAGCCCGGAGGATTTATCTACCTTTATTCGCTTTAAGGCAGCAAGCACCTCCTCCTCTTTAATCTCTATATGTTCCATGACACTACTGTTTGTTTCCCTTCCTTCCTTATACATTATGCTTGTTTCCTGAGTAAATACTGATGCATAAAAACTGTTTAAGATCTCCCCCATCTCGTGAGGCTCCACACATAGACGACCACTCTGATCTTCAAGGGGACCAATTGTGTCCCTTACTATCCTTTTACTCTTAATATACTTGTACAAACCCTTCGGGTTTACCTTCACATTATCGGCCAAAGCACCCTCATGTCTGCTTTTTGCCTTCCTGATTTCCTTCTTTAGTATTTTCTTACATTTTCTATACTCTACAAGTAGCTCATTTGCTCCTTGTTGCCTATACCTGTGATACACCTCTCTCTTCTTCCTAACCAGATCGCCAATATCCCTTGAAAACCAAGGTTCCCTATGTCTAATAACTTTGCCTTTATTCCTGACAGGAACATGCAAACTCTGCACTTTGAATGCCTTCCACTTACTGAACACATCCTTGCCAGAAAACAACTTATCCCAATCCACTCTTCCTAGATCCTTTCTCATTTCCACAAAATTGGCCTTTCTTCAATTTTGAATCTCAGCTGAAGGACCAGACCTTTCCTTATCCATAATTAACTTAAAACTAATGACATTGTGGTCACTGGACCCAAAATGTTCGCCTACACATACTTCTGTCACCTGAACTGTCTGGTTCCCTAATCAGAGATTAAGTCTTGCATCCTCTCTCATTGGTACCTCTATATATTGATTTAGAAAACTTTCCTCAACACATTTGACAAACTCCAATCCATCCAGCCCTTTTTCAGTATGGGAGTCCCAGTCAAAAAAAGAAAGTTATAATCTCCTACTATCACAACTTTCTGTTTCTTACATCGGTTTGCTATCTCTCTACAGATTTGCTCCTCCAATTCTCTTTGACTATAGGGCGGTCTATAATACAACCCTCTTAGTGTGGTCACACCTTTCCTGTTCCTCAGCTCCACCCATATGGCCTCTGTAGACGAGCCTTCCGGGCTGTCCTGTCTACACACAGCTGTGATATTTTCCGTGACTAGTAATGCTACTCCTCCCTCTTTCATCCCTCCCCATCTATCACATCTGAAACAATGGAACCCTGGAACATTGAGCTGCCAGTCCTGCCCCTCCTGCAACCAAGTCTCACTAATAACAATAGTGTCGTAATCCCACGTGCCAATCTACGCCCTAAGCTCATCTACTTTTCTGACAATACTCCTTGCATTGAAATAGATGCACCTGAGGACATTTCTATCATGTATCTTGATTTCTGTCTATACATGCATTCCTCGCTTGACATTTATCCTCTTCCACCTCACAATCTGCTCTAACACTCTGATTCCCCTACCCCTGCAAATCTAGTTTAAACACCCCGGAGGAGCACTAACAAACCTCCCCACAAGGATGTTAGTCCTCCTCCAGTTCAGGTGCAAACCGTCCTGTCGGAACAGGTCCCACCATCCCTGGAACAGAGCGCAATTCTCCAGAAACATGAAGTCCTCCCTCCTGCACCATCTCCTTAGCCACGTATTTAGCTGCATTAACTTCCTATTTCTAGCCTCACTAGTATGTGGCACAGGTATAGAGTGAACTGTACTGTGATAGGGCGTGATCTGTGCTGGGATATGGAGTGAATTGTACTGGGATACTGTGTGATTTGTAGAGTGATACGATTTGACCTGTACTGGGATACAACATGATCTGTACTAGAATACAGCATGATCTGTACGGGTATGGAGTGAACTTTACTTGGATAAGGCATGATGTTTGCTGGGATATGGAGCAAAATGTACTGGGATACTATGTGAACTGTACAGGGATATGATTTGACCTGTTCTGGGATATGGCTTGAACTGTTCTGGGTTATTGTGTGATCTGTACTGGGATACAGCATGATCTATATTGGGTTACAGTGTGATCTGTACTGGGATATGTAGTGAACTGTACTGCGATAGTGCATGATCTGTGCTGGGATATGGAACAAAATGTTCTGGGATACTGTGTGATCTGTACAGTGATATACTTTGACCTGTGCTGGGATATGGCATGATCTGCACTGGGATACAACATGATCTGTACTGGGATACAACATGATCTGTACTAGGATACAGCGTGATCTGTATGGGTATGGAGTGAACTGTACTTCGATAGGGCATGATCTTTACTGGGATATGGAGCAAAATGTATTGGGATACAATGTGAACTGTACAGGGATATGATTTGACCTGTACTGGGATATGGCGTGAACTGTACTGGGATACGGTGTGATCTGTACTGAAATACAGCATGATGTGTACTGGGATACAGCGTGATTTGTGCTGGGATATGGAGTGATCTCTACTGGGATAGGGCGTGATCTGTGCTGTGATTTGGAGCGAAATATACTGGGATACTCCCTCATCTGTAGAGGGATATGTTTTAATCTGTACAGAGATACGGTGTGACCTGTATTGGGATATGGCATGATCTTTACAGGGATACAACGTGATCTGTACTGGGATATGGGGTGATCTGTACTGGGATATGGTGTGATTAGTACTGGGATACCGCAAGATCTGTACAGGGATACTGCATGATCTGTACTGGGATATGGCGTGACATGTACTGGGATAGGGCGTGATCAGGACTGAGATACGGTGTTATCTATTCTGGGATACTGCATGATATGTACTAGGATATGGAGTGAACAGTATTGGGATACGGTGTGATCTGTACTTGGATATGGAGCGATCTGTACTGGGATAAAGAGTGAACTGTACTGGGATCGGCATGATATGCACTGGGATACTGCGTGATCTGTACTGGGATATGGGTTGATCTGTACTGGGATACAGTGTGATCTATACTGGGATAAGGTGTGATCTGTACTGGGTTATTGGGTGATCTGCACTGGGATATGGCGTGATCTATACTGGGATATGGTGTGATCTGTACTGGGATACAGAGTTAGCTATCCTGGGATGCTGCATTACTTGCAATGAGATGTGGAGAGAACTGTACTGGGATATTGCGTGATCTGTTCTGGATATGGCTTGATCTGTACTGAGAAATGTGGTGACCTGTACTGGGATGTTGCATGGATTTGGGATGATCTGCACTGGGATACCCCATAATATGTATTGGAATATGGGATGATGTGTACTGGGATAAGGAGTGATCTGTGCTGAGATACGGAATGATCTGAACTGGAGTACGGGGTGATCTGTGCTGGGATACAGAATGATCTTTACTGGGATATGGCCTGAACTGTACTGGGATGTGGAGTGACCTGTGCAGGGATATGACGTGATCTGTGCTGGGATATGGGGTGATCTGTACTGTGACATGGAGTAATCTGTACTGGGATAGTGCGTGAACTGTACTGTGATATCGAGTGATCTGTGCTGAGATACAGAGTGATCTGTAGTGATCTTTACTGGGATACAGCCTGATCTGTACTGGGAGGTGGAGTGACCTGCACAGGGATACGGTGTGATCTGTACTGGGATATGGCATGACATGTACTGGGATAGGGCGTGATCAGGACTAGGATATGGTGTTATCTATTCTGGGATACTGCATGATATGTACTGGGATATGGAGTGAACAGTATTAGGATGCGGCTCGATCTGTACTTGGATACGGAGTGATCTGTACTGGGATCGGCATGATATGCACTGGGATACTGCATGATCTGTACTGGGATATGGGTTGATCTGTACTGGGATACAGTGTGATCTATACTGGGATAAGGTGTGATCTGTACTGGATAATTGGGTGATCTGTACTGGGATATGGTGTGATCTATACTGGGATATGGCATGATCTATACTGGGATATGGCATGATTGGTCCTGGCATATGGTGTGATCTGTACTGGGATACGGAGTTAGCTATCCTGGGATGCTGTGTTACTTGCACTGAGATATGGAGAGAACTGTACTGGGATATTGCGTGATCTGTTCTGGATACGGCGTGATCTGTACTGAGAAATGTGGTGACCTGTACTGGGATGTTGCATGGATTTGGGGCGATCTGCACTGGGATACCCCATAATATGTATTGGAATATGGGATGATCTGTACTGGGATAAGGAGTTCTCTGTGCTGAGATACGGTGTTATCTGCACTGGGATACGAAATGATAAGCACTGGAGTACAGTGTGATCTGTGCTGGGATACAGAATGATCTTTACTGGGATATGGCCTGAACTGTACTGGGATGTGGAGTCACCTGTGCAGGGATATGACGTGATCTGTGCTGGGATATGGGGTGATCTGTACTGTGACATGGAGTAATCTGTACTGGGATAGTGCGTGAACTGTACTGTGATATCGAGTGATCTGTGCTGAGATACAGAGTGATCTGTAGTGATATTTACTGGGATACAGCCTGATCTGTACTGGGAGGTGGAGTGACCTGCACAGGGATACGGTGTGATCTGTGCTGGGATATGGCGTGATCTGTAGTAGGATATGTAGTGATCTGTACTGGGATATGGGGTAATGTATGCTGAGATAGGGAGTGATATGTACTGGGATATGGCGCAATCTGTAGTAGGATACTTAGCGATCTGTACTGGGATATGTGGTGATGTATGCCGGGTTGGGCGTGATCCGTACTGGGATATGGAATGATTTGTACTGGGATACGGGGTGATATATGATGGGATAGGGCATGATCTGTACTGGGATATGAAGTGATCTGTACTGGAATAGGGTGTGATCTGTACTGAGATATGGAGATATCTGTACTCGGATAGGGAATGATCTGTATTGGGATATGGTGTGATCTGTACTGAGATATGGGGTGATCTGTACTTGGATAGGGAATGATCTGTACAGGAATACAGCGCGATCTGTACTGGGATATGATGTGATTAGTATTGGGATACTGCGAGATCTGTACAGGGATACTGCGAGATCTGTACAGGGATATGGTGTGATTAGTACTGGGATACTGTGAGATCTGTACAGGGATACTGCATGATCTGTACTGGGATATGGCGTGATCAGGACTAGGATATGGTGTTATCTATTCTGGGATACTGAATGATATGTACTGGGATATGGAGTGAACAGTATTAGGATGCGGCTCGATCTGTACTTGGATACGGAGTGATCTGTACTGGGATCGGCATGATATGCACTGGGATACTGCGTGATCTGTACTGGGATATGGGTTGATCTGTACTGGGATACAGTGTGATCTATACTGGGATAAGGTGTGATCTGTACTGGATAATTGGGTGATCTGTACTGGGATATGGTGTGATCTATACTGGGATATGGCATGATCTATACTGGGATATGGCATGATTGGTCCTGGCATATGGTGTGATCTGTACTGGGATACGGAGTTAGCTATCCTGGGATGCTGTGTTACTTGCACTGAGATATGGAGAGAACTGTACTGGGATATTGCGTGATCTGTTCTGGATACGGCGTGATCTGTACTGAGAAATGTGGTGACCTGTACTGGGATGTTGCATGGATTTGGGGCGATCTGCACTGGGATACCCCATAATATGTATTGGAATATGGGATGATCTGTACTGGGATAAGGAGTTCTCTGTGCTGAGATACGGAGTTATCTGCACTGGGATACGAAATGATAAGCACTGGAGTACAGTGTGATCTGTGCTGGGATACAGAATGATCTTTACTGGGATATGGCCTGAACTGTACTGGGATGTGGAGTCACCTGTGCAGGGATATGATGTGATCTGTGCTGGGATATGGGGTGATCTGTACTGTGACATGGAGTAATCTGTACTGGGATAGTGCGTGAACTGTACTGTGATATCGAGTGATCTGTGCTGAGATACAGAGTGATCTGTAGTGATATTTACTGGGATACAGCCTGATGTGTACTGGGATGTGGAGTGACCTGCACAGGGATACGGTGTGATCTGTACTGTGATATGAAGTGATCTGTACGTGGATATGTGGTGATGTATGCTGAGATAGGACATGATATGTACTGGGATACGGTGCGATCTATAGTAGGATACATAGCGATCTGTACTGGGATTTGTGGTGATGTATGCTGGGATAGGGCGTGATCCGTACTGGGATATGGAATGATTTGTACTGGGATACAGGGTGATATATTCTGGGATAGGGCGTGATCTGTACTGGGATATGAAGTGATCTGTTCTGGAATAGGGTGTGATCTGTACTGAGATATGGAGATATCTGTACTTGGATAGGGAATGATCTGTATTGGGATATAAAGTGATCTATTCTAATAGAATGATCTATTGGGATAGTGAGTGATCTGTACAGGAATATGGGGTAATGTATGCTGGCAGAGGGCACAATCTGCACTGGGATAGGGAGTGATCTGTACTGTCTTGTGGATTGATCTGTACAGGGATATGAAGTGACCTGTACTGGGATACGGCATTTTCTGTACTGAGATACACCATGATCTGTACTGGGATACGGATTGATCTGTACTGGGATATGGCATGATCTGTACTGGGATACAGCGTGATCTGTGCTGGGATATGACGTGATCCATACTGGGGTACAAATTGATCTCAACTGGGACAAGGAGTGATCTGCACTGGGTTACCATGCGATTTGTATTGGGAGATGGGGTGATCTGTAATGGGATACAGAGTAACCTGTACTGGGATACGGCATGATCTGTACTGGGAAATGGTGTGAACTGATCTGTGATATGGAGTAATCTGTAGACAGTTATGGCGTATTATTTGCAGGAATATGGAGTGACATGTACAAGGAAACAGCATGATCTGTACTGAGATATCCAGTGATCTGTGCAGGGATGCAGCGCGAACTGTACTGGGATGTGGAGTGATCTGTCCTGGGATGTGGAGTGATATTTACTGGGATACCATGAGATTTATACTGTAAAATGGTGTGATATGTACCGGGATATGGCGTGATCTGTACTGTGATACAGAGTGACCTGTACTGGGATATGGCGTTTTCTGTACTGAGATATGCGTGATTTGTACTGAGAAATGAAATGATCTGTACTGGGATGTGGAGTGATTTGCGCTGGATTACGGCGTGATCTGTGCTGGGATATGAGGTGATCCATACTGGGGTACAGAGTGATCTGTACTGGGCCAGCGAGTGATCTGCACTGGGATGCGCCATGCTCTGTACTAGGATATGGCACGGTCTGTCCTGGGATACGGTGTGATCTGTAAGGGGATATGGCATGATATGTACAGGGATATAGAGTGATCTGTAGTGGGACATGGAGCGACCTATACAGTGATATGGCGCGATCTGTACTGCGATATGCAGTGATCTGTACGGGGATACAATGTGATTTGTATCGGGATGTGGAGTGATCTGTACTTGGATACAGAGTGATCTGTAGTGGGATATGGAGTGATCTCTACTGGGATAGGGAGTGATCTGTACTGGGATATGGAGTGATCTGTACTGGGTTATGGAGTGATCTGCACTGCGATAGGGAGTGATTTGTATTGGGATACGGAGTGATCTGCACTGGGATAGGGATTGATTTGTATTTGGATATGGAGTGACCTGTACTGGGATATGCGGTAACATATGCTGGGATAGGGTGTGATATGCACTGGAATAGGAAGTGATCTGTACTGTGATGTGGATTGATCTGTACAGGGATATGGAGTGACCTGTACTGGGATACGGCGTTTTCTGTACTGAGATACACCATGATCTGTACTGGGATACAGATTGATCTGTACTGGGATATGGCGTGATCTGTACTGGGATACAGCATGATCTGTGCTGGGATATGACGTGATCCATACTGGGGTACAAATTGATCTCATCTGGGGCAAGGAGTGATCTGCACTGCATTATGGTGTGATCTGTATTGGGAGACGGGGTGATCTGTACTGGGATACAGAGTAACCTGTACTGGGATACGGCATGATCTGTACTGGGAAATGGCATGATCTGATCTGTGATATGGAGCAATCTGTAGACAGATATGGTGTAATATTTGCAGGAATATGGAGTGACACGTACAAGGAAACAGCATGATCTGTACTGAGATATCCAGTGATTTGTACAGGAATGCAGCATGAACTGTACTGGGATGTGGAGTGATCTGTCCTGGGATGTGGAGTGATATTTACTGGGATACCATGAGATTTATACTGTAAAATGGAGTGATCTGTACCGGGATATGGCGTGATCTGTACTGTGATACAGAGTGACCTGTACTGGGATATGGCATTTTCTGTACTGAGATACGCGTGATCTGTACTGGGAAATGAAATGATCTGTACTGGGATGTGGAGTGATTTGCATGGGATTATGGCGTGATCTGTGCTGGGATATGAGGTGATCCATACTGGGGTACGGAGTGATCTGTACTGGGCCAGCGAGTGATCTGCACTGGGATACGCCATGCTCTGTACTGGGATATGGCATTGTCTGTCCTGGGATACGGTGTGATCTGTATGGGGATACGACGTGATCTGTACCAGGATATGGCATGATATGTATGGTGATATGGAGTGATCTGTACTGAGATATGCAGTGATCTGTACAGGGATACAGCGTGATTTGTATCGGGATGTGGAGTGATCTGTACTGGGATACAGAACGATCTGTAGTGGGATATGGAGTGATCTCTACTGGGATATTGGGTGATGTATGCTGGGATAGGACACGATCTGTACTGGGATATGGAGCAATCTGTACTGTGATACGGCATGATCTGATCTGTGATGTGGAGTGATTTGTACAGGGATATGAATTGATCTGTACACAGATACAGCATGATCTTTGCTGGGATATGGAGTGACCTATACAGGGATATGTTCTGATCTGTACTGAGATATGCAGTGATATGTACAGGGATACAGTGTGATCTGTACTGGGATGTGGAATGATATTTACTGGGATACCATGAGATCTGTACTGTGAAACGGAGTGAACTTTACCAGGATATGGCATGATTTGTACTGTGATATGGAGTGATCTGTAGTGAGATATGGATCGACCTATACAGTGATATGGAGTGATCTGTACTGAGATATGCAGTGATCTGTACAGGGATACAGCGTGATTTGTATTGGGATATGGAGTGATATATGCTGGGATAGGGCGCAATCTGTACTGGGATATGGAGTGATCTGTACTGGGATACTGAGTGACCTTACTGGGATACAGCATCATCTGTACTGGCATATGGTGTGATCTGATCTGTGATATGGAGTAATCTGTAGACAGATATGGCGTATTTTTTGATGGGATACCGAGTGACCTGTACAGGGATACAGTGTGATCTTTACTGAGATATGTAATGATCTTTACAGGGATACAGAATGATCTGCACTGGGATGTGGAGTGATCTGTACTCGGATTTGCGGGTGAACTGTATTGTCATATGAATTGATCTGCACTGAGATACCACATGATCTGTACAGGGATATGGGGTGATGTATGCTGGGACAGGGCACATCTGTACTGGAATATGGAGCTATCTGTAGTGGGATATGGCGTGGTCTCCACTGGGATATGGGGTGATGATTGCTGGCGTAGGGCGCGATCTGTACTGGGATATGAGGTTATCTGTACTGGGATAGGGACTGATCTGTACTGAGATATGGAGTGATCTGTACTGAAATAAGGAGTTATCTGTACTGGGATAGGGAATGATCTGTACTGTGATGTGGATTGATCTGTACAGGGATATGGACTGACCTATACTGTGAAATGACGTTTTCTGTACTGAGATATACCATGATCTGTACTGGGATATGGATTGATCTGTACTGGGATATGGTGTGATCTGTACTCAGAAATGGCGAATCTTTGCTGGGATATGGAGCGATATAGCATAGTCTGTACTGAGATATGCATTGATATGTATAGGGATACAGTGTTAATTGTACTGGGATGTGGAGTGATCTGTAATGGGATGTGGAATGTTATTTATTGGGATACAATGAGTTCTGTACTGTGAAATGGAGTGATCTGTACCGGGATATGGCGTGATCATAACTTTGATATGGAGTGATCTGTACTGGGATATGGAGTGAACTATGCAGTAATATGGCGTGATCTGTACTGAGATATGGAGCGACCTATACAGTGATATGGTGTGAACTGTACTGAGATATCAACTGATCTGTACAGGGTTACAGCGTGATTTGTATTGGGATATGGTTTGATCTGTACTGGGATACAGAGCAATCTGAAGTGGGAGATGGAGTGATCTGTACTGGGATATGGGGTGATCTGTATTGGGATATGGGGTGATCTGTACTGGGACAGTGAGCGATCTGCACTGGGATACGACGTGATCTGTACTGGGATATGGCATGATCTGATCTGTGATCTGGAGTGATCTGTACAGGGATATGGATTGATCTGTACATGGATATGGCCTGATCTTTGCTTGGATATGGAGCGACCTATTCAGGGATATGGCGTGATCTGTACTGAGATATGCAGTGATCTGTACAGGGATACAGCATGATTTGTATTGGGATATGGAGTGATATATGCTGGGATAGGGCACAATCTGTACTGGGATATGGAGCGACCTATACAGGGATATGTCGTGCTCTGCACTGAGATATGCAGTGATATGTACAGGGATACATTGTGATCTGTACTGGGATGTGGAGTGATCTGTACTGGAATATGGAGTGATCTGTACTGGGATGTGGAGTGATATTTACTGGGATACCATGAGATCTGTACTGTGAAACGGAGTGATCTGTACCAGGATATGGTGTGATCTGTACTGTGATATTGAGTGATCTGTACTGGGATATGGAGCGAGCTATGAAGCGACATGGTGTGAACTGTACTGAGATATGCAGTGATCTGTACAGGGATACAGCGTGATTCGTATTGGGATGTGGAGTGATCTGTACTGGGATACGGGATGATGTATGCTCGGATAGGGCACAATCTGTACTGGGATATGGCGTGATCTGTATTGGGATACGGCGTGATGTATGCTGGGATAAGGAGTGATCTGTATTGGCATATGCAGTGATCTGTACTGGGATAGGGAGGATCTGTACCTGGATAGGGAGTGATCTGTATTGGCATATGGAATGATCTGTACTGGGATATGACATTATCTGTGCTGGGATATGACGTGATCTATACTGGGACAGTGAGCGATCTGCACTGGGATATGACGTGCTCTGCACTGGAAAAAGGCATGATCTGTCATGGGAAACGGCATGATCTGTATTGAGATACGACGTGATCTGTACTGGGATATGGCATGATCTGATCTGTGATCTGGAGTGATCTGTACAGGGATATGGATTGATCTGTACATGGATATGGCCTGATCTTTGCTCGGATATGGAGCGACCTATACAGGGATATGTCGTGCTCTGTACTGAGATATGCAGTGATATGTACAGGGATACATTGTGATCTGTACTGGGATGTGGAGTGATCTGTACTGGAATATGGAGTGATCTGTACTGGAATGTGGAGTGATATTTACTGGGATACCATGAGATCTGTACTGCGAAACAGAGTGATCTGTACCGGGATATGGCTTGATCTGTACTGTGATATTGAGTGATCTGTACTGGGATATGGAGCGAGCTATGAAGCGACATGGTGTGAACTGTACTGAGATATGCAGTGATCTGTACAGGGATACAGCGTGATTCGTATTGGGATGTGGAGTGATCTGTACTGGGATACGGAACGATGTGTAGTGGGATATGGAGTAATCTCTACTGGGATACGGGATGATGTATGCTCGGATAGGGCACAATCTGTACTGGGATATGGCGTGATCTCTATTGGGATACGGCGTGATTTATGCTGGGATAGGGAGTGATCTGTATTGGCATATGCAGTGATCTGTACTGGGATAGGGAGGATCTGTGCCTGGATAGGGAGTGATCTGTATTGGCATATGGAATGATCTGTACTGGGATATGACGTTATCTGTGCTGGGATATGACGTGATCTATACTGGGGTATGGAGTGATCTGTACTGTCAGATGGCATGATTTGCACTGTGATACGGCGTGCTATGTGCTGGGATATGGAGTGACCTGTACTGGGATACGGCATGACCTGTGCTGGGATATGGCATGACCTGTACTGGATACAACATGATCTGTACTGGGATATGGCGTGATCTGATCTGTGATATGGAGTGATCTGTACTGGGATATGGAGTGAACTATACAGTGATATGGCGTGATCTGTACTGAGATATGCAGTGATCTGTACCGGAATACTTCGTGATTTGTATTGGGATGTGGTGTCTACTGTACTGGGATGTGGAGTGATATTTACAAGGATACCATGAAATCTGTACTGTGAATCGGAGTGACCGTGCCGGGATATGGTGTGATATGTACTGTGAAAGGAGTGATTTGTAGTGGGTTATGGAGTGATCTGTACTAGGATACGTTGTGATGTGCATTGTGAAACGGTTTCATATGTTATGGAATATGGAGTGATACACAATGGGACATGGTGTGATCTGCATTGGGACATGGACTGATCAGTCCTGGGAACGGTGTGCTCTGTACTGGGTTATGGAGTGATCTGTAAATGATACGATATGATCTTTACTGGCATGTGGAGTGATCTGTTCTGGGATAATTTGTGATCTGTCCTGGGATACAAAGTGATCTGTACTGGGATACAATGTGTCCTATACTGGGATACGGAATGATCAGTACTGGGACACGGAGTGATCTGTACTGGCACATGGTGTGATCAGTACTTGGATATGACGTGGTTTGTATTGGGTTATGTAGTGTTCCGTACAGGGATACGGGGTGATCTGTACTGTGATAAACGGAGATCTGAAATGAGACACGGAGTGATCTGTACTGGGATACTGAGCGACCTATACAGGGATATGGTGTGATCTGTACTTAGATATGCAGTGATATGTACAGGGATACAGTGTGATCTCTACTGGGATGTGGAGTGATCTGTACTGGGATACAGAGTGATCTATAAGTGGGATATGAAGTGATCTCTACTGGGATATGGGATGATGTATGCTGGGATAGGGCACGGTCTGTACTGGGATACGGAGAAATCTGTACTGGGATACGGCGTGATCTGTACTGGTAAATGGGGTGATATATGTTGGGATAGGGTGCGATCTGTACTGGGATATGGAGCAATCTGTAGTTGGATATGGAGTGATCTGTACTGGGATATGGTATGATCTGTGCTGGGATAGGGAGTGAACTATACTGGGATATGGAGTGATCGGTACTGGGATAAGGAGTGATCTGTACTGAGATACGGAGTGATCTGTACTGGGATAGGGAGTGATCTGTATTGGGATATGGAGTAATTTGCACTGGGATACGGCGTGCTCTGTACTGGGATATGGCGTGATCTGATTTGTGATATGGAGTGATCTGTACAGGGATATAGATTGATCTGTACACAGATATGATGTGATCTCTGCTGGGATATAGAGCCACCTATAGAGGGATATGTTGTGATCTGTACTGAAATATGCAGTGATCTCTACAGGGATACAGCGTTATCTGCAGTGGGATGTGAAGTGATCTGTACTGGGATGTGAAGTGATATTTACTGGGATACTATGAGATCTGTACCGTGAATGGAAGTGATCCGTGCTGGGATATGGCATGATCTTTACTGTGTTATAGAGTGATCTGACCTGGGATAAGGAGTGATCTGTATTGGGAGACGGTGTGATCTGTACTGGGATATAGATTGAACTATCCTGTGATACGGCATGACCTGTACTGGAATATGTCATGCTCTGTGCTGGGATACAATGTAATCTGTACTGGGATATGGCGTGATCTGATCTGTGATATGGAGTGATCTGTGCAGTGATATAGATTGATCTGTACACAGATATGATGTGATCTCTGCTGGGATATGGAGCCACCTATACAGGGATATGTTGTGATCTGTACTGAGATATGCAGTGATCTCTACAGGGATACAGCGTGATCCATACTGGGATGTGGAGTGATCTGTACTTGGATGTGAAGTGATATTTACTGGGGTACTATGAGATCTGTACCGTGGATCGGAGAGATCTGTGCCGGGATATGGCATGATCTTTACTGTGTTATGGAGTGATCTGTCCTGGGATAAGGAGTGATCTGCATTGGGAGACGGTGTGATCTGTACTGGGATATAGAGTGACCTATCCTGTGATACGGCATGACCTGTACTAGGATATGGCATGATCTGTTCTTGGATACAACATGATCTGTACTGGGATATGGTGTGATCTGATTTGTGATATGGAGTGATCTGTACCGAGATATGGAGCGACCTATACAGGGATATTGTGTGATCTGTACTTAGATATGCAGTGATATATACAGGGATACAGTGTGATTTCTACTAGGATGTGGAGTGATCTGTACTGGGATACAGAGTGATCTATAGGTGGGATATGGATTGATCTCTACTGGGCTATGGGATGATGTCTGCTGGGATAGGGCACGATCTGTACTGGGACACGGAGAAATCTGTACTGGGATAGGGCATGATCTGTACTGGGATAAGGGGTGATATATGTTGGGATATGGTGCGATCTGTACAGGGATATGGAGTGATCTGTTGTTGGATATGGAGTGATCTGTACTGGGATATGGTATGATCTTTGCTGGGATAGGGAGTGATCTATACTGGGATATGGAGTGATCTGTACTGGGATAGGGAGTGATCTGTACTGAGATATGGAGTGATCTGTACTGGGATAGGGAGTGATCTGTATTGTCATATGGAATGATCTGCACTGGGATACGGCGTTATCTGTGCTGTGATATGACGTGATCTATACTGGGGTATGAAGTGATCTGTACTGTGACATGGCATGATTTGCACTGTGATACGGCGTGCTATGTGCTGGGATATGGAGTGACCTTTACTGGGATGCAGCATGACCTGTGCTGGGATATGGCATGACCTGTCCTGGATACAAAATGATCTGTACTGGGATATGGCGTGATCTGATCTGTGATATGGAGTGATCTGTACTGGGATATGGAGTGAACTATACAGTGATATGGCATGATCTGTACTGAGATATGCATTGATCTGTACCGGAATACTTCGTGATTTGTATTGGGATGTGGTGTCTACTGTACTGGGATGTGGAGTGATATTTACAAGGATACCATGAAATCTATACTGTGAATCGGAGTTATCCGTGCCGGGATATGACGTGACCTGTACTGTGATAAGGAGTGATCTGTACTGGGTTATGGAGTGATCTGTAAAGGATATGATATGATCTTTACTGGCAAGTGGAGTGATCTGTTCTGGGATAATTTGTGATCTGTCCTGGGATACAAAGTGATCTGTACTGGGATACAATGTGTCCTATACTGGGATACGGAATGATCAGTACTGGGACACGGAGTGATCTGTACTGGCACATGGTGTGATCAGTACTTGGATATGACGTGGGCTGTATTGGGTTATGTAGTGTTCCGTACTGGGATACGGGGTGATCTGTACTGTGATAAACAGAGATCTGTAATGAGACACGGAGTGACTGTACTGGGATATGGAGCGACCTATACAGGGATATGGTGTGATCTGTACTTAGATATGCAGTGATATGTACAGGGATACAGTGTGATCTCTACTGGGATGTGGAGTGATCTGTACTGGGATACAGAGTGATCTATAGGTGGGAAATGGAGTGATCTCTACTTGGATATGGGATGATGCATGCTGGGATAGGGCACGATCTGTACTGGGTTACGGAGAAATCTGTACGGGGAATCTGTACTGTAATATGGGGTGAAATATGCTGGGATAGGGTGCGATCTGTACTGGGATATGGAGTGATCTGTAGTTGGATATGGAGTGATCTGTACTGGGATATGGTATGATCTGTGCTGGGATAGGGAGTGATCTGTACTGGGATATGGAGTGATCTGTACTGGGATAAGGAGTGATCTGTACTGGGATATGAAGTGAACTGTACTGGGATAGGGAGTGATCCATATTGGGATATGGAGTGATTTGCACTGGGATATGGTGTGCTCTGTACTGGGATATGGTGTGATCTGATCTGTGATATGGAGTGATCTGTACAGGGATATAGATTGATCTGTACACAGATATGACGTGATCTCTGCTGGGATATAGAGCCACCTATAGAGGGATATGTTGTGATCTGTACTGAGATATGCAGTGATCTCTACAGGGATACAGCATGATCTGTACTGGGATGTGATGCGATATTTACTGGGATACTATGAGACCTGTACGGTGAATGTAAGTGATCCATGCTGGGATATGGCATGATCTTTATTCTGTTATGGAGTGATCTGTCCTGGGTTAAGGAGTGATCTGTATTGGGAGACGGTGTGATCTGTACTGGGATATTGAGTGACCTGTCCTGTGATACGGCATGACCTGTACTGGGATATGTCATGATCTGTGCTGGGATACAATGTAATCTGTACTAGGATATGGCGTGATCTGATCTGTGATATGGAGTGATATAGATTGATCGGTACACAGATATGACGTGATCTCTGCTGGGATATGGAGCCACCTATACAGGGATATGTTGTGATCTGTACTGAGATATACAGTGATCTCTACCGGGATACAGCGTGATCTGTACTGGGATGTGGAGGGATCTGTACTTGGATGTGAAGTGATATTTACTGGGGTACTATGAGATCTGTACCATGGATCGGAGAGATCTGTGCCGGGATATGGCATGATATTTACTGTGTTATGCAGTGACCTGTCCTTGGATAAGGAGTGAAGAGTATTGGGAGACGGTGTGATCTGTACTGGGATATAGAGTGACCTCTCCTGTGATACGGCATGACCTGTACTGGGATATGGCATAATCTGTTCTTGGATACAACATGATCTGTACTGGGATATGACGTGATCTGATTTGTGATATGGAGTGATCTGTACTGAGATATGTAGCGATGTATACAGGGATATGGTGTGATCTGTACTTAGATATGCAGTGATATGTACAGGAATACAGTGTGATTTCTACTGGGATGTGGAGTGATTTGTACTGGGATACAGAGTGATCTATAGGTGGGATATGGTGTCATCTCTACTGGGATATGGGATGATGTATGCTGGGATAGGGCATGATAAATAATGGGATACGGAGAAATCTGTACTGGGATAGGGCGTGATCTGTACTGGGATAAGGGGTGATATACGTTGGGATATGGTGCGATCTGTACTGGGATATGTAGTGATCTGTAGTTGGATATGGAGTGATCTGTACTGGGATACGGTATGATCTGTGCTGGGATAGGGAGTGATCTATACTGGGATATGGAGTGATCTGTACTGGGATAGGGAGTGATCTGTATTGGCATATGGAATGATCTGCACTGGGATACGGCGTTATCTGTGCTGGGATATGACGTGATCTATACTGGGGTATGGAGTGATCTGTACTGTGACATGGCATGATTTGCACTGTGATACGGCGTGCTATGTGCTGGGATATGGAGTGACTTGTACTGGGATGCGGCATGACCTGTGCTGGGATATGGCATGACCTGTCCTGGATACAACATGATCTGTACTGGGATATAGCGTGATCTGATCTGTGATATGGAGTGATCTGTAATGGGATATGGAGTGACCTATACAGTGATATGGCGTGATCTGTACTGAGATATGCAGTTATCTGTACCAGAATACTTCGTGATTTGTATTGGGATGTGGTGTCTACTGTACTGGGATGTGGAGTGATATTTACAAGGATACCATGAAATCTGTACTGTGAATCGGAGTGATCCATACCGGCATATGGCGTGATCTGTTCTGTGATAAGGAGTGATCTGTACTGGGTTATAGAGTGTTCTGTACTAGGATACGTTGTGATGTGAATTGTGAAACGGTGTCATATGTTATGGAATATGGAGTGATCCACACTGGGACATGGTGTGATCTGTATTGGGACATGGACTGATCAGTCCTGGGAACGGTGTGCTCTGTACTGGGTTATGGAGTGATCTGTAAAGGATACAATATGATCTTTACTGGCATGTGGAGTGATCTGTTCTGGGATAATTTGTGATCTGTCCTGGGATACAAAGTGATCTGTACTGGGATACGGAATGATCAGTACTGGGACACGGAGTGATCTGTACTGGCACATGGTGTGATCAGTACTTGGATATGACGTGGTCTGTATTGGGTCATGTAGTGTTCCGTACTGGGATACGGGGTGATCTGTACTGTGATAAACGGAGATCTGTAATGAGACACGGAGTGACTGTACTGGGATATGGAGCGACCTATACGGGGATATGGTGTGATCTGTACTTAGATATGCAGTGATATGTACAGGGATACAGTTTGATCTCTACTGGGATGTGCAGTGATCTGTACTGGGATACAGAGTGATCTATAGGTGGGATATGGAGTGATCTCTACTGGGTTATGGGATGATGTATGCTGGAATAGGGCACAATCTGTACTGGGATACGGCGTGATCTGTACTGGGATATGGGGTGATATATGTTGGGATACGCTGCGTTCCCTACTGGGATATGGAGTGATCTGTAGTTGGATATGGAGTGATCTGTCCTGTGATATGGTATGATCTGTGCTGGGATGTGGAGTGATCTATACTGGGATATGGAGTGATCTGTACTGGGATAGGGAGTGATCTGTATTGGGATATGGAGTGATTTGCACTGGGATACGGCGTACTCTGTACTGGGATATGGCGTGATCTGATCTGTGATACGTAGTGATCTGTACAGGGATATAGATTGATCTGTACACAGCTATGACGTGATCTCTGCTGGGATATAGAGCCACCTATAGAGGGATATGTTGTGATCTGTACTGAGATATGCAGTGATTTCTACAGGGATACAGCGTGATCTGTAGTGGGATGTGGAGTGATCTGTACTGGGATGTGAAGTGATATTTACTGGGATACTATGAGATCTGTACCGTGAATGGAAGTGATCCGTGCTGGGATATGCCATGATCTTTACTGTGTTATGGAGTGATCTGTCCTGGGATAAGGAGTGATCTTTATTGGGAGACGGTGTGATCTGTACTGGGATATAGAGTGACCTGTCCTGTGATACGGCATGACCTGTACTGGGATATGTCATGCTCTGTGCTGGGATACAATGTAATCTGTACTGGGATATGGCGTGATCTGATCTGTGATATGGAGTGATCTGTGCAGTGATATAGATTGATCTGTACACAGATATGACGTGATCTCTGCTGGGATATGGAGCCACCTATACAGGGATATGTTGTGATCTGTACTGAGATATGCAGTGATCTCTACAGGGATACAGCGTGATCTGTAGTGGGATGTTGAGTGATCTGTACTTGGATGTGACGTGATATTTACTGGGGTACTATGAGATCTGTACCGTGGATCGGAGAGATCTGTGCTTGGATATGGCATGATCTTTACTGTGTTATGGAGTGATCTGTCCTGGGATAAGGAGTGATCTGTATTGGGAGACAGTATGATCTGTACTGGGATATAGATTGACCTGTCCTGTGATACGGCATGACCTGTACTGGGATATGGCATGATCTGTCCTTGGATACAACATGATCTGTACTGGGATATGGCATGATCTGATCTGTGATATGGAGTGATCTGTACTGAGATATGGGGCGACCTATACATGGATATGGTGTGATCTGTACTTTGATATGCAGTGATATGTACAGGGTAAAAGTGTGATTTCTACTGGGATGTGGAGTGATCTGTACTGGGATATGGGATGATGTCTGCTGGGATAGGGCACGATCTGTACTGGGATACGGAGAAATCTATACTGGGATAGGGCGTGATCTGTACTGGGATAAGGGGTGATATATGTTGGGATATGGTGCGATCTGTACTGGGATATGTACTGATCTGTAGTTGGATATGGAGTGATCTATACTGTGACATGGCATGATTTGCACTGTGATACAGCGTGCTAAGTGCTGGGATATGGAGTGAGCTGTACTGGGTTACGGCATGACCTGTGCTGGGGTATGGCATGAATTGTCCTGGATACAACATGATCTGTACTGGGATATGGCATGATCTGATCTGTGATATGGAGTGATCTGTACTGGGATATGGAGTGATCTGTAGTTGGATATGGAGTGATCTGTACTGGGATATGGTATGATCTGTGCTGGGATAGGGAGTGATCTGTACTGAGATATGGAGTGATCTGTACTGGGATAGGGAGTGATCTGTATTGGGATATGGAGTGATTTGCACTGGGATATGGCGTGCTCTGTACTGGGATGTGGCGTGATCTGATCTGTGATGTGGAGTGATCTGTACAGGGATATAGATTGATCTGTACACAGATATGACGTGATCTTTGCTGGGATATAGAGCCACCTATACAGGGATATGTTGTGATCTGTACTGAGATATGCAGTGATCTCTACAGGGATACAGCGTGATCTGTAGTGGGATGTGGAGTGATCTGTACTGGGATGTGAAGTGTTATTTACTGGGATACTATGAGATCTATACCATGAATGGAAGTGATCCGTGCTGGGATATGGCATGATCTTTACTGTGTTATGGAGTGATCTGTCCTGGGATAAGGAGTGATCTGTATTGGGAGATGGTGTGATCTGTACTGGGATATAGAGTGATTTGTCCTGTGATACGGCATGACCTGTACTGGGATATGTCATGATCTGTGCTGGGATACAATGTAATCTGTACTGGGATATGGCGTGATCTGATCTGTGATATGGAGTGATCTGTGCAGTGATATAGATTGATCTGTACACAGATATGACGTGATCTCTGCTGGGATATGGAGCCACCTATACAGGGATATGTTGTGATCTGTACTGAGATATGCAATGAAACTCTACAGGGATACAGCGTGATCTGTACTGGGATGTGGAGTCATCTGTACTTGGATGTGAAGTGATATTTACTGGGGTACTATGAGATCTGTACCGTGGATCGGAGAGATCTGTGCTTGGATATGGCATGATCTTTACTGTGTTATGGAGTGATCTGTCCTGGGATAAGGAGTGATCTGTATAGGGAGACAGTGTGATCTGTACTGGGATATAGAGTGACCTCTCCTGTGATACGGCAAGACCTATACTGGGATATGGCATGATCTGTCCTTGGATACAATGTAATCTGTATAGGGATAGGGCGTGATCTGATTTGTGATATGGAGTGATCTGTACTGAGATATGGAGCGACCTATACAGGGATATGGTGTGATCTGTACTTAGATATGAAGTGATATGTACAGGGACACATTGAGGGTCCACAGACAGTGAGACAGAGTGAGGGTCCCCAGACAGTGAGACAGAGTGAGGGCCCACAGACCATGAGACAGAGTGATGTTATGAGGGAGGGAGACAGAATGAGAGTTCCAGACAGGGACAAAGAGTGAAGGTCCCCAGAAAGTGAGACAGAGTGATGGATCCCAGACAGTGAGACACAGTGAGGGACACCAGAAAGTGAGACAGAGTGAGGGTCCCAGGCAGGGATTCAGTGTGAGGAACCCCAGACATTGAGACAGATTGGGGTGCCAGACATGATAAAGAGTGAGGGTCCCAGGCAGGGGGACAGAGTGAGGGTCCCCAGACAGTGAGACAGAATCATGGACCCCAGATAGTGAGACAGAGTGAGGGTCGCCAGGCAGTGGGACTGTGTGAGGTTCCCAGTTAGTGATAAAGAGTGAGGCTCCCAGGCAGGGAGACAGAGTGAGGGTCACCATTCAGTGAGACAGATTGCGGGACACCAGATGGTGAGACACAGTGAGGGTCCTCAGACAGTGAGACAGAGTAAGGTTGCCAGACAGTGAGACAGATTGAGGGTCCCAGGCAGTGAGACAGAATGAGGGCCTCAGGACAGAGAGATAGAGTGAGGGTCCCCAGACATTGGGACAGATTGAGGGACCCAGGCAGGGAGACAGAGAGTGGGTCCGCAGACAGTGAGACAGAGTGAGGGTCCCTGGCAGGGAGACAGAGTGAGGGACCCCTTCAGGAAGACAGAGTGAATATACCAAGACATTGAGACAGAGTGAGGGTCCCCGGCAGGGAGACAGAGTGAGGGTCCCCAGACAATGAGACAGATTGCTGGACCCGAGACAGTGAGACAGAGTGAGGATTCCCAGACACTGAGACACAGTGAGTGACCAAAGGCAGTGAGACAGAGGGTGGGTCCACAGACAGTGAGACAGAGTGAGGATCCCAGATAGTGAGACACAGTGAAGTTCCGCAGACAGTGAGACAGAGTGAGGGTCCCCAGATGGTGAGACAGATGGAAGTTAGGAGGCAGGGAGACAGAGTGACAGTGCCAGGCAGCGAGACAGAATGAAGGTCTCCAGACAGTGAGACAGAGTGAGGGTCCCCAGACAGTGGGACAGTGTGAGGGTCCAAGGCAGGGAGACAGTGTAAGTGTTCCAGGCAGTGAGACAGAGCGAGGGACCCCAGACAGTGATACAGAGTGAGTGTCTCCAGTAAGTGTGACAGTGTGCGGGCATAGGCACTGAGACATAGAGAGGGTCTCAGACAATGAGAGAGAATGAGGTTCCCAGGCAGGAAGAAAGAGTGAGGGACCCGAGATAGTGAGACAGAGTGAGGGTCCCCAGACCATGAGACAGAGGGAGGTTACGAGGCAGGGAGATAGAGTGAGAGTGCCAGGCAGGGAGGCAGTGTGAAGGTCCCCCGAAAGTGAGACAGAGTGAGGGACCCAAGGCAATGAGACAGAGTGAGGGTCCCAAGACAGTGTGATAGAGTGAGGGACCCAGAGAGTGGGACAGAGTGAGTGTCAAAGGCAGGGAGACAGAGTGAGGGACCACAGGCAGGGAGACAGAGTGAGGGACCCCAGGCAGTGAGACAGAGTGAGGGTCCCAGGCGGGGAGACAGAGGGATTCACACAAGACTGTGAGATTGAGTGAGGGCCCAGTCTGTGTGATAGAGTGAGGGTCCACTGAGAGTGAGACAGAGTGAGGGTCCCAGGCAGGGTGACAGAGTGAGGGACCCCAAATAGTGAGACAGAGAGAAGGTCCCAGGCATTGAGACAGAGTGAGGGACCCCAGACAGTGATACAGAGTGAGTGTCCCCAGTAAGTGTGACAGAGTGCGGGCATAGGCACTGAGACATAGTGAGGGTCCCAGACAATGAGAGAGATTGAGGTTCCCAGGCAGGGAGAAAGAGTGAGGGACCCGAGACAGTGAGACAGAGAGTGGGTCCCCAGACCGTGAGACAGAGTGAGGTTACGAGGCAGGGAGACAGATTGAGAGTGCCAAGCAGGGAGACAGAGTGAAGGTCCCCAGAAAGTGAGACAGAGTGAGGGACCCCAGACAGTGAGACAGAGTGAGAGTCCCCAGAGAGTGAGACAGAGTGAGGGACCCCAGGCAGTGAGACCGAGTGAGGGTCCCCAGACAGTGTAATAGCGTGAGGGTCCCCAGAGAGTGGGACAGATTGATGGTCAAAGGCAGGGAGACAGAGTGAGGGACCCAAGGCAGGGAGACAGAGTGAGGGTCCCCAGACAGTGAGACAGAGTGAGGGTCCCAGGTGGGGAGACACAGGGTTTGACCCCAGACAGTGAGACTGAGTGAGGGCCCAGACTGTGAGACAGTGTGAGGGTCCCAGGGAGGGTGACAGAGTGAGGGACCCCAGACAATGAGACAGAGCAAGGGTCCCAGGCATTGAGACAGAGTGAGGGATTCCAGACAGATAGATAGAATGAGGGTCCCCAGACAGTGGGACAGAGTGAGGGTCCCAGGCAGGGACACAGACTGAGGGACCCATTCAGGGAGACAGACTGAGTGTCCCCAGACATTGAGACAGAGTGAAGGTCTCAGACATTGAGACAGAATGAGGGTCCCAGGCAGGGAGACAGAGTGAGCGACGCCAGACAGTGAGAAAGATTCCTGGTCCTGAGACAGTGAGACAGAGTGAGGAACCCCAGACACTGAGACACAGTAAGGGACCCCAGACTGTGAGACAGAGTGTGGGTCCACAGACAGTGAGACAGAATGAGGATCCCAGATAGTGAGACCCAGTGAAGTTCCGAAGACAGTGAGACAGAGTGAGGGTCCGCAGACGGTGAGGCAGAGTGAAGTTGCGAGGCAGGGAGACAGAGTGAGAGTGCCAGGCAGTGAGACAGAATGATGGTCCCCAGACAGTGAGACAGAGTGAGGGTCCCCAGACCATGAGACAGAGTGAGGGACTCCAGACAGTGAGACAGAGTGAGGGACCCAGGCATTGAGACAGAGTGATGGATCCCAGACAGTGAGACACAGTGAGAGTGCCCAGACAGTGAGACAGTGTGAGGGATTCCAGACGGTGAGACAGAGTGGGGGTGCCAGACATGATAAAGAGTGAGGGTCCCAGGCAGAGAGACAGAATGAGGGTCCCCAGACAGTGAGACAGAGTGAGGGTCGCCAGACAGTGGGACTGTGTGAGGTTCCCAGTTAGTGATAAAGAGTGAGGTTCCCAGGCAGGGAGACAGAGTGAGGGTCACCAGACAGTGAGACAGAGTAAGGTTGCCAGACAGTGAGACAGATTGAGGGTCCCAGGCAGTGAGACAGAATGAGGGCCTCTGGACAGAAAGATAGAGTGAGGGTCCCCAGACATTGGGACAGATTGAGGGTCCCAGGCAAGGAGACAGAGTGTGGGTCCGCAGACAGTGAGACAGAGTGAGGGTCCCTGGCAGGGAGACAGACCGAGGGACACCTTCAGGAAGACAGAGTGAGTATCCCAAGACATTGAGACAGAGTGAGGGTCCCCGGCAGGGAGACAGAGTGAGGGTCCCCAGACAATGAGACAGAATGCTGGTCCCGAGACACTGAGACAGAGTGAGGATTCCCAGACACTGAGACACAGTGAGTGACCAAAGGCAGTGAGACAGATGGTGGGTCCACAGACAGTGAGACAGAGTGAGGATCCCAGATAGTGAGACACAGTGAAGTTCCGCAGACAGTGAGACAGAGTGAGGGTCCCCAGACGGTGAGACAGAGTGAAGTTACGAGGCAGGGAGACAAGTGAGAATGCCAGGCAGCGAGACAGAATGATGGTCTCCAGACAGTGAGACAGAGTGAGGGTCCCCAGACAGTGAGACAGGGTGAGTGTCCCAGGCATGGAGACAGTGTGAGTGTCCCAGGCAAGGAGACAGAGCTAGTGACCCCAGACAGTGAGACAGAGTGAGGGACACCAGACAGTGAGACAGAGTGACTTTGCCCTGACAGTTGCCCTCACAAAGTGAGCATCCCAGTCTGGGAGACAGAATAAGGGACAATGGACAGTGAGACATAGTGTTATTCCCCAGACAGTGAGACAGGGTGAGAGTCCCCAGACAGTGAGACAGGGTGAGGTTACGAGGCAGGGAGATAGAGTGAGAGTGCAAGGCAGGGAGACAGAGTGAAAGTCCCCCGAAAGTGAGACAGAGTGAGGGACCTCAGGCAGCGAGACAGATTGAGGGTCCCCAGACAGTGTGATAGAGTGAGGGACCCAGAGAGTGGGACAGAGTGAGTGTCAAAGGCAGGGAGACAGAGTGAGGGACCACAGGCAGGGAGACAGAGTGAGGGTCCCAGGCAGGGAGAGAGAGGGATTTACCCCAGACAGTGAGATTGAGTGAGGGCCCAGTCTGTGTGATAGAGTGAGGGTCCACTGAGAGCGAGACAGAGTGAGGGTCCCAGGCAGGGTGACAGAGTGAGGGACCCCAGATAGTGAGACAGAGTGAGGGTCCCCAGACAGTGAGAGAGAGTAAGGTTCCCAGGTGGGGAGATAGAGTGAGGGACCCCAGACATTGAGACAGACTGAGGGTCCTAGACAGTGCGACAGATTGTAAGACCCCTGTCAGTGAGAAAGAGTGAGGGTCCAATGCAGGGAGACCGAGTGTGAATCCCAGGCAGGGAGACAGAGTGAGGATCCCAAGAAAGTGAGACAGAGTGAGGGTCCCCAGAGAGTGAGAGGGAATGCGGGCCCCAGACATTGTCAGAGTGAGGGACCCCAGACAGTGAGACAGAGTGAGGGACACCAGACAGTGAGAAAGAGAGAGGGGCCCCAGACTATGAGAGAGAAAGTGGGTCCCAGGCAGGGAGACAGATTGAGGGACACCAGACAGTGAGACAGATTGAGGTTCCCCAGACAGTGAGACAGATTGAGGGTCCCAAGACAATGAGTCAGAGTGAGGGAACCCAGACAATGAGGTGGAGTCAGTGTATGAGGCGGGGAGACAGATTGAGGGACCCCAGAAAGTGAGAAAGGGTGATGGTCTACGGACAGTGAGACAGAGTGAGGTTCCCAAGCAGGGAGACAGAGTGTGAGTCCCAGGCAGGGAGACAGAGTGACGGACACCAGACAGTGAGACAGAGTGAATTTCCCCAGACAGTGAGACAGAGTGAGGGTCCCAGGCAGGGAGATAGAATGTGGTACCCCAGACAGTGAGACAGATTGAGGGTCCTAAGACAGTGAGACAGAATGAGGGTCCGCAGACAATGAGTCAGAGTGAGGAACCCCAGACAGTGAGACAGAAGTGAGGGACCCAGACAGTGAGAGAAGGTGAGGGTCTACGGACAGTGAGACAGAGTGAGGGTCCCCAGACAGTGAGACAGAGTGATCGTCCACAGACAGAGAAATAGATTGAGGTTCCCCAGACAGTGGGACAGATTGAGTGACCCAGGCAGGGAGACAGAGTGAGGGTCCCATGCAGGTAGACAGAGTGAGGGACCCCAGACATTGAGACAGAGTGAGGGTCCCAGGCAGGGAGACAGACTGAGGGTCCCCAGAGAGTGAAACAGAGTGAGGGTCCCAAGACAGTGAGACAGAGTGAGGGTCCCAGGCGAGGAGACAGATTGAAGGACCCCAGAAAGTGAGACAGAATGAGAGACACCAGACCATGAGAAAGAGAGAGGGTCCCCAGAATGTGAGACAGAGTTAGGGTCCCAGGCAGGGGGACAGAGTGAGGGAGCCCAGACAGTGAGACAGAGTGAGGGTCCCCAGATATTGAGACAGAGTTAGGGTCCCAGGCAGGGGGACAGAGTGAGGGACCCCAGACAGTGAGACAGAGTGAGGGTCCCCAGATATTGAGACAGAGTGAGGGACCCCAGACAGTGAGACAGTGTGAGGGACCCCAGACAGTGAGACAGAGTGAGGGTACCCAGATATTGAGACAGAGTGAGGGCACCCAGACAGTGAGACAGTTTGAGGGTCCCATGCAGGGACACCGAGTTTGAGTCCCAGGCAGGGTGACAGAGTGAGGGTCCCAAGACAGTGAGATAGAATGACGTACCCCAGACAGTGAGACAGATTGAGGGTCCCAAGACAATGAGTCAGAGTGTGGGTCCCCAGACAGTGAGGCAGAGTGAGGGTCCCAGGTGGGGAGACAGATTGAGGGACCCCAGACAGTGAGACAGAGTGAGAGTGCAAGGCAGGGAGACCGAGTGTGAGTCCCAGGCAGGGAGACACAAAGAGGGTCCCAAGACAGTGAGACAGAATGAGGGACACCAGACAGTGAGACAGAGTGAGAGTGCAAGGCAGGGAGACCGAGTGTGAGTCCCAGGCAGGGAGACACAAAGAGGGTCCCAAGACAGTGAGACAGAATGAGGGACACCAGACAGTGAGACAGAGTGAGGGTCCCCAGACAGTGAGAGAGAGTAATGTTCCCAGGCGGGGAGATAGAGTGAGGGACCCCAGACATTGAGACAGACTGAGGGTCCCAGACAGTGCGACAGATTGTAAGACCCCTGTCAGTGAGAAAGAGTGAGGGTCCAATGCAGGGAGACCGAGTCTGAATCCCAGGCAGGGAGACAGAGTGAGGATCCCAAGAAAGTGAGACAGAGTGAGGGACACCAGACATTGAGACAGAGTGAGTTTCCCCAGACAGTGAGACAGAGTGAGGGTCCCAGGCTAGGGATAGAATGAGGGACCCAGACAGTGAGACAGATTGAGGGTCCCCAGAGAGTGAGAGGGAATGCGGGCCCCAGACATTGTCAGAGTGAGGGACTCCAGACAGTGAGACAGAGTGAGGGTGTCCGGACAGTGAGAAAGTGTGAGGGTCTACGGAAAGTGAGACAGAGTGAATGTCCCAGACCGTGAGACAGAGTGAATGTCCCCAGACAGAGAAATAGAGTGAGGTTCCCCAGACAGTGGGACAGATTAAGTCTCCCAAGCAGGGAGACAGAGTGAGGGACCCATGCAGGTAGACAGAGTGAGGGACCCCAGACATTGAGACAGAGTGAGGGTCCCAGGCAGGGAGACAGACGGAGGGTCCCCAGAAAGTGAGACAGAGTGAGGGTCCCAAGACAGTGAGACAGAGTGAGGGAGACCAGACTGTGAGACAGAGTGAGTTTCCCCAGACAGTGAGACAGATTGAGGGTCCCAAGACAATGAGTCAGAGTGAGGGAACCCAGACAATGAGGTGGAGTGAGTGTATGAGGCAGGGAGACAGATTGAGGGACCCCAGAAAGTGAGAAAGGGTGATGGTCTACGGACAGTGAGACAGAGTGAATGTCCCAGAGTGTGAGATAGTTTGAGTGTCCCCAGACAGAGAAATAGAGTGAGGCTCCTCAGAGAGTGGGACAGAGACAGAGGGAGACAGAGAGAGAGTCCCAGGCAGGGAGGCAGAGTGAGAGTGCCAGGCCAGGAGACAGAGTAAAGGTCCCCAGACAGTGAGACAGAGTGAGAGTCCCCAGACAGTGAGAAAGAGTGAGGGTCCATTGTCAGTGTAACAGTGCGACTGTCCCAGGCAGCGAGGCAGACTGAATGTTCTTAGATGTTGAGACAGAGTGAGGGTCACAGGCAGGGAGACAGAGTGAGGGACCCCAGGCAGGGTGACAGACTGAGGGTCTAAAGACAATATTATAGACTGACGGTTCCTAGACAGTCAGACAGAGTGAGGTTCCCAGGCAGGGAGACAGAGTGAGGGTCCCAGGCAGTGAAACACAATGAGGGACCCCTGACAGTGAGACAGAGTGAGTGTCCCAGGGAGTGAGACAGAGTGAGGGTCCCATTCAGGTAGACAGAGTGAGCGTCCACAGACATTGAGACAGAGTGAGGGTCCCTGGCAGGGAGACTGACTGAGGGTCCCCAAAGAGTGAGACAGAGTGAGGGACCCCAGACAGTGAGATGGAGTGAGGGTCCCAGGCGGGGAGACAGAATGAAATACCCCAGAAAATGAGACAGAGTGATGGACACCAGACAGTGAGAAAGAGAGAGGGTCCCCAGACTGTGAGAGAGAGAGTCGGTCCCAGGCAGGGAGACAGAGTTAGGGTCCCAGAGATTGAGACAGAGTGAGGGACCTCAGACAGTGAGACAGAGTGAGGTTCCCAAGCAGGGAGACAGAGTGTGAGTCCCAGGCAGGGAGACAGAGTGACGGTCCCAAACTGTGAGACAGAGTGAGGGACACCAGACAGTGAGATAGAGTGAATTTCCCCAGACGGTGAGACAGAGTGAGGGTCCCAGGGAGGGAGATAGAATGAGGTACACCAGGCAATGAGTCAGAGTGATGTTCCCCAGACAGTGAGATAGAGTGAGGGACCCAGATAGTGAGAGAAGGTGAGGGTCTACGGACAGTGATACAGAGTGAGGGTCCACAGACAGTGGGACAGATAGAGGGTCCCAGTCAGGGAGACAGAGAGTGGGTCCCCAGACGGTGACACAGAGTGAGAGTCCCAGGGAGGGAGACAGAGAGAGAGTCCCAGGCTGGGAGACAGAGTGAGAGTGCCAGGCCGGGAGACAGAGTGAAGGTCCCCAGACAGTGAGACAGAGTGAGAGTCCCCAGACAGTGAGACAGAGTGAGGGTCCATTGTCAGTGTAACAGTGCGACTGTCCCAGGCAGCGAGACAGACTGAATGTTCTTAGATGTTGAGACAGAGTGAGGGTCACAGGCAGGGAGACAGAGTGTAGGACCCCAGGCAGGGTGACAGACTGAGGGTCCCAAGACAATATTATAGACTGATGGTCCCCAGACAGTCAGACAGAATGAGGTTTCCAGGCAGGTAGACAGAGTGAGGGTCCCAGGCATTGAAACACAATGAGGGACCCCTGACAGTGAGACAGAGTGAGTGTCCCAGGGAGTGAGACAGAGTGAGGGACCCATTCAGGTAGACAGAGTGAGCGTACCCAGACATTGAGACAGAGTGAGGGTCCCTGGCACAGAGACTGACTGAGGGTCCCCAGAGAGTGAGACAGAGTGAGGAACCCCAGACAGTGAGATGGAGTGAGGGTCACAGGCGGGGAGACAGATTGAAATACCCCAGAAAATGAGACAGAGTGAGGGACACCAGACAGTGAGAAAGAGAGAGGGTCCCCAGACTGTGAGAGAGAAAGTGGGTCCCAGGCAGGGAGACAGAGTGAGGGACCCCAGACAGTGAGACCGAGTTAGGGTCCCAGACATTGAGACAGAGTGAGGGACCCCAGACAGAGAAATAGAGTGAGGCTCCCCAGACAGTGGAACAGATTGAGTGACCCAGGCACGGAGACAGAGTGAGGGTCCCATGCAGGTAGACAGAATGAGGAACCCCAGACATTGAGACAGTGTGAGGGTCCCAGGCACGGAGACTGACGGAGGGTCCCCAGAATGTGAGACAGAGTGAGGGTCCCAAGACAGTGAGACAGAGTGAGGGACACCAGACTGTGAGACAGAGTGAGTTTCCCCAGACAGTGAGACAGATTGAGGGTCCCAAGACAATGAGTCAGAGTGAGGGAACCCAGACAATGAGGCGGAGTGAGTGTACGAGGCGGGGAGACAGATTTAGGGGCGCCAGAAAGTGAGAAATGTTGATGGTCTACGGACAGTGAGACAGAGTGAATGTCCCAGAGCGTGAGACAGTTTGAGCGTCCCCAGACAGAGAAATAGAGTGAGGCTCCTCAGAGAGTGGGACAGATTGAGGGCCCAGGCAGGGAGACAGAGTGAGGGTCCCAGGCAGGGAGATAGAGTGAGGTACCCCAGATACTGAAACAGATTGATGGTCCCGAGAGAGTGAGAGTGAGTGAGGATCCCCAGACAATGAGACACAGTACGGGACCCCAGACAGTGAACAAAGTGAGGGTCCACAGACAGTGGGACAGATAGAGGGTCCCAGTCAGGGAGACAGAGAGTGGGTCCCCAGACGGTGACACAGAGTGAGAGTCCCAGGGAGGGAGACAGAGAGAGAGTCCCAGGCAGGGAGACAGAGTGAGAGTGCCAGGCTGGGAGACAGAGTGAAGGTCACCAGACAGTGAGACAGACTGAGGGTCCCCTTTCAGTGTAACAGTGCAACTGTCCCAGGCAGCGAGACAAAGTGAATGTTCTTAGATGTTGAGACAGAGTGAGGGTCCCCAGACATTGAGACAGAGTGAGGGCACCCAGACAGTGAGACAGTTTGAGGGTCCCATGCAGGGAGACCGAGTGTGAGTCCCAGGCAGGGAGACAGAGTGAGGATCCCAATAAAGTGAGACAGAGTGAGGGACACCAGACATTGAGACAGAATGAGTTTCCCCAGACAGTGAGACAGAGTGAGGGTCCCAGGCAAGGGATAGAATGAGGGAACCAGACAGTGAGACAGATTGAGGGTCCCCAGAGAGTGCGAGGGAATGAGGGTCCCCAGACATTGTCAGAGTGAGGGACCCCAGACAGTGAGACAGAGTGAGGGTCCCCAGACAGTGAGAAAGTGTGAGGGTCCACGGAAATGAGACAGAGTGAATGTCCCAGACCGTGAGACAGAGTGAGCATCCCCAGACAGAGAAATAGAGTGAGGCTCCTCAGAGAGTGGGACAGATTGAGGAACCAGGCAGGGAGACAGAGTGAGGGTCCCAGTGAGGGAAACAGTGCGACTGTCCCAGGCAGCGAGACAGAGCAAATGTTCTTAGACAGGGAGACAGAGTGAGGGTCGCAAGCAGGGAGATAGCGTGAGGGACCCCAGATACTGAAACAGATTGATGGTCCCGAGACAGTGAGTGTGAGTGAGGATCCCCAGACAATGAGACACAATGCGGGACCCCAGAGATTGAGACACAGTGAAGGTCCCCAGACAGTGGGACAGATAGAGGGTCCCAGTCAGGGAGACAGAGAGGGGGTCTCCAGACAGTAACACAGAGTGAGAGTCCCAGGCAGGGAGACAGAGTGAGGGTCCCTGGCAGGGAGACAGACTGAGGGTCCCCAGAGAGTGAGACAGAGTGATGGTCCCAGGTGCGGAGACAGTTTGACGGACCCCAGAAAGTGAAACAGAGTGAGGGACACCAGACAGTGAGACAGAGTTAGGGTCCCAGCCAGGGAGACAGAGTGAAGGACCCCAGAGAGTGAGACAGACTGAGGATCCCAAGCAGGGAGACCGAGTGTGAGTCCCAGGCAGAGAGACAGTGTGAGGGTCCCAAGACAGTGAGACAGAGTGAGGGACAACAGACAGTGAGACAGACTTAGTTTCCCCAGACAGTGAGACAGAGTGAGGGTCCCAGGCAAGGGATAGAATGAGGGAACCAGACAGTAAGACAGATTGAGGGTCCCCAGAGAGTGAGAGGGAATGAGGGTCCCCAGACATTGTCAGAGTGAGGGACCCCAGACAGTGAGACAGAGTGAGGGTGTCCAGACAGTGAGAAAGTGTGAGGGTCTACGGACAGTGAGACAGAGTGAATGTCCCAGACCGTGAGACAGAGTGAGCGTCCCCAGACAGAGAAATAGAGTGAGGCTCCTCAGAGAGTGGGACAGATTGAGGGACCAGGCAGGGAGACAGAGTGAGGGTCCCAGGGAGGGAAACAGTGCGACTGTCCCAGGCAGCGAGACAGAGCGAATGTTCTTAGATGTTGAGACAGAGTGAGGGTCCCAGGCAGGGAGATAGAGTGAGGTACCCCAGACACTGAAACAGATTGATGGTCCTGAGAGAGTGAGAGTGAGTGAGGATCCCCAGACAATGAGACACAGTGCGGGACCCCAGAGAGTGAGACAGAGTGAGGGTCCCCAGACACTGGGACAGATAGAGGGTACCAGTCAGGGAGACAGAGAGTGAGTCCCCAGACGGTGACACAGAGTGAGAGTCCCAGGGAGGGAGACAGAGAGAGAGTCCCAGGCAGGGAGACAGAGTGAGAGTGCCAGGCCGGGAGACAGAGTGAAGGTCCCCAGACAGTGAGACAGTCTGAGAGTCCCCAGACAGTGAGAAAGAGTGAGGTTCCCCTGTCAGTGTAACAGTGCGACTGTCCCAGGCAGCGAGACAGAGTGAATGTTCTTAGATGTTGAGACAGAGTGACGGTCACAGGCAGGGAGACAGAGTGTAGGACCCCAGGCAGGGTGACAGACTGAGGGTCCCAAGACAATATTATAGACTGACGGTCCCCAGATAGTCAGACAGAGTGAGGTTCCCAGGCAGGGAGACAGAGTGAGGGTCCCAGGCAGTGAAACACAATGAGGGACGCCTGACAATGAGGCAGAGTGAGTGTCCCAGGGAGTGAGACAGAGTGAGGGTCCCATTCAGGTAGACAGAATGAGCGTAAAACAGACATTGAGACAGAGTGAGTGTCCCAGGGAGTGAGACAGAGTGAGGGTCCCATTCAGGTAGACAGAGTGAGCGTCCACAGACATTGAGACAGAGTGAGGGTCCCTGGCACAGAGACTGACTGAGGGTCCCCAGAGAGTGAGACAGAGTGTGGGTCCCCAGTCAGTGCGACAGAGTGAGTGTCCCCAGACACTGAGTTAGATTGAGGTTGCCCAAAAGGTTAGACAGAGTGAGTGTCACAGGCTGGGAGACAGAGTGAAGGACCCCAGGCAGGGTGACAGACTGAGGGACCCAAGACAATGTTATAGAGTGAGGGTCCACAGACAGTGCGACAGAGTGAGGTTCCCAGGCATGGAGACAGAGTGAGGGACCCCAGACAAAGAGACAGAGTGAGGATCCCCAGACAGTGAGACAGAGTGAGGGTCCCAGGCAGTGATAAACAATGAGGGACCCCAGACTGTGAGACAGAGTTAGGGTCCCAGGCAGGGAGACAGAGTGAGGGACCCCAGACAAAGAGACAGAGTGAAGGGTCCCCAGACAGTGAGACAGATTGAGGGTCCCAGGCAGTGAGACACAATGAGGGACACCTGACAGTGAGACAGAGTGAGTGTCCCAGGGAGGTAGACAGAGTGAGGGTCCCATTCAGGTAGACAGAGTGAGCATCCACAGACATTGAGACAGAGTGAGGTTCCCTGGCAGGGAGACAGACTGAGGGTCCCCAGAGAGTGAGACAGATAGAGGGACCCCAGACAGTGAGATAGAGTGAGTGTCCCAGGCGGGGAGACAGATTGAAGGACCCCAGAAAGTGAGACACAGTGCGGGACCCCAGACAGTGAGACAGAGTGAGGGTCCACAGACAGTGGGACAGATAGAGGGTCCCATTCAGGGAGACAGAGAGTGGGTCCCCAGACGGTGACACAGAGTGAGAGTCCCAGGGAGGGAGACAGAGAGAGAGTCCCACGCAGGGAGACAGAGTGGGAGTGCCAGGCCGGGAGACAGAGTGAATGTCCAAAGACAGTGAGACAGAGTGAGAGTCCACGACAGTGAGACAGAGTGAGGGTCCCCCTGTCAGTGTAACAGTGCAACTGTCCCAGGCAGCAAGACAGAGTGAATGTTCTTAGATGTTGAGACAGAGTGACGGTCACAGGCAGGGAGACAGAGTGTAGGACCCCAGGCAGGGTGACAGACTGAGGGTCCCAAGACAATATTATAGACTGACGGTCCCCAGACAGACAGACAGAGTGAGGTTCCCAGGCAGGAAGGCAGTTTGAGGGTCCCAGGCAGTGAAACACAATGAGGGACCCCTGACAGTGAGACAGAGTGAGTGTCCCAGGGAGTGAGACAGAGTGAGGGTCCCATTCAGGTAGACAGAGTGAGCGTACCCAGACATTGAGACAGAGTGAGGGTCCCTGGCACAGAGACTGACTGAGGGTCCCCAGAGAGTGAGACAGAGTGAGGGTCCCCAGACAGTGAGATGGAGTGAGGGTCCCAGGCGGGGAGATATAATGAGGTACCATAGACAGTGAGACAGATTGAGGATCCCAAGACAGTGAGACAGAGTGAGGTACCCCAGTGAGTGAGAGAATGTGAGGGTCTACAGACAATAAGACAGAGTATGGGTCCCAGACAGTGAGACAGAGTGAGCGTCCCCAGACAGAGAAATAGAGTGAGGCTCCCCAGACAGTGAGACAGATTGAGTGACCCAGGCAGGGAGACAGAGTGAGGGTCCCATACAGGGAAACAGTGTGACTGTCCCAGGATGCGAGACAGAGCAAGTGTTCTTCGACATTGAGACAGAGTGAGGGTCCCAGGCAGGGAGACAGAGTGAGGGACCCCAGACAGTGAAACAGATTGATGGTCCCGAGAGAGTGAGAGTGAGTGAGGATCACCAGAAAATAAGACACAGTGCGGGGCCCCAGACAGTGCCCAGAGTGAGGGTCCCCAGACCGCGGGACAGATAGAGGGTCCCAGTCAGGGAGACAGAGTGTTGGTCCCCAGACCATGAGACAGAGTGAGTGTCCCAGGCAGGGAGACAGAGTGAGAGTGCCATGCAGGGAGACAGATTGAAGGTCCCCAGAAAGTGAGATAGAGTGAGAATTGCCAGACAGTGAGACAGAGTTAGCGACCCCAGGCAGGGAGACATTGTGAGGGTCCCCAGAAATTTGAGACAGAGTGAGGGACCCCAGACATTGAGACAGAGTGAGGGACCCCCGGAAGTGAGACAGAGTGCGGGTCCCCAGACAGTGAGACAGAGTGAGGGTCACAGGCAGGGAGACAGAGTGAAGGACCCCAGGCAGGGTGACAGACTGAGGGTCCCAAGACAATATTATAGATTGAGGATCCCCAGACAGTCAGACAGAGTGAGGTTCCCAGGCAGGGAGACAGAGTGAGGGACCCCAGACAAAGAGACAGAGTGAAGGGTCCCCAAACAGTGAGTCAGATTGAGGGTCCCAGGCAGTGAGACACAATGAGGGACCCCTAACAGTGAGACAGAGTGAGTGTCCCAGGCAGTGAGACACAATGAGGGACCCGTGACAGTGAGACAGAGTGAGTGTCCCAGGGAAGTAGACAGAGTGAGGGTCCCAATCAGGTAGACAGAGTGAGCGTACCCAGACATTGAGACAGAGTGAGGGTCCCCAGAGAGTGAGACAGAGTGAGGGACCACAGACAGTGAGACGGAGTGAGGGCCCCAGGCGGGGAGACAGATTGAAGGACCCCAGAAAGTGAGACTGAGTGAGGGACACCAGACAGTGGGACAGATAGTGAGTCCCAGTCAGGGAGACAGAGTGAAGGTCCCCAGAAAGTGAGACAGTGTGAGGGACCCAAGAGAGTGATACAGAGTGAGTTTCCCCAGAAAGTGAGACAGAGTGAGGTTCCCAGGCAGGGAGATAGAATGAAGGACCCAGACAGTGAGACAGAATGAGGGTCCCCAGACATTTATTCAAAATGAGGGTCCTCAGATAGTGAGACAGAGTGAGGGTCCCAGAAAGTGAGAAAGGGTGAGGGTCTACGGACAGTGAGACAGATTGAATGTCCCAGACCATTAGACAGACTGAGCGTCCCCAGACAGAGAAATAGAGTGAGGCTCCCCAGACAGTGGGACAGATTGAGGGACAAGGCAAGGAGACAGAGTGAGGGTCCCCAGTCAGTGAGACAGAGTGAGGGTCCCCAGTCAGTGAGAAAGAATGAGTGTCCCGAGACAGTGAGACAGAGTGAGTGTCCCCAGTCAGTGAGACAGAGAGTGGGTCCGAGGCAGGGAGACAGAGTGAGGGACCCCAGACAGTGAGACAGACTGAGGGTCCCAGACAGTGAGCCAGATTGAGGGACCCCAGACAATGAGAAAGAGTGAGGGTCCCATGCGGGGATACCGACTGTGAGTCCCAGGCAGGGAGACAGAGTGAGGGTACCAAGATAGTGAGACAGAGTGAGGGACAACAGACAGTGAGACAGAGTGAGTTTCCCCAGACAGTGAGACAGAGTGAGGGTCCCAGGCAGGGGGCTGAATGAGGGACCCAGACAGTGAGACAGGTTGATGGTCCCCAGAGTGTGAAACAGAATGATGGTCCCCAGACATTGAGTCAGAGTGAGGGTCTCCAGACCGTGAGCCAGAGTGAGGGAACCCAGAAATTGAGAACGGGTGAGGATCTACGGACAGTGAGACAGAGTGAATGTCCCAGACCGTGAGACAGAGTGAGCGTCCCCAGACAGAGAAATAGAGTGAGGCTCCTCAGAGAGTGGGAAAGATTGAGGGACCAGGCAGGGAAACAGTGCGACTGTCCCAGGCAGCGAGACAGAGCGAGTCTTACTAGACATGGAGACAGAGTGAGGGACCAGGCAGGGAAACAGTGCGACTCGCAGAGGCAGGGAGACAGAGTGAGTGTTCTTAGACATGGAGACAGAGTGAGGGTCCCAGGGAGGGAAACAGTGTGACTGACCCAGGCAGCGAGACAGCGCGAGTGTTCTTAGACATGGAGACAGAGTGAGGTTCCCAGGCAGGATGATAGAGTGAGGTACCACAGACACGGAAACAGATTGATGGTCCCGAGAGAGTGAGAGTGAGTGAGGATCCCCAGACAATGAGACACAGTGTGGGACCCCAGACAGTGACACAGAGTGAGAGTCCCAGGCAGGGAGACAGAGTGAGAGTGCCAGGCAGGGAGACAGAGTGAAGGTCCCCAGAAAGTGAGTCAGATTGAGGGTCCCCAAACAGTTAGACAGAGTGAGGGTCACAGGCAGGGAGACAGAGTGAAGGACCCCAGGCAGGGTGACAGACTGAGGGTCCAAAGACAATGTTATAGAGTGAGGGTCCACAGACAGTCAGACAGAGTGAGGTACTGAGGCAGGGAGACAGAGTGAGGGACCCCAGACAAAGAGACAGAGTGAGGGTCCCCAGACAGTGAGACAGACTGAGGTACCAAGACAATATTATAGAGTGAGGGAACCAGACAGTCAGACAGAGTGAGGTTCCCAGGCAGGGAGACAGAGTGAAGGACCCCAGGCAGGGTGACAGACTGAGGGACCCAAGACAATATTATAGAGTGAGGGTCCCCAGACAGTCAGACAGAGTGAAGTTCCCAGGCAGGGAGACAGAGTGAGGGACCACAGACAAAGAGACAGAGTGAAGGGTCCCCAGGCAGTGAGACACAATGAGGGACCCCTGACAGTGAGACAGAGTGAGTGTCCCAGGAGGTAGACAGAGTGAGGGTCCCATTCAGGTAGACAGAGTGAGCGTCCACAGACATTGAGACAGAGTGAGGGTCCCTGGCAGGGAGACAGACTGAGGGTTCCCAGAGAGTGAGACAGAGTGAGGAACCCCAGACAGTGAGATGGAGTGAGTGTCCCAGGCGGGGAGACAGATTGAAGGACCCCAGAAAGTGAGACAGAGTGAGGGACACCAGACAGTGTGAAAGAGAGAGGGTCCCCAGACTGTGCGACAGAGTTAGGGTCCCAGACAAGGAGACAGAGTGAGGGACGCCAGACAGTGAGACAGAGTGAGGGGCCCCAGGTATTGAGACAGAGTGAGGGACCCAGACATTGAGACAGAGTGAGGGACCCCAGAAAATGGGACAGAGTGAGGGTACCCAGACAGTGAGACAGAATGAGGGTCCCATGCAGGGAGACCAAGTGTGAGTCCCAGGCAGGGAGACAGAGTGAGGGTCCCAAGACAGTGAGACAGAGTGAGGGACACCAGACTGTGAGACAGAGTGAGTTTCCCCAGACAGTGAGACAGATTGAGGATCCCAAGACAATGAGTCAGAGTGAGGGAACCCAGACAATGAGGCGGAGTGAGTGTACGAGGCGGGGAGACAGATTGAGGGAACCCAGAAAGTGTGAAAGGGTGATGGTCTACGGACAGTGAGACAGAGTGAATGTCCCAGAGCGTGAGACAGTTTGAGCGTCCCCAGACAGAGAAATAGAGTGAGGCTCCTCAGAGAGTGGGACAGATTGAGGGACCAGGCAGGGAAACAGAGTGAGGGTCCCAGGGAGGGAAAACGTGCGACTGTCCCAGGCAGCGAGACAGAGCAAATGTTCTTAGATGTTGAGACAGAGTGACGGTCCCTGGCAGGGAGATAGAGTCAGGTACCCCAGACACGGAAACAGATTGATGGTCCTGAGAGAGTGAGAGTGAGTGAGGATCCCCAGACAATGAGACACAGTGCGGGAACCCAGACAGTGAGACAGAGTGAGGGTCCACAGACAGTGGGACAGATAGAGGGTCCCAGTCAGGTAGACAGAGAGTGGGTCCCCAGACGGTGACACAGAGTGAGATTCCCAGAGAGGGAGACAGAGAGAGAGTCCCAGGCAGGGAGACAGAGTGAGAGTGCCAGGCCGGGAGACAGAGTGAAGGTCCCCAGACAGTGAGACAGAGTGAGAGTCCCAGGGAGGGAGAGAGAGAGAGAGTCCCAGGCAGGGAGACCGGGTGAGAGTGCCAGGCCAGGAGACAGAGTGAAGGTCCCCAGACAGTGAGACAGAGTGAGAGTCCCCAGAATTTGAGACAGATTGAGGGTCCCCAGAATTTGAGACAGAGTGAGGGTCCCCTGTCAGTGTAACAGTGCGACTGTCCCAGGAAGCGAGACAGAGTGAATGTTCTTAGATGTTGAGACAGAGTGAGGGTCACAGGCAGGGAGACAGAGTGTAGGACCCCAGGCAGGGTGACAGACTGAGGGTCCCAAGACAATTTTATAGAATGACGGTCCCCAGACAGTCAGACAGAGTGAGGTTCCCAGGCAGGGAGACAGAGTGAGGGTCCCAGGCAGTGAAACACAATGAGGGACCCCTGACAGTGAGACAGAGTGAGTGTCCCAGGGAGGTAGACAGAGTGAGGGACCCATTCAGGTAGACAGAGTGAGCGTAAAACAGACATTGAGACAGAGTGAGTGTCCCAGGGAGTGAGACAGAGTGAGGGTCCCATTCAGGTAGACAGAGTGAGTGTACCCAGACATTGAGACAGAGTGAGGGTCCCTGGCACAGAGACTGACTGAGGGTCCCCAGAGAGTGAGACAGAGTGAGGGTCCCCAGACAGTGAGATGGAGTGAGGGTCCCAGGCAGGGAGATAGAATGAGGTACCATAGACAGTGAGACAGATTGAGGGTCCCAAGACAGTGAGACAGAGTGAGGGTCCCCAGTGAGTGAGAGAAGGTGAGGGTCTACAGACAATAAGACAGAGTAAGGGTCCCAGACAGTGAGTCAGAGTGAGCGTCCCCAGAAAGTGAGAAAGGGTGAGGGTCTACGGACAGTGAGACAGATTGAATGTCCCAGACCATTAGACAGAGTGAGCGTCCCCAGGCAGAGAAATAGAGTGAGGCTCCCCAGACAGTGGGACAGATTGAGGGACCAGGCAGGGAGACAGAGTGAGAGTCCCATGCAGGGGGACAGAGTGAGAGTGCCAGGCAGGGAGACAGACTGAAGGTCCCCAGAAAGTGAGACAGAATGAGAGTCCCCAGACAGTGAGACAGAGTGAGGGTCCCCAGTCAGTGAGACAGAGTGAGTGTCCCCAGACAGTGAAACAGAGAGTAGTTCCGAGGCAGGGAGACAGAGTGAGGGACCCCAGACAGTGAGACAGACTGAGGGACCCAGACAGTGAGCCAGATTGAGGGACCCCAGACAGTGAGACAGAGTGAGGGTCCCATGCGGGGAGACCAAGTGTGAGTCCCAGGCAGAGAGACAGAGTGAGGGTACCAAGATAGTGAGACAGAGTGAGGGACAACAGACAGTGAGACAGACTTAGTTTCCCCAGACAGTGAGACAGAGTGAGGGTCCCAGGCAGGGGGCTGAATGAGGGACCCAGACAGTGAGACAGGTTGATGGTCCCCAGAGAGTGAGGCAGAATGATAGACCCCAGACGTTGAGTCAGAATGAGGGTCTCCAGACATTGAGACAGAATGAGGGAACCCAGAAATTGAGAAAGGGTGAGGATCTACGGACAGTGAGACAGTGTGAATGTCCCAGACCGTGAGACAGAGTGAGCGTCCCCAGACAGAGAAATAGAGTGAGGCTCCTCAGAGAGTGGGACAGATTGAGGGACCAGGCAGGGAGACAGAGTGAGGGACCAGGGAGGGAAACAGTGCGACTGTACCAGGCAGCGAGACAGAGCGAGTCTTACTATACATGGAGACAGAGTGAGGGACCAGGCAGGGAAACAGTGTGACTGTCACAGGCAGGGAGACAGACCGAATGCTCTTAGACATGGAGACAGAGTGAGGTTCCCAGGCAGGGAGATAGAGTGAGGGACCCCAGATACTGAAACAGATTGATGGTCCCGAGAGAGTGAGAGTGAGTGAGGATCCCCAGACAATGAGACACAGTGTGGGACCCCAGACAGTGAGACAGAGTGAGTGTCCCCAGGCAGTGGGACAGATAGAGTGTCCCAGTCAGGGAGACAGAGAGTGGGTCCCCAGACAGTGACACAGAGTGAAAGTCCCAGGCAGGGAGACAGAGTGAGAGTCCCAGGCAGGGAGACAGAGTGAAGGTCCCCAGAAAATGAGACAGAGTGAGAGTCCCCAGACAGTGAGACAGAATGTGGGTCCCCAAACAGTTAGACAGAGTGAGGGTCACAGGCAGGGAGACAGAGTGAAGGACCCCAGGCAGGGTGACAGACTGAGGGTCCCAAGACAATATTATAGAGTGAGGGACCCCAGACAGTCAGACAGAGTGAGGTTCCCAGGCAGGGAGACAGAGTGAGGGACCACAGACAAAGAGACAGGGTGAAGGGTCCCCAGACAGTAAGACAGATTGAGGGTCCCAGGCAGTGAGACACAATGAGGGACCCCTGACAGTGAGACAGAGTGAGTGTCCCAGGGAGGTAGACAGAGTGAGGGTCCCATTTAGGTAGACAGAGTGAGCGTCCACAGACAATGAGACAGAGTGAGGGTCCCTGGCAGGGAGACAGACTGAGGGTTCCCAGAGAGTGAGACAGAGTGCGGGACCCCAGACAGTGAGATGGAGTGAGGGTCCCAGGCGGGGAGACAGATTGAAGGACCCCAGAAAGTGAGACAGAGTGAGGGACACCAGATAGTGTGAAAGAGAGAGGGTCCCCAGCCTATGCGACAGAGTTAGGGTCCCGGACAAGGAGACAGATTGAGGGACGCCAGACAGTGAGACAGAGTGAGGGTCCCCAGGTATTGAGACAGAGTGAAGGACCCCAGACAGTGAAACAGAGTGAGGGACACCAGACATTGAGACAGAGTGAGGGTCCCCAGACATTGAGACAGAGTGAGGGTCCCAGACATTGAGACAAAGTGAGGGACCCCAGACAATGAGACAGAGTGAGGGACCCAGACATTGAGACAAAGTGAGGGACCCCAGACAATGAGACAGAGTGAGGGTACACAGACAGTGAGACAGAGTGAGGGTCCCATGCAGGGAGACCAAGTGTGAGTCCCAGGCAGGGAGACAGAGTGAGGGTCCCAAGACAGTGAGACAGAGTGAGGGACACCAGACTGTGAGACAGAGTGAGTTTCCCCAGACAGTGAGACAGATTGAGGGTCCCAAGACAATGAGTCAGAGTGAGGGAACCCAGACAATGAGGCGGAGTGAGTGTACAAGGCGGAGAGCCAGATTGACGGACCCCAGAAAGTGAGAAAGGGTGATAGTCTATGGACAGTGAGACAGAGTGAATGATGGACCCCAGACATTGAGTCAGAATGAGGGTCTCCAGACATTGAGACAGAGTGAGGGAACCCAGAAATTGAGAAAGGGTGAGGATCTACGGACAGTGAGACAGTCTGAATGTCCCAGACCGTGAGACAGAGTGAGCGTCCCCAGACAGAGAAATAGAGTGAGGCTCCTCAGAGAGTGGGACAGATTGAGGGACCAGGCAGGGAGACAGAGTGAGGGTCCCAGGCAGGGAGACAGAGTGAGAGTGCCAGGCCAGGAGTCAGAGTGAAGGTCCCCAGACAGTGAGACAGAGTGAGAGTCCCCAGACAGTGAGACTGAGTAAGGGTCCCCTGTCAGTGTAACAGTGCGACTGTCCCAGGCAGTGAGACAGAGTGAATGTTCTTAGATGTTGAGACAGAGTGACGGTCACAGGCAGGGAGACAGAGTGTAGGACCCCAGGCAGGGTGACAGACTGAGGGTCCCAAGACAATATTATAGACTGATGGTCCCCAGACAGTCAGACAGAGTGAGGTTTCCAGGCAGGTAGACAGAGTGAGGGTCCCAGGCAGTGAAACACAATGAGGGACCCCTGACAGTGAGACAGAGTGAGTGTCCCAGGGAGTGAGACAGAGTGAGGGTCCCATTCAGGTAGACAGAGTGAGCGTCCACAGACATTGAGACAGAGTGAGGGTCCCTGGCACAGAGACTGACTGAGTGTCCCCAGAGAGTGAGACAGAGTGAGGGACCCCAGACAGTGAGATGGAGTGAGTGTCCCAGGCAGCGAGATAGAATGAGGTACCATAGACAGTGAGACAGATTGAGGGTCCCAAGACAGTGAGACAGAGTGAGGGTCCCCAGTGAGTGAGAGAAGGTGAGGGTCTACGGACAATAAGACAGAGTAAGTGTCCCAGACATTGAGTCAGAGTGAGCGTCCCCAGACAGAGAAATAGAGTGAGGCTCCCCAGACAGTGAGACAGATTGAGGGACCCAGGCAGGGAGACAGAGTGAGGGTCCCATGCAGGGAGACAGAGTGAGGGACCCCAGACAGTGAAGCAGATTGATGGTCCCGAGAAAGTGAGTGAGTGAGGATCACCAGACAATAAGACACAGTGCAGGACCCCAGGCAGTGCCCAGAGTGAGGGTCCCCAGACCGCGGGACAGATAGAAGGTCCCAGTCAGGGAGACAGAGTGTTGGTCCCCAGACCGTGAGGCAGAGTGAGTGTCCCAGGCAGGGAGACAGAGTGAGATTGCCAGGCAGGGAGACAGATTGAAGGTCCCCAGAAAGTGAGACAGAATGAGAGTTGCCAGACAGTGAGACAGAGTGAGCGACCCCAGGCAGGGAGACAGTGTGAGGGTCCCCAGATATTTGAGACAGAGTGAGGGACCCCAGACATTGAGACAGAGTGAGGGACCCCAGACAGTGAAACACAATGAGGGACCCCTGACAGTGAGACAGAGTGAGGTTCCCAGGCAGGGAGACAGAGTGAGGGTCCCAGGCAGTGAAACACAATGAGGGACCCCTGACAGTGAGACAGAGTGAGTGTCCCAGGGAGTGAGACAGAGTGAGGGTCCCATTCAGGTGGACAGAGTGAGCGTACCCAGACATTGAGACAGAGTGAGGGTCCCTGGCACAGAGACTGACTGAGGGACCCCAGAGAGTGAGACAGAGTGAGGGGCCCCAGACAGTGAGATGGAGTGAGGATCCCAGGTGGGGAGACAGATTGAAGGACCCCAGAAAATGAGACAGAGTGAGGGACACCAAGCAGTGAGAAAGAGAGAGGGTCCCCAGACTGTGAGACAGAGTTGGGCTCCCAGGCAGGGAGACAGAGTTAGGTTCCCAGACTTTGAGACAGAGTGAGGGACCTCAGACAGTGAGACAGAGTGAGGATCCCAAGCAGGGAGACCGAGTGAGTCCCAGGCAGGGAGATAGAGTGAAGGTCCCAAACAGTGAGACAGAGTGAGCGTCCCCAGACAGAGAAATAGAGTGAGGCTCCTCAGAGAGTGGGACAGATTGAGGGACCAGGCAGGGAGACAGAGTGAGGGTCCCAGGCAGGGAAACAGTGCGACTCTCACAGGCAGGGAGACAGCGCGAGTGTTCTTAGACATGGAGACAGAGTGAGGGTCTCAGGCAGGGAGATAGAGTGAGGGACCCCAGATACTGAAACAGATTGATGGTCCTGAGAGAGTGAGTGTGTGTGGATCCCCAGACAATGAGACACAATGCGGGACCCCAGAGATTGAGACACAGTGAGGGTCCCCAGACAGTGAGACAGATAGAGGGTCCCAGTCAAGGAGACAGAGAGTGGGTCCCCAGACAGAGTGAGAGTGCCAGGCAGGGAGACAGAGTGAGAGTGCCAGGCAGGGAGACAGAGTGAAGGTCCCCAGAAAGTGAGACAGTTTGAGGGACCCCAGACAAAGAGACAGAGTGAGAGTCCCCAGACAGTGAGACAGAGTGAGGGTCCCAGGCAGTGATACACAATGAAGGACCCCTGACAGTGAGACAGAGTAAGTATCCCAGGGAGGGAGACAGAGTGAGGGTCCCTGGCAGGAAGACAGACCGAGGGTCCCCAGAGAGTAAGACAGCGTGAGGGACCCCAGACAGTGAGACGGAGTGAGAGTCCCAGGTGCGGAGACAGTTTGAAGGACCCCAGAAAGTGAAACAGAGTGAGGGACACCAGACAGTGAGAAAGAGAGAGGGTCCCCAGACTTTGAGACAGAGTTAGGGTCCCAGGCAGGGAGACAGAGTGAAGGACCCCAGACAGTGAGACAGAGTGAGGATCCCAAGCAGGGAGACCGAGTTTGAGTCCCAGGCAGGGAGACAGTGTGAGGGTCCCAAGACAGTGAGACAGAGTGAGGGACAACAGACTGTGAGACAGAGTGAGTTTCCCCAGACAGTGAGACAGAGTGAGTTTCCCAGGCAGGGAGATAGAATGAGGTACCCCAGACAAAGAGACAGAGTGAGGGTCCCCAGACAGTCAGACAGAGTGAGGTTCCCAGACAGGGAGACAGAGTAAGGGACCCCAGACAAAGAGACAGAGTGAGGGTCCCCAGACTGTGAGACAGAGTGAGGGTCCCAGGCAGGGAGATAGAATGAGGTACCATAGACAGTGAGACAGATTGAGGGTCCCAAGACAGTGAGACAGAATGAGGGTCCCCAGACAATGAGTAAGAGTGAGGGTCCCCTGACAGTGAGACAGAGTGAGGGTCCCCAGTGAATGAGAGAAGGTGAGGGTCTACGGACAATACGACATAGTAAGGGTCCCAGACAGTGAGACAGAGTGAGCGTCCCCAGACAGAGAAATAGAGTGAGGCTCCCCAGACAGTGAGACAGATTGAGGGACCCAGGCAGGGAGACATAGTGAGGGTCCCATGCAGGGAAACAGTGTGACTGTCCCAGGAAGCGAGACAGAGCGAGTGTTCTTCAACGTTGAGACAGAGTGAGGGTCCCAGGCAGGGAGACAGAGTGAGGGACCCCAGACAGTGAAACAGATTGATGGTCCCGAGAGAATGAGAGTGAGTGAGGATCACCAGACAATAAGACACAGTGCGGGACCCAAGACAGTGCCCAGAGTGAGGGTCCCCAGACCGCGGGACAGATAGAGGGTCCCAGTCAGGGAGACAGAGTGTTTGTCCCCAGACCATGAGGCAGAGTGAGTGTCCCAGGCAGGGAGACAGAGTGAGAGTGCCAGGCAGGGAGACAGATTGAAGGTCCCCAGAAAGTGTGACAGAATGAGAGTTGCCAGACAGTGAGACAGAGTGAGCGACCCCAGGCAGGGAGACAGTGTGAGGGTCCCCAGATATTTGAGACAGAGTGAGGGACCCCAGACATTGAGACAGAGTGAGGGACCCCAGACAGTGAAACACAATGAGGGACCCCTGACAGTGAGACAGAGAGAGGGTCACAGGCAGGGAGACAGATTGAGGGTCCCCAGAAAGTGAGACAGATTGAGGTACCGCAGACAGTGGGACAGAGTGAGGGTCCCCGGACAGTGAAGACAGAGTGAGGGTCACAGGCAGGGAGACAGGGTGAGGGACCCCAGACAGTGAGACAGTGTGAGGTTCACAGGCAGGGAGACAGAGTGAGGGACCACAGGCAGGGAGACAGATTGAGGGTCCCCAGAAAGTGAGACAGATTGAGGTACCACAGACAGTGGGACAGAGTGAGGGTCCCCGGACAGTGAAGACAGAGTGAGGGTCACAGGCAGGGAGACAGGGTGAGGGACCCCAGGCAGGGAGACTGAGTGAGGTTCCCCAGACAATGTGATAGAGTGAGGGTCCCATTCAGGTAGACAGAGAGAGCATTCAAAGGCAATGAGACAGAGTGAGTTTCCCCAGACAGTGAGACAGAGTGAGGGTCCCCAGACAGCGAGACATAGTGAGGGTCGCAGATGGGGAGACAGTGTGAGAGACCCCAGAGAGTGTGACAGAGTGAGGGTACCCAGACTGTGAGACAGAGTGCGGGTCCCAGGCAGGGAGACCGAGTGTGAGTCCCAGGCAGGGAGATACTTTGAGGGTTCCAAGCCAGTGAGACAGAGTGAGGGAAACCAGACAGTGAGACAGAGTGAGGGTCCCAGGCAGGGAGATAGAATGAGGTACCATAGACAGTGAGACAGATTGAGGGTCCCAAGACAGTGAGACAGAATGAGGGTCCCCAGACAATGAGTAAGAGTGAGGGTCCCCTGACAGTGAGACAGAGTGAGGGTCCCCAGTGAGTGAGAGAAGGTGAGGGTCTACGGACAATACGACATAGTAAGGGTCCCAGACAGTGAGACAGAGTGAGCGTCCCCAGACAGAGAAATAGAGTGAGGCTCCCCAGACAGTGAGACAGATTGAGGGACCCAGGCAGGGAGACATAGTGAGGGTCCCATGCAGGGAAACAGTGTGACTGTCCCAGGAAGCGAGACAGAGCGAGTGTTCTTCAACGTTGAGACAGAGTGAGGGTCCCAGGCAGGGAGACAGAGTGAGGGACCCCAGACAGTGAAACAGATTGATGGTCCCGAGAGAATGAGAGTGAGTGAGGATCACCAGACAATAAGACACAGTGCGGGACCCAAGACAGTGCCCAGAGTGAGGGTCCCCAGACCGCGGGACAGATAGAGGGTCCCAGTCAGGGAGACAGAGTGTTTGTCCCCAGACCATGAGGCAGAGTGAGTGTCCCAGGCAGGGAGACAGAGTGAGAGTGCCAGGCAGGGAGACAGATTGAAGGTCCCCAGAAAGTGTGACAGAATGAGAGTTGCCAGACAGTGAGACAGAGTGAGTGACCCCAGGCAGGGAGACAGTGTGAGGGTCCCCAGATATTTGAGACAGAGTGAGGGACCCCAGACATTGAGACAGAGTGAGGGACCCCAGACAGTGAAACACAATGAGGGACCCCTGACAGTGAGACAGAGAGAGGGTCACAGGCAGGGAGACAGATTGAGGGTCCCCAGAAAGTGAGACAGATTGAGGTACCACAGACAGTGGGACAGAGTGAGGGTCCCCGGACAGTGAAGACAGAGTGAGGGTCACAGGCAGGGAGACAGGGTGAGGGACCCCAGACAGTGAGACAGTGTGAGGTTCACAGGCAGGGAGACAGAGTGAGGGACCACAGGCAGGGAGACAGATTGAGGGTCCCCAGAAAGTGAGACAGATTGAGGTACCACAGACAGTGGGACAGAGTGAGGGTCCCCGGACAGTGAAGACAGAGTGAGGGTCACAGGCAGGGAGACAGGGTGAGGGACCCCAGGCAGGGAGACTGAGTGAGGTTCCCCAGACAATGTGATAGAGTGAGGGTCCCATTCAGGTAGACAGAGAGAGCATTCAAAGGCAATGAGACAGAGTGAGTTTCCCCAGACAGTGAGACAGAGTGAGGGTCCCCAGACAGCGAGACATAGTGAGGGTCGCAGATGGGGAGACAGTGTGAGAGACCCCAGAGAGTGTGACAGAGTGAGGGTACCCAAACTGTGAGACAGAGTGCGGGTCCCAGGCAGGGAGACCGAGTGTGAGTCCCAGGCAGGGAGATACTTTGAGGGTTCCAAGCCAGTGAGACAGAGTGAGGGAAACCAGACAGTGAGACAGATTGAGGGTCCACAAACAGTTAGACAGAGTGAGGGTCACAGGCAGGGAGACAGAGTGAAGGACCCCAGGCAGGGTGAAAGAGTGAGGTTCCCAAGACAATGTTATAGAGTGAGGGTCCCCAGACAGTCAGACAGAGTGAGCTTCCCAGGCAGGGAGACAGAGTGAGGGACCACAGACAAAGAGACAGAGTGAGGGACCCCAGACAATGAGACAGAGTGAGGGTCCCCGGCAGGGAGACACAATGAGGGACCCCTGACAGTGAGACAGTGTGAGTGTCCCAGTGAGGGGATCAGAGTGAGGGTCCCATTCTGGTAGACAGAGTGAGCGTCCCCAGACATTGAGACAGAGTGATGTCCCTGGCAGGGAGACAGACTGAGGGTCCCCAGAGAGTGAGACGGAGTGAGGGTCCCAGGCAGGGAGACAGATTGAATGACCCCAGAAAGTGAGACAGAGTGAGGGACACCAGACAATGAGAAAGAGAGAGGGTCCCCAGACTGTGAGACAGAGTTGGGACCCCAGAGAGTGAGACAGAGTGTGGATCCCAAGCAGGGAGACCGAGTGTGAGTCCCAGGCAGGGAGACAGACTGAGGGTCCCAAGACATTGAGACAGAGTGAGGGAACCCAGACAGTGAGACGGAGTGAGGGTCCCAGGCAGGGAGACAGATTGAAGGACCCCAGAAAGTGAGACAGAGTGAGGGACCCCAGACAGTGAGACAGAGTGAGGAACCCAAGCAGGGAGACAGAGTGTGAGTCCCAGGCAGGGAGACAGAGTGAGGGTCCCAAGACTGTGAGAATGACTGAGGGACACCAGACAGTGAGACAGAGTGAGTTTCCCCAGACAGTGAGACAGAGTGAGGGTCCCCGGCAGGGAGATAGAATGAGGTACCCCAGACAGTGAGACAGATTGAGGGTTCCAAGACAGTGAGACAGAATGAGGGTCCCTTGACAGTGAGATAAGGTGAGGGTCTACGGACAGTGAGACAGAGTGAGGGTCCCAGACAGTGAGACAGAGTGAGCATACCCAGACAGAGAAATAGATTTAGGCTCCCCAGACAGTGGGACAGATTGAGGGACCCAGGGAGGGAGACAGTGTGAATGTCCCAGGCAGCCAGACAGAGCGAGTGTTCTTAGACATTGAGACAGAGTGGGGGTCCCAGGCAGGGAGACAGTGTGAGGGGCACCAGACAGTGAAACAGATTGATGGTCCTGAGAGAGTGAGAGTGAGTGGGGATCCCCAGACAATGCGACACAGTGCGGGACCCAAGACAGTGAGACAGAGTGAGTGTCCCAGGCAGGGAGACAGAATGAGAGTGCCAGGCAGGGAGACAGAGTGAAGGTCCCCAGAAATTGAGAAAGAGTGAGGGACCCCAGACAGTGAGACAGAATGAGAGTCGCGAGACAGTGAGACAGAGTGAGGGTCCCCACTCAGTGAGACGGACTGAGGGTCCCCAGACAGTGAGACAGAGTGAGGGTCCCCAGGCAGGGAGAGAGAGTGAGGGTCCACAGAAATTTGAGACAGAGCGATGGACCCCAGACATTGAGACAGAGAGGGACCTCCGGAAGTGAGACAGATTGAGGGAAACCTGACAGTGAGACAGAGTGAGGATCCCATGCAGGGAGACCGAGTGTGAGTCCCAGGCAGAGAGACAGAGTGAGGGTCCCAAGACAGTGAGACAGAGTGAGGGACTACAGAGAGTGCGACGGAGTGAGGGCCCCAGGCGGGGAGACAGATTGAAGGACCCCAGAAAGTGAGACTGAGTGAGGGACACCAGACAGTGGGACAGATAGTGAGTCCCAGTCAGGGAGACAGAGTGAAGGTCCCCAGAAAGTGAGACAGTGTGAGGGACCCAAGAGAGTGATACAGAGTGAGTTTCCCCAGAAAGTGAGACAGAGTGAGGGTCCCAGGCAGGGAGATAGAATGAAGGACCCAGACAGTGAGACAGAATGAGGGTCCCCAGACATTTATTCAAAATGAGGGTCCTCAGATAGTGAGACAGAGTGAGGGTCCCAGAAAGTGAGAAAGGGTGAGGGTCTACAGACAGTGAGACAGATTGAATGTCCCAGACCATTAGACAGAGTGAGCGTCCCCAGACAGAGAAATAGAGTGAGGCTCCCCAGACAGTGGGACAGATTGAGGGACCAGGCAAGGAGACAGAGTGAGGGTCCCTAGTCAGTGAGACAGAGTGAGGGTCCCCAGTCAGTGAGAAAGAATGAGTGTCCCGAGACAGTGAGACAGAGTGAGGGTCCCCAGTCAGTGAGACAGAGTGAGTGTCCCCAGTCAGTGAGACAGAGAGTGGGTCCGAGGCAGGGAGACAGAGTGAGGGACCCCAGACAGTGAGACAGACTGAGGGTCCCAGACAGTGAGCCAGATTGAGGGACCCCAGACAATGAGAAAGAGTGAGGGTCCCATGCGGGGATACCGAGTGTGAGTCCCAGGCAGGGAGACAGAGTGAGGGTACCAAGATAGTGAGACAGAGTGAGGGACAACAGACAGTGAGACAGAGTGAGTTTCCCCAGACAGTGAGACAGAGTGAGGGTCCCAGGCAGGGGGCTGAATGAGGGACCCAGACAGTGAGACAGGTTGATGGTCCCCAGAGTGTGAAACAGAATGATGGTCCCCAGACATTGAGTCAGAGTGAGGGTCTCCAGACCGTGAGCCAGAGTGAGGGAACCCAGAAATTGAGAACGGGTGAGGATCTACGGACAGTGAGACAGAGTGAATGTCCCAGACCGTGAGACAGAGTGAGCGTCCCCAGACAGAGAAATAGAGTGAGGCTCCTCAGAGAGTGGGAAAGATTGAGGGACCAGGCAGGGAAACAGTGCGACTGTCCCAGGCAGCGAGACAGAGCGAGTCTTACTAGACATGGAGACAGAGTGAGGGACCAGGCAGGGAAACAGTGCGACTCGCAGAGGCAGGGAGACAGAGTGAGTGTTCTTAGACATGGAGACAGAGTGAGGGTCCCAGGGAGGGAAACAGTGTGACTGACCCAGGCAGCGAGACAGCGCGAGTGTTCTTAGACATGGAGACAGAGTGAGGTTCCCAGGCAGGGTGATAGAGTGAGGTACCACAGACACGGAAACAGATTGATGGTCCCGAGAGAGTGAGAGTGAGTGAGGATCCCCAGACAATGAGACACAGTGTGGGACCCCAGACAGTGACACAGAGTGAGAGTCTCAGGCAGGGAGACAGAGTGAGAGTGCCAGGCAGGGAGACAGAGTGAGGGTCCCCAGTCAGTGAGACAGAATGAGAGTCCCCAGACAGTGAGACAGAGTGAGGGCCCCCAGTCAGTGAGACAGAGTGAGTGTCCCCAGACAGTGAAACAGAGAGTGGGTCCGAGGCAGGGAGACAGAGTGAGGGACACCAGACAGTGAGACAGACTGAGGGTCCCAGAAGGTGAGCCAGATTGAGGGACCCCAGACAATGAGACAGAGTGAGGGTCCCATGCGGGGAGACCGAGTGTGAGTGCCAGGCAGAGAGACAGAGTGAGGGTACCAAGATAGTGAGACAGAGTGAGGGAGACCAGACAGTGAGACAGAGTGAGTTTCCCCAGACAGTGAGACAGAGTGAGGGTCCCAGGCAGGGGGCTGAATGAGGGACCCAGACAGTGAAACAGGTTGATGGTCCCCAGAGAGTGGAACAGAATGATGGACCCCAGACATTGAGTCAGAATGAGGGTCTCCAGACATTGAGACAGAATGAGGGAACCCAGAAATTGAGAAAGGGTGAGGATCTACGGACAGTGAGACAGTGTGAATGTCCCAGACCGTGAGACAGAGTGAGCGTCCCCAGACAGAGAAATAGAGTGAGGCTCCTCAGAGAGTGGGACAGATTGAGGGACCAGGCAGGGAGACAGAGTGAGGGACCAGGCAGGGAAACAGTGCGAATGTACCAGGCAGCGAGACAGAACGAGTCTTACTATACATGGAGACAGAGTGAGGGACCAGGCAGGGAAACAGTGTGACTGTCACAGGCAGGGAGACAGACCGAATGCTCTTAGACATGGAGACAGAGTGAGGTTCCCAGGCAGGGAGATAGAGTGAGGGACCCCAGATACTGAAACAGATTGATGGTCCCGAGAGAGTGAGAGTGAGTGAGGATCCCCAGACAATGAGACACATTGTGGGACCCCAGACAGTGAGACAGAGTGAGGGACCCCAGATACTGAAACAGATTGATGGTCCCGAGAGAGTGAGAGTGAGTGAGGATCCCCAGACAATGAGACACATTGTGGGACCCCAGACAGTGAGACAGAGTGAGGGTCCCCAGGCAGTGGGACAGATAGAGTGTCCCAGTCAGGGAGACAGAGAGTGGGTCCCCAGACAGTGACACAGAGTGAAAGTCCCAGGCAGGGAGACAGAGTGAGAGTCCCAGGCAGGGAGACAGAGTGAAGGTCCCCAGAAAATGAGACAGAGTGAGAGTCCCCAGACAGGGAGACAGAATGTGGGTACTCAAACAGTTAGACAGAGTGAGGGTCACAGGCAGGGAGACAGAGTGAAGGACCCCAGGCAGGGTGACAGACTGAGGGTCCCAAGACAATATTATAGAGTGAGGGACCCCAGACAGTCAGACAGAGTGAGGTTCCCAGGCAGGGAGACAGAGTGAGGGACCACAGACAAAGAGACAGAGTGAAGTGTCCCCAGACAGTAAGACAGATTGAGGGTCCCAGGCAGTGAGACACAATGAGGGACCCCTGACAGTGAAACAGAGTGAGTGTCCCAGGGAGGTAGACAGAGTGAGGGTCCCATTCAGGTAGACAGAGTGAGCGTCCACAGACAATGAGACAGAGTGAGAGTGCCAGGCAGGGAGACAGAGTGAAGGTCCCCAGAGAGTGAGACAGAGTGAGGGACGCCAGACAGTGAGACAGAGTGAGGGTCCCTGGCAGGGAGACAGACTGAGGGTTCCCAGAGAGTGAGACACAGTGAGGGACCCCAGACAGTGAGATGGAGTGAGGGTCCCAGGCGGGGAGACAGATTGAAGGACCCCAGAAAGTGAGACAGAGTGAGGGACACCAGATAGTGTGAAAGAGAGAGGGTCCCCAGCCTGTGCGACAGAGTTAGGGTCCCAGACAAGGAGACAGAGTGAGGGACGCCAGACAGTGAGACAGAGTGAGGGTCCCCAGGTATTGAGACAGAGTGAAGGACCCCAGACAGTGAAACAGAGTGAGGGACACCAGACATTGAGACAGAGTGAGGGTCCCCAGACATTGAGACAGAGTGAGGGACCCAGACATTGAGACAAAGTGAGGGACCCAGACAATGAGACAGAGTGAGGGACCCAGTCATTGAGACAAAGTGAGGGACCCCAGACAATGAGACAGAGTGAGGGTACACAGACAGTGAGACAGAGTGAGGGTCCCATGCAGGGAGACCAAGTGTGAGTCCCAGGCAGGGAGACAGAGTGAGGGTCCCAAGACAGTGAGACAGAGTGAGGGACACCGGACAGTGAGACAGAGTGAGTTTCCCCAGACAGTGAGACAGATTGAGGGTCCCATGCAGGGAGACCAAGTGTGAGTCCCAGGCAGGGAGACAGAGTGAGGGTCCCAAGACAGTGAAACAGAGTGAGGGACACCAGACAATGAGGCGGAGTGAGTGTACAAGGCGGAGAGCCAGATTGAGGGACCCCAGAAAGTGAGAAAGGGTGGTGGTCTACGGACAGTGAGACAGAGTGAATGATGGACCCCAGACATTGAGTCAGAATGAGGGTCTCCAGACATTGAGACAGAGTGAGGGAACCCAGAAATTGAGAAAGGGTGAGGATCTACGGACAGTGAGACAGTGTGAATGTCCCAGACCGTGAGACAGAGTGAGCGTCCCCAGACAGAGAAATAGAGTGAGGCTCCTCAGAGAGTGGGACAGATTGAGGGACCAGGCAGGGAGACAGAGTGAGGGTCCCAGGGAGGGAAACAGTGCGACTGTCCCAGGCAGCGAGACAGAGCAAATGTTCTTAGATGTTGAGACAGAGTGAGGGTCCCAGGCAGGGAGATAGAGTGAAGTACCCCAGACACGGAAACAGATTGATGGTCCCGAGAGAGTGAGAGTGAGTGAGGATCCCCAGACTATGAGACACAGTGCGGGACCCCAGACAGTGAGACAGAGTGAGGGTCCACAGACAGTGACACAGAGTGAGAGTCCCAGGCAGGGAGACAGAGTGAGAGTGCCAGGCCAGGAGTCAGAGTGAAGGTCCCCAGACAGTGAGACAGAGTGAGAGTCCCCAGACAGTGAGACTGAGTAAGGGTCCCCTGTCAGTGTAACAGTGCGACTGTCCCAGGCAGCGAGACAGAGCAAATGTTCTTAGATGTTGAGACAGAGTGAGGGTCCCAGGCAGGGAGATAGAGTGAAGTACCCCAGACACGGAAACAGATTGATGGTCCCGAGAGAGTGAGAGTGAGTGAGGATCCCCAGACTATGAGACACAGTGCGGGACCCCAGACAGTGAGACAGAGTGAGGGTCCACAGACAGTGACACAGAGTGAGAGTCCCAGGCAGGGAGACAGAGTGAGAGTGCCAGGCCAGGAGTCAGAGTGAAGGTCCCCAGACAGTGAGACAGAGTGAGAGTCCCCAGACAGTGAGACTGAGTAAGGGTCCCCTGTCAGTGTAACAGTGCGACTGTCCCAGGCAGCGAGACAGAGTGAATGTTCTTAGATGTTGAGACAGAGTGACGGTCACAGGCAGGGAGACAGAGTGTAGGACCCCAGGCAGGGTGACAGACTGAGGGTCCCAAGACAATATTATAGACTGACGGTCCCCAGACAGTCAGACAGAGTGAGGTTTCCAGGCAGGTAGACAGAGTGAGGGTCCCAGGCAGTGAAACACAATGAGGGACCCCTGACAGTGAGACAGAGTGAGTGTCCCAGGGAGGTAGACAGAGTGAGGGTCCCATTCAGGTAGACAGAGTGAGCGTACCCAGACATTGAGACAGAGTGAGGGTCCCTGGCACAGAGACTGACTGAGGGTCCCCAGAGAGTGAGACAGAGTGAGGGACCCCAGACAGTGAGATGGAGTGAGGGTCCCAGGCAGCGAGATAGAATGAGGTACCATAGATAGTGAGACAGATTGAGGGTCCCAAGACAGTGAGACAGAGTGAGGGTCCCCAGTGAGTGAGAGAAGGTGAGGGTCTACGGACAATAAGACAGAGTAAGGGTCCCAGACAGTGAGTCAGAGTGAGCGTCCCCAGACAGAGAAATAGAGTGAGGCTCCCCAGACAGTGAGACAGATTGAGGGACCCAGGCAGGGAGAGAGAGTGAAGGTCCCATGCAGGGAAACAGTGTGATTGTCTCAGGAAGCGAGACAGAGCGAGTGTTATTCGACATTGAGACAGAGTGAGGGTCCCAGGCAGGGAGACAGAGTGAGGGACCCCAGACAGTGAAGCAGATTGATGGTCCCGAGAAAGTGAGTGAGTGAGGATCACCAGACAATAAGACACAGTGCAGGACCCCAGGCAGTGCCTAGAGTGAGGGTCCCCAGACCGCGGGACAGATAGAGGGTCCCAGTCAGGGAGACAGAGTGTTGGTTCCCAGACCGTGAGACAGAGTGAGTGTCCCAGGCAGGGAGACAGAGTGAGATTGCCAGGCAGGGAGACAGATTGAAGGTCCCCAGAAAGTGAGACAGATTGAGAGTTGCCAGACAGTGAGACAGAGTGAGCGACCCGAGGCAGGGAGACAGTGTGAGGGTCCCCAGATATTTGAGACAGAGTGAGGGACCCCAGACATTGAGACAGAGTGAGGGACCCCAGACAGTGAAACACAATGAGGGACCCCTGACAGTGAGACAGAGTGAGGTTCCCAGGCAGGGAGACAGAGTGAGGGTCCCAGGCAGTGAAACACAATGAGGGACCCCTGACAGTGAGACAGAGTGAGTGTCCCAGGGAGTGAGACAGAGTGAGGGTCCCATTCAGGTGGACAGAGTGAGCGTACCCAGACATTGAGACAGAGTGAGGGTCCCTGGCACAGAGACTGACTGAGGGACCCCAGAGAGTGAGACAGAGTGAGGGGCCCCAGACAGTGAGATGGAGTGAGGATCCCAGGTGGGGAGACAGATTGAAGGACCCCAGAAAATGAGACAGAGTGAGGGACACCAAGCAGTGAGAAAGAGAGAGGGTCCCCAGACTGTGAGACAGAGTTGGGCTCCCAGGCAGGGAGACAGAGTTAGGTTCCCAGACTTTGAGACAGAGTGAGGGACCTCAGACAGTGAGACAGAGTGAGGATCCCAAGCAGGGAGACCGAGTGAGTCCCAGGCAGGGAGATAGAGTGAAGGTCCCAAACAGTGAGACAGAGTGAGCGTCCCCAGACAGAGAAATAGAGTGAGGCTCCTCAGAGAGTGGGACAGATTGAGGGACCAGGCAGGGAGACAGAGTGAGGGTCCCAGGCAGGGAAACAGTGCGACTCTCACAGGCAGGGAGACAGCGCGAGTGTTCTTAGACATGGAGACAGAGTGAGGGTCTCAGGCAGGGAGATAGCGTGAGCGACCCCAGATACTGAAACAGATTGATGGTCCTGAGAGAGTGAGTGTGTGTGGATCCCCAGACAATGAGACACAATGCGAGACCCGAGAGATTGAGACACAGTGAGGGTCCCCAGACAGTGAGACAGATAGAGGGTCCCAGTCAAGGAGACAGAGAGTGGGTCCCCAGACAGTAACACAGAGTGAGAATCCCAGGCAGGGAGACAGAGTGAGAGTGCCAGGCAGGGAGACAGAGTGACGGTCACAGGCAGGGAGACAGAGTGAAGGTCCCCAGAAAGTGAGACAGAGTGAGGGACCCCAGACAAAGAGACAGAGTGAGAGTCCCCAGACAGTGAGACAGAGTGAGGGTCCCAGGCAGTGATACACAATGAAGGACCCCTGACAGTGAGACAGAGTAAGTATCCCAGGGAGGGAGACAGAGTGAGGGTCCCTGGCAGGAAAACAAACCGAGGGTCCCCAGAGAGTAAGACAGCGTGAGGGACCCCAGACAGTGAGACGGAGTGAGAGTCCCAGGTGCGGAGACAGTTTGAAGGACCCCAGAAAGTGAAACAGAGTGAGGGACACCAGACAGTGAGAAAGAGAGAGGGTCCCCAGACTTTGAGACAGAGTTAGGGTCCCAGGCAGGGAGACAGAGTGAAGTACCCCAGACAGTGAGACAGAGTGAGGATCCCAAGCAGGGAGACCGAGTTTGAGTCCCAGGCAGGGAGACAGTGTGAGGGTCCCAAGACAGTGAGACAGAGTGAGGGACAACAGACTGTGAGACAGAGTGAGTTTCCCCAGACAGTGAGACAGAGTGAGTTTCCCAGGCAGGGAGATAGAATGAGGTACCCCAGACAAAGAGACAGAGTGAGGGTCCCCAGACAGTCAGACAGAGTGAGGTTCCCAGACAGGGAGACAGAGTAAGGGACCCCAGACAAAGAGACAGAGTGAGGGTCCCCAGACTGTGAGACAGAGTGAGGGTCCCAGGCAGGGAGATAGAATGAGGTTCCATCGACAGTGAGACAGATTGAGGGTCCCAAGACAGTGAGACAGAATGAGGGTCCCCAGACAATGAGTAAGAGTGAGGGTCCCCTGACAGTGAGACAGAGTGAGGGTCCCCAGTGAGTGAGAGAAGGTGAGGGTCTACGGACAATACGACATAGTAAGGGTCCCAGACAGTGAGACAGAGTGAGCGTCCCCAGACAGAGAAATAGAGTGAGGCTCCCCAGACAGTGAGACAGATTGAGGGACCCAGGCAGGGAGACATAGTGAGGGTCCCATGCAGGGAAACAGTGTGACTGTCCCAGGAAGCGAGACAGAGCGAGTGTTCTTCAACGTTGAGACAGAGTGAGGGTCCCAGGCAGGGAGACAGAGTGAGGGACCCCAGACAGTGAAACAGATTGATGGTCCCGAGAGAATGAGAGTGAGTGAGGATCACCAGACAATAAGACACAGTGCAGGACCCAAGACAGTGCCCAGAGTGAGGGTCCCCAGACCGCGGGACAGATAGAGGGTCCCAGTCAGGGAGACAGAGTGTTTGTCCCCAGACCGTGAGGCAGAGTGAGTGTCCCAGGCAGGGAGACAGAGTGAGAGTGCCAGGCAGGGAGACAGATTGAAGGTCCCCAGAAAGTGTGACAGAATGAGAGTTGCCAGACAGTGAGACAGAGTGAGCGACCCCAGGCAGGGAGACAGTGTGAGGGTCCCCAGATATTTGAGACAGAGTGAGGGACCCCAGACATTGAGACAGAGTGAGGGACCCCAGACAGTGAAACACAATGAGGGACCCCTGACAGTGAGACAGAGAGAGGGTCACAGGCAGGGAGACAGAGTGAGGGACCACTGGCAGGGAGACAGATTGAGGGTCCCCAGAAAGTGAGACAGATTGAGGTACCACAGACAGTGGGACAGAGTGAGGGTCCCCGGACAGTGAAGACAGAGTGAGGGTCACAGGCAGGGAGACAGGGTGAGGGACCCCAGACAGTGAGACAGTGTGAGGTTCACAGGCAGGGAGACAGAGTGAGGGACCACAGGCAGGGAGACAGATTGAGGGTCCCCAGAAAGTGAGACAGATTGAGGTACCACAGACAGTGGGACAGAGTGAGGGTCCCCGGACAGTGAAGACAGAGTGAGGGTCACAGGCAGGGAGACAGGGTGAGGGACCACAGGCAGGGAGACTGAGTGAGGTTCCCCAGACAATGTGATAGAGTGAGGGTCCCCAGACAGTGAGACATTTTGAGGGTCCCAGGCAGGGAGACAGAGTGAGGGACCCCAGACAGTGAGACAGAGTGAGGGTCCCCAGACAGTGAGACAGAGTGAGGGTCCCATTCAGGTAGACAGAGAGAGCATTCAAAGGCAATGAGACAGAGTGAGTTTCCCCAGACAGTGAGACAGAGTGAGGGTCCCCAGACAGCGAGACATAGTGAGGGTCGCAGATGGGGAGACAGTGTGAGAGACCCCAGAGAGTGTGACAGAGTGAGGGTACCCAGACTGTGAGACAGAGTGCGGGTCCCAGGCAGGGAGACCGAGTGTGAGTCCCAGGCAGGGAGATACTTTGAGGGTTCCAAGCCAGTGAGACAGAGTGAGGGAAACCAGACAGTGAGACAGAGTGACTTTCCCCAAACATTGGGACAGAGTGAGGGTCCCAGGCAGGGAGATACAGTGAGGGTCCCCAGACAGTGAGACAGAGTGATGAAACCAGACAGTGAAACAGAGAGACTTTCCCCAGACAATGAGACAGAGTGAGGATCCCAGACAGGGAGATAGAATGAGGTACCCCAGACAGTGAGACAGAGTGAGGGTCCCCAGACAGTGAGACAGAGTGAGGGTCCGCAGACAGTGAGACTGAGTGAGTGTCTGAGGACAGTGAGATAGAATGAGGGTCCCAGGCAGGGAGACAGAGTGAGGGACCCAAGACATTGAAACAGATTGGTGGTCCCAAGAGAGTGAGAGAGAGTGAGGATCACCAGACAATGAAACACACTGCGGGACCCCAGATAGTGCCCGGACTGAGGGTTCACACAGTGGGACAGTTAGAGGGTCCCAGTTAGGGAGACAGAGAGTGGGTCCCCAGACAGTGACACAGAGTGAGAGTCCCAGACAGAGAGAGAGTGCCAGGCAGGGAGACAGAGTGAAGGTCCCCAGAAAGTGAGACAGAGTAAGAGTCCCCAGACAGTGAGACAGATTGAGGGTCCACAAACAGTTAGACAGAGTGAGGGTCACAGGCAGGGAGACAGAGTGAAGGACCCCAGACAGGGTGAAAGAGTGAGGTTCCCAAGACAATGTTATAGAGTGAGGGTCCCCAGACAGTCAGACAGAGTGAGCTTCCCAGGCAGGGAGACAGAGTGAGGGACCACAGACAAAGAGACAGAGTGAGGGACCCCAGACAATGAGACAGAGTGAGGGTCCCCGGCAGGGAGACACAATGAGGGACCCCTGACAGTGAGACAGTGTGAGTGTCCCAGGGAGGGGAACAGAGTGAGGGTCCCATTCTGGTAGACAGAGTGAGCGTCCCCAGACATTGAGACAGAGTGATGTCCCTGGCAGGGAGACAGACTGAGGGTCCCCAGAGAGTGAGACAGAGTGAGGGTCCCCAGACAGTGAGACGGAGTGAGGGTCCCAGGCAGGGAGACAGATTGAATGACCCCAGAAAGTGAGACAGAGTGAGGGACACCAGACAATGAGAAAGAGAGAGGGTCCCCAGACTGTGAGACAGAGTTGGGACCCCAGAGAGTGAGACAGAGTGTGGATCCCAAGCAGGGAGACCGAGTGTGAGTCCCAGGCAGGGAGACAGACTGAGGGTCCCAAGACATTGAGACAGAGTGAGGGAACCCAGACAGTGAGACGGAGTGAGGGTCCCAGGCAGGGAGACAGATTGAAGGACCCCAGAAAGTGAGACAGAGTGAGGGACCCCAGACAGTGAGACAGAGTGAGGTTCCCAAGACATTGAGACAGTGTGAGGGACCCCAGACAGTGAGACAGAGTGAGGAACCCAAGCAGGGAGACGGAGTGTGAGTCCCAGGCAGGGAGACAGAGTGAGGGTCCCAAGACTGTGAGAATGACTGAGGGACACCAGACAGTGAGACAGAGTGAGTTTCCCCAGACAGTGAGACAGAGTGAGGGTCCCCGGCAGGGAGATAGAATGAGGTACCCCAGACAGTGAGACAGATTGAGGGTCCCAAGACAGTGAGACAGAATGAGGGTCCCCTGACAGTGAGAGAAGGTGAGGGTCTATGGACAGTGAGACAGAGTGAGGGTCCCAGACAGTGAGACAGAGTGAGCATACCCAGACAGAGAAATAGATTTAGGCTCCCCAGACAGTGGGACAGATTGAGGGACCCAGGGAGGGAGACAGTGTGAATGTCCCAGGCAGCCAGACAGAGCGAGTGTTCTTAGACATTGAGACAGAGTGAGGATCCCAGGCAGGGAGACAGTGTGAGGGGCATCAGACAGTGAAACAGATTGATGGTCCTGAGAGAGTGAGAGTGAGTGGGGATCCCCAGACAATGCGACACAGTGCGGGACCCAAGACAGTGAGACAGAGTGAGTGTCCCAGGCAGGGAGACAGAATGAGAGTGCCAGGCAGGGAGACAGAGTGAAGGTCCCCAGAAATTGAGAAAGAGTGAGGGACCCCAGACAGTGAGACAGAATGAGAGTCGCGAGACAGTGAGACAGAGTGAGGGTCCCCACTCAGTGAGACGGACTGAGGGTCCCCAGACAGTGAGACAGAGTGAGGGTCCCCAGGCAGGGAGAGAGAGTGAGGGTCCACAGAAATTTGAGACAGAGCGATGGACCCCAGACATTGAGACAGAGAGGGACCTCCGGAAGTGAGACAGATTGAGGGAAACCTGACAGTGAGACAGAGTGAGGATCCCATGCAGGGAGACCGAGTGTGAGTCCCAGGCAGAGAGACAGAGTGAGGGTCCCAAGACAGTGAGACAGAGTGAGGGACACCGGACAGTGAGACAGAGTGAGGGACACCGGACAGTGAGACAGAGTGAGGGACACCGGACAGTGAGACAGAGTGAGTTTCCCCAGACAGTGAGACAGGGTGAGGTTCCCATGCAGGGAGATAGAATGAGGTACCCCAGACAGTGGGACAGATTGAGGGTCCCAAGACAGTGAGACAGTATGAGGGACCCCAGACAATGATTTGGAGTGAGGGTCCCCAGACATTGAGACGGAGTGAGGGTCCCAGGTGGGGAGACAGATTAAGGGACCCCAGAAAGTGAGACAGAGTGAGAGTCCCAGACAGTGAGAAATAGTGAGAGTCCCCAGACTGTGAGACAGAGTGAGGGTCCCGGACATTGAGACAGAGTGAGGGTCCAAGGCATGGAGACCGAGTGTGAGTCCCAGGCAGGATGACACAGTGAGGGTCCCAAGACAGTGAGACAAAGTGAGGGACAGCAGACAGTGAGACAGAGTTAAAGTCCCAGGCAGGGAGACAGAGTGAGAGTGCCAGGGAGGGAGACAGATTGAAGGTCCCAAGAAAATGTTATAGAGTGAGGGTCCCCACACAGTCAGACAGAGTGAGGTTCCCAGGAAGGGAGACACAATGAGGGACACCAGACACTGAGACAGAGTGAGAGTCACGAGACAGTGAGACAGAGTGAGGGTCCCCACTCAGTGAGATGGACTGAGGGACCCCAGACAGTGAGACAGAGTGAGGTTCCCAGGAAGGGAGACAGAGTGAGGGACCACAGACAAAGAGACAGAGTGAGGGTCCCCAGACAGTGAGACAGAGTGAGGATCCCAGGCAGAGAGATAGAATGAGGGACCCAGACAGTGAGACAGATTGAGGGTCCCCATAGAGTGAGACAGAATGAGGGAACCCAGACAGTGAGACAGGGTGAGGGTCTACGGAAAGTGAGACAGAGTGAATGTCCCAGACCGTGAGACAGAGTGAGCGTCCCGAGACAGAGAAATAGAGTGAGGCTCCTCAGAGAGTGGGACAGATTGAGGGACCTGGCAGGGAGACAGAGTGAGGGTCCCAGGCAGAGAAACAGTGCGACTGTCACAGGCAGGGAAACAGAGTGTGTGTTCTTAGACATTGAGACAGAGTGAGGGTCCCAGGCAGGGAGATAGAGTGAGGGACCTCAGATTCTGAAACAGATTGATGGTCCCGAGTGAGAGTGAGTGAGGATCCCCAGACAATGAGACACAGTGTGGGATCCCAGACATTGAGACAGAGTGAGGTTCTCCAGACAGTGGGACAGATAGAGGGTCCCAGTCAGGGAGACAGAGAGTGGGTCCCCAGAGAGTGAGACAGAGTGAGGGTCCCCAGTCAGTGCGACAGAGTGATTGTCCCCAGACAGTGAGACAGATTGAGGGTCCCCAAACAGTTAGAAAGAGTGAGGGTCACAGGCAGGGAGACAGAGTGGAGGACCCCAGGCAGGGTGACAGACTGAGGGTCCCAAGACCATATGGTCCCAGACTGATGGTCCCCAGACAGTCAGACAGAGTGAGGTTCCCAGGCAGGGAGGCAGAGTGTAGGACCCCAGGCAGGGTGACAGACAGAGGGTCCCAAGACAATGTTATAGAGTGAGGGTCCACAGACAGTCAGACAGAGTGAGGTACTGAGGCAGGGAGACAGAGTGAGGGACCCCAGACAAAGAGACAGAGTGAGGGTCCCCAGACAGTGAGACAGAGTGAGGGTCCCAGGCAGGGAGACAGAGTGAACGTCCCCATGACATTCAGACAGAGTGGGGGTCCCCAGACAGTGAGACGGAGTGAGGGTCCCAGGCAGGGATACAGATTGAAGGACCCCAGAAAGTGAGACAGAGTGAAGGACACCAGACATTGAGAAAGAGACAGGGTCCTCAGACTGTGAGACAGAGTTAGGGTCCCAGGCAGGGAGACAGACTGAGGGACCCCAGACAGTGAGATAGATTAAGGATTCCAAGCAGGGAGACCGAGTGTGAGTCCCAGGCAGGGAGACAGAGTGAGTGACACCAGACAGTGAGACAGAGTGAGTTTCCCTAGACAGTGAGACAGAGTGAGGGTCCCAGGCAGGGAGATAGAATGAGGTACCCCAGATAGTGAGACAGATTGAGGGTCCCAAGACAGTGAGACAGAATGAGGGACCCCAGACAATGAGTCAGAGTGAGGGTCCCCAGACAGTGAGAGAAGGTGAGGGTCTATGGACAGTGAGACAAGTGAGGGTCCCATGCAGGGAGACAGTGTGAGGGACCCTAGACAGTGAAACAGATTGATGGTCCCGAGAGAGTGAGAGTGAGTGAGGATCACCAGACAATGAGACACAGTGCAGGACCCAGACAGTGCCCGGAGTGAGGGTCCCCAGTCAGGGAGACAGTGAGTGGGTCCCCAGACAGTGAGACAGAGTGAGAGTGCCAGGCAGGGAGACAGAGTGAAGTTCCCCAGAATGTGAGACAGAGTGAGGGACCCCAGACAGTGAGACAGAGTGAGAATCGCCAGACAGTGAGACAGAGTGAGGGTCCCCACTCAGTGAGACAGAGTGAGGGTCCCCTCTCAGTGAGACAGAGTGAGGGTCCCCAAACAATGAGACAGAGTGAGGGTCCCCAGACAGTCAGACAGTGTGTGGGTCCCAGGCAGGGAATCAGAGTTAGGACCCCAGGCAGGGGGACAGAGTGAGGGTCCCAATCAGGTTGACAGAGTGTGTGTCCCCAGACATTGAGACAGAGTGACGGTCCAGGCAGGGAGATAGAGTGAGGGACCCAAAACAGTGAGACAGAGTGACGGTCCCAAACAGTGAGAAACAGTGAGGGTCCCCAGACTGTGAGACAGACTTAAAATCCCAGACAGTGAGGCAGAGTGTGAGTCCCAGGCAGGGAGACACAGTGAGGGTCCCAAGCCAGTGAGACTGAGTGAGGGACACCAGACAGTGAGAAAGAGTGAGTTTCCCCAGACACCCAGACAGAGTGAGGGTCCCCAGAGAGTGAGGCAGATTGAGGGTCCCCAGAGAGTGAGACTGAGTGAGTGTCTGAGGACAGTGGTACAGAATGAGGGTCTCAGGCAGGGACAGAGAGTGAGGGACCACAGATAGTGAGACAGAGTGAGGGCCCCCAGACAGTGAGACAGAGTGAGCGTCCCCAGAGAGAGAATAAGAGTGAGGGTCCCCAGACAGTGGGACAGATTGAGGAACCCAGGCAGGGAGATAGAGTGAGGGTCCCAGGCAGGGGGACAGAGTGAGGGTCCCAGGCAGGGGGACAGAGAGAAGTTCCGCAGACAGGGAGACAGAGCTAGTGTTCTTAGACATTGAGACAGAGTGAGGTTACGAGGCAGGGAGCTAGAGTGAGAGTGCCAGGCAGGGAGACAGAGTGAAGAACCCCAGACAGTGAGACAGAGTGAGGGACCCCAGACAGTGAGACAGAGTGAGAGTGCCAGGCAGGGAGACAGAGTGAAGGACCCCAGAAAGTGAGACAGAGTGAGGGACCCCAGACAGTGAGACAGAATGAAAGTCCCCATACAGTGAGACAGAGTGAGTGTCCCAAGTCAGTGAGACAGAGTGAGGGACGCCCAGAAGTGAGACAGAGTGAAGTTCCGCAGACAGTGAGACAGAGTGAGGGTCCCCACACTGTGAGACAGAGTGAGGTTATGAGGCAGGGAGCCAGAGTGAGAGTGCCAGGCAGGGAGACAGAGTGAAGGACCCCAGAAAGTGAGACAGAATGAGAGACCCCAGACAGTGAGACAGAATGAGAGTCCCCAGTCAGTGAGATAGAGTGAGAGTCCCAAGTCAGTGAGACAGAGTCACGGTCCCCAGACAGTGAGACAGTGTGAGGGTCACAGGCAGGGAGACCGAGTGAGGGACCCCATGCAGGGAGACAGAGTGAGGGTCCCCAGAAATTGAGACAGATTGAGGGAGCCCAGACAGTGAGACAGAGTGAGTGAGGGACGCCTGGAAGTGAGGCAGAGTGAGGGTCCCCGGACAGTGAAACAGAGTGAGGGTCACAGGCAGGGATACAGAGTGAGGGACCCCAGACAGTGAGACAGAGTGAGGATCCCATTCAGGTAGACAGAGTGAATGTTCCCGGACATTGAGACAGAGTGAGGGTCCCAGGCAGGGAGACAGACTGAGAGTCCCAAGAGAGTGAGACAGAATGAGTGTCCCAGACAGTAAGACAGAGTGCGGGTCCCCGGACTGAGACAGAGTGAGCGTCCCAGGCAGGGAGACAGATTGAGGGTTCCCAGTCAGTGAGACAGAGTGAGGTTCCCAAACATTGAGACAGAGTGAGGGTCTCAGGTGGCGGACTGAGTGAGGGACCCCAGACAGTGAGACAGATTGCTGGTCCCGATACAGTGAGACAGAGTGAGGATCCCCAGACACTGAGACACAGTGAGGGACCCCAGACAGTGTGACAGAGTGTGGGTCCGCAGACAGTGAGACAGAGTGAGGATCCCAGATAGTGAGAAAGAGTGAAGGTCTGCAGACAGTGAGACAGAATGAGGGTCCCCAGACCGTGAGACAGGAGTGAAGTTACGAGGCAGGGAGACAGATTGAGATTGTCAGGCAGCGAGACAGAATGAAGGTCCCCAGAGTGTGAGACAGAGTGAAGGTTCCCAGGCAGGGAGAAAGAGTGAGGGACCTGAGACAGTGAGACAGAGTGAGGGTCCCAGACAGTGAGAGAGAATCAGGTTCCCAGGCAGGGAAAAAGAGTGAGGGACCCGAGACAGTGAGACAGCATGAGGGTCGCCTGACCATGAGACAGAGTGAGGTTACGAGGCAGGGAGACAGAGTGAAAGTGCCAGGCACGGAGACAGAGTGAAGGCCCCTAGAAACTGACACAGTGTTAGGGACACCAGACAATGAGACAGAGTGAGGGACTCCAGGCAGGGAGACAGAATGAGGGTCCTCAGACAGTGTGATAGAGTGAGGGACACCAGGTATTGAGACAGAGTGAGGTTCCCAGCCCGGGAGACAGAGTGAGGGAGGCCAGAAAATGAGACAGAGTGAGGGTCCCCAGACAGTGAGACAGAGTGAGGTTATGAGGCAGGGAGACAGAGTGAGAGTGCCAGACAAGGAGACAGAGTGAAGTTCCCAGACAGTGAGACAGAGTGAGGGACCCCAGACAGTAAGACAGAGTGAGAGCCCCCAGACAGTGAGATAGAGTGAAGGTCCCCAGACAGTGAGACAGAGTGAGGGTCCCCAGACAGTGAGACAGAGTGAGGTTATGAGGCAGGGAGACAGAGTGAAGTTCCCAGACAGTGAGACAGAGTGAGGGACCCCAGAAAGTGAGACAGAGTGAGGGACCCCAGACAGTGAGACAGAGTGAAGGTCCACAAACAGTGAGACAGATTGAGGGTCCCAAGCGGGGAGCCAGAGTGAGGGATCCCAGACAGGGAGACATAGTGAGCTACTCCAGACAGTGAGACAGAGTGAGGGTCCCAGAAATTTGAGACAGAGTGAGGGACACCAGACATTGAGACAGAGTGAGGGACTCCCAGAAGTGAGACAGAGTGAGGGTCCCCAGACAATGTGACAGAGTGAGGGTCCACAGACAGTGAGACTGAGTGAGGTTCCCAGGCAGGGAGACAGAGTGAGGGACCCCAGACAGTGAGACAGAGTGAGGGTCCCCAGACTTTGGGACAGAGTACGGGTCCTAGGCACTGAGACAGAGTGAGGGCCCCAGACAGTGAGACAGAGTGAGCATCCCCAGACAGAGAATTAGAGTGAGGGTCCCCAGACAGTGGGACAGAATGAGGAACCCAGGCAGGGAGATAGAGTGTGGGTCCCCAGACAGTGGGACAGAGTGAGGGTCCCCAGACAGTGAGACAGAGTGAGTGTCCCAGGCAGGGAGACAGTGTGACTGCCTCAGGTAGGGAGACAGAGCTAGTGTTCTTAGACATTGAGACAGAGTGAGGGTACCAGGCAGGGAGCTAGAGTGAGAGTGCCAGGCAGGGAGACAGAGTGAAGAACCCCAGACAGTGAGACAGAATGAAAGTCCCCATACAGTGAGACAGAGTGAGTGTCCCCACACTGTGAGACAGAGTGAGGTTATGAGGGAGGGAGACAGAGTGAGAGTGCCAGGCAGGGAGACAGAGTGAAGGACCCCAGAAAGTGAGACAGAGTGAGGGACCCCAGACAGTGAGACAGAATGAAAGTCCCCATACAGTGAGACAGAGTGAGTGTCCCAAGTCAGTGAGACAGAGTGAGGGACGCCCAGAAGTGAGACAGAGTGAAGTTCCGCAGACAGTGAGACAGAGTGAGGGTCCCCACACTGTGAGACAGAGTGAGGTTATGAGGCAGGGAGCCAGAGTGAGAGTGCCAGGCAGGGAGACAGAGTGAAGGACCCCAGAAAGTGAGACAGAATGAGAGACCCCAGACAGTGAGACAGAATGAGAGTCCCCAGTCAGTGAGATAGAGTGAGAGTCCCAAGTCAGTGAGACAGAGTCACGGTCCCCAGACAGTGAGACAGTGTGAGGGTCACAGGCAGGGAGACCGAGTGAGGGACCCCATGCAGGGAGACAGAGTGAGGGTCCCCAGAAATTGAGACAGATTGAGGGAGCCCAGACAGTGAGACAGAGTGAGTGAGGGACGCCTGGAAGTGAGGCAGAGTGAGGGTCCCCGGACAGTGAAACAGAGTGAGGGTCACAGGCAGGGATACAGAGTGAGGGACCCCAGACAGTGAGACAGAGTGAGGATCCCATTCAGGTAGACAGAGTGAACGTTCCCAGACATTGAGACAGAGTGAGGGTCCCAGGCAGGGAGACAGACTGAGGGTCCCAAGAGAGTGAGACAGAATGAGTGTCCCAGACAGTAAGACAGAGTGCGGGTCCCCGGACTGAGACAGAGTGAGCGTCCCAGGCAGGGAGACAGATTGAGGGTTCCCAGTCAGTGAGACAGAGTGAGGTTCCCAAACATTGAGACAGAGTGAGGGTCTCAGGTGGCGGACTGAGTGAGGGACCCCAGACAGTGAGACAGATTGCTGGTCCCGATACAGTGAGACAGAGTGAGGATCCCCAGACACTGAGACACAGTGAGGGACCCCAGACAGTGTGACAGAGTGTGGGTCCGCAGACAGTGAGACAGAGTGAGGATCCCAGATAGTGAGAAAGAGTGAAGGTCTGCAGACAGTGAGACAGAATGAGGGTCCCCAGACCGTGAGACAGGAGTGAAGTTACGAGGCAGGGAGACAGATTGAGATTGTCAGGCAGCGAGACAGAATGAAGGTCCCCAGAGTGTGAGACAGAGTGAAGGTTCCCAGGCAGGGAGAAAGAGTGAGGGACCTGAGACAGTGAGACAGAGTGAGGGTCCCAGACAGTGAGAGAGAATCAGGTTCCCAGGCAGGGAAAAAGAGTGAGGGACCCGAGACAGTGAGACAGCATGAGGGTCGCCTGACCATGAGACAGAGTGAGGTTACGAGGCAGGGAGACAGAGTGAAAGTGCCAGGCACGGAGACAGAGTGAAGGCCCCTAGAAACTGACACAGTGTTAGGGACACCAGACAATGAGACAGAGTGAGGGACTCCAGGCAGGGAGACAGAATGAGGGTCCTCAGACAGTGTGATAGAGTGAGGGACACCAGGTATTGAGACAGAGTGAGGTTCCCAGCCCGGGAGACAGAGTGAGGGAGGCCAGAAAATGAGACAGAGTGAGGGTCCCCAGACAGTGAGACAGAGTGAGGTTATGAGGCAGGGAGACAGAGTGAGAGTGCCAGACAGGGAGACAGAGTGAAATTCCCAGAAAGTGAGACAGAGTGAGGGACCCCAGACAGTGAGATAGAGTGAAGGTCCACAAACAGTGAGACAGATTGAGGGTGCCAGGCGGGGAGACAGAGTGAGGGATCCCAGACAGTGAGACAGAGTGAGGGACCCCAGACTGTGAGATAGAGTGAAGGTCCACAAACAGTGAGACAGATTGAGGGTGCCAGGCGGGGAGACAGAGTGAGGGATCCCAGACAGTGAGACAGAGTGAGGGACCCCAGACTGTGAGATAGAGTGAAGGTCCACAAACAGTGAGACAGATTGAGGGTGCCAGGCGGGGAGACAGAGTGAGGGATCCCAGACAGTGAGACAGAGTGATCGACTCCAGGCAGGGAGACAGAGTGAGGGTCCCAGAAATTTGAGACAGAGTGAGGGACACCAGACATTGAGACAGAGTGAGGGACCCCCAGAAGTGAGACAGAGTGAGGGACTCCAGACAGAGAGACAGAGTGAGGGTCCACAGACAGTGAGACCGAGTGAGGTTCCCAGGCAGGGAAACAGAGTGAGGGACCCCAGACAGTGAGACAGAGTGAGGGTCCTCAGACTTTGGGACAGAGTGCGGGTCCCAGGCAGTGAGAGAGAATGAGGTTCCCAGGCAGGGAGAAAAAGTGAGGGACCCGAGACAGTGAGACAGAGTGAGGGTCCCCAGACCATGAGACACAGTGAGGTTACGAGGCAGGGAGACAGAGTGAGAGTGCCAGGCAGGGAGACAGAGTGAAGGTCCCGAGAAAGTGAGACAGGGTGAGGGACCCCAGACAGTGAGAATGAGTGAGGGTCCCCAGACAGTGAGAATGAGTGAGGGTCCCCAGACAGTGAGACAGAGTGAGGGACCCAAGGCAATGAGACAGAGTGAGGGTCCCCAGACTGTGTGATAGAGTGAGGGTCCACTGAGAGTGAGACAGAGTGAGGGTCACAGGCAGGGAGACAGAGTGAGGGACTCCAGGCAGTGTGATAGAGTGAGGGTCCCCAAGGAGTGTGATAGAGTGAGGGACCCCAGATATTGAGACAGAGTGATGTTCCCAGCCCGGGAGACATGGTGAGGGACCCCAGACAATGAGACACAGTGAGGGACCCCAGACAGTGAGACAGAGTGAGGGTCACAGGCAGGGAGACCGAGTGAGGGACCCCAGGAAGGGAGACAGAGTGAGGGTCCCCAGAAAGTGAGACAGAGTGTGGGACCCCAGACATTAAGACAGAGTGAGTGAACCCTGGAAGTGAGACAGAGTGAGGGTCCCCAGACCGTGAGACACAGTGAGGTTACGAGGCAGGGAGACAGAATGAGAGTGCAAGGCAGGAAGACAGAGTGAAGGTCTCTAGAAAGTGAGACAGGCTTAGGGACCCCATACAGTGAAACGGAATGAGAGTCCACAGACAGTGAGACAGAGTGAGGGACCCCAGACTGTGAGAAAGAGTGAGAGCCCCCAGACAGTGAGACAGAGTGAGAGTCCACAGACAGTGAGACAGAGTGAGGGACCCCAGACTGTGAGACAGAGTGAGAGTCCACAGACAGTGAGACAGAGTGAGGGACCCCAGACTGTGAGACAGAGTGAGGGTCCCAGGCAGTGAGACAGAGTGTATGTCCCCAGACAATGAGACAGAGTAAGGGTCCACAGACAGTGCGACAGAGTGAGGGTCCCAGGCGGGGAGACAGAGTGAGGGAACCCAGACAGTGAGACAGAGTGAGGTTCCCAGACAGTGATAAAAAGTGAGGGTCCCTGGCAGGGAGACAGAGTGAGTTTCCCCAGACAGTGAGACAGATTGAGGAACCCAGACAGTGAGACAGAGTGAGGGTCTGCAGACAGTGGGACAGTGTACGGTTCCCAGACAGTGATAAAGAGTGAGGGTCCCAAGCAGGGAGACAGAGTGATAGTCTCAGACAGTGAGAAAGAGTGAGGGTCCCCAGACAATGAGAAAGATTGAGGGTCCCAGAGTAAAAGACAGAGTGAGGGTCCCCACACAGTGAGAGAGAGGGAGGGTCCTAGGCCCTGAGACAGAGTGAGGGTCCCAAACAGTGAGAGAGAATGAGGTTCCAAGGCAGGGAGAATGTGTGAGGGACCCGAGACAATAAGACAGAGTGAGGGTCCCCAGACCATGAGACAGAGTCAGGTTATGAGGCAGGGAGACAGAGTGAGAGTGCCAGGCAGGGAGACAGAATGAAGGTCCCCAGAAAGTGAGACAGAGTGAGAGACCCCAGACAGTGAGACAGAGTGAGTGTGCCCGGAGAGTGTGATAGATTGAGGGTCCCCAGACACTGAGGCAGAGTGTGGGTCTCAGGCAGGGAGACAGAGTGAGGGTCCCCAGAAAATGTGATAGAGTGAGGGTCCCCAGACAGTGAGACACAGTGAGGTTCCCAGGCAGGGAGACAGAGTGATGGACCCCAGACAATGAGACACATTGAGGGTCCCCAGACAGTGATACAGAGTGAGGGTCCCCAGATCATGAGACAGAGTGAGGTTACGAGGCAGGTAGACAGAGTGAAGGTCCCCAGACAGTGAGACAGAGTGAGGGACCCCAGGCTGTGAGACAGAGTGAGGGTCCCAGGCCAGGAGACAGAGTGAGGGTCGCCAGACAGTGAGACAGAGTGAGGGTCGCCAGACTGTGAAACAGAGTGAGGGACACCAGACCGTGAGACAGATTGAGGGTCCCTGACACTGAGACAGAGTGAGCTTCCCCAGACAGTGAGATAGAGTGTAGGTCCCCAGAGAGTGAGACAGAGTGAGGGTCCTAGGCAGGGAGACAGAGTCAGGGTCCCGGACACTGAGCCAAAGTGAGGTTCCCCAGAGAGTGAGACAGAGTGATCGTCCCCAGACAGTGAGACAGAGTGAGGGACCCCAGACAGTGAGACAGAGTGAGGGACCTCAGACAGTGAGACAGAGTGAGGGTCCCCAGACAGTGAGACAGAGTGAGGGACCCCAGACACTGAGGCAGAGTGTGGGTCACAGGCAGGGAGACAGAGTGAGGGACCCCAGGCAGGAAGACAGAGTGAGGGTCCCCAGACAATGTGATAGAGTGAGGGTCCCCAGACAGTGAGACACAGTGAGGTTCCCAGGCAGGGAGACAGAGTGATGGACCCCAGACAATGAGACACATTGAGGGTCCCCAGACAATGAGACAGAGTGAGGGTCCCCAGACAGTGAGACAGAGTGAGGGACCTCAGACAGTGAGTCAGAGTGAGGGTCCCCAGACTGTGAGACTGAGTGAGGGACCTCAGACAGTGAGACAGAGTGAGGGTCCCCAGACTGTGAGACAGATTGAGGGTCCCAGGCAGTGAGACAGATTGTATGTCCCCAGACAATGAGACAGAGTGAGGGTCCACAGACAGTGCGACAGAGTGAGGGTCCCAGGCAGGGAGACAGAGTGAGGGATCCCAGACAGTGAGACAGAGTGAGATTCCCAGACAGTGATAAAAAGTGAGGGTCCCAGGCAGGGAGACAGAGTGAGTTTCCCCAAACAGTGAGACAGAGTGATGGAGACAGAGTGAGGGTCCCCAGACAGTGAGACAGACTGTTGGATCCCAGACAGTGAGACAGAGTGAGGGTCTGCAGACAGTGGGACAGTGTGAGGTTCCCAGTCAGTGATAAAGAGTGAGGGTGCCAGGCAGGGAGACAGAGTGAGGGTCTCTGACAGTGAGAAAGAGTGAGGGTCCCCAGACAATGAGAAAGATTGAGGGTCCCAGAGTATGTGACAGAGTGAGGGTCCCCACACAGTGAGAGAGAGGGAGGGTCCTAGGCCCTGAGACAGAGTGAGGGTCCAAGACAGTGAGAGAGGTTCCAAGGCAGGGAGAATGTGTGAGGGACCCGAGACAATAAGACAGAATGAGGATCTCCAGACTGTGAGACAGAGTCAGGTTACGAGGCAGGGAGACAGAATGAGAGTGCCAGGCAGGGAGACAGAGTGATGGACCCCAAGCACTGAGGCAGAGTGTGGGTCACAGGCAGGGAGACAGAGTGAGGGACCCCAGGTAGGGAGACAGAGTGAGGGTCCACAGACATTGTGATAGAGTGAGGGTCCCTAGACAGTGAGACACAGTGAGCTTCCCAGTCAGGGAGACAGAGTGATGGACCCCAGACAATGATACACTGTGAGGGTCCCCAGACAGTGAGACAGAGTGAGGGTCCCCAGACCATGAGACAGAGTGAGGTTATGAAGCAAGGAGACAGAGTGAGAGTGCCAGGCTGGTAGACAGATTGAAGGTCCCCAGAAAGTGAGACAGTGTGAGGGACCCCAGACAGTGAGACAGAGTGATGGACCCCAGGCAGTGAGACAGAGTGAGGGTCCCCAGACAGTGTGATTGAGTGCGTGTCCCCAGACAGTGAGACAGAGTGAGGGTCCCAGGCAGGGGAAAGAGTGACGGAACCCAGTCAATGAGACAGAGTGAGTTTCCCCGGGAGACAGAGAGAGGGTACCAAGACAGTGAGACAGATTGTGGGTCCCAGATTATGAGACAGAGTGATGGTCCCCAGACAATGAGACAGTGTGAGGGTCCCCAGACAGTGAGACAGAGTGAGGGTCCCTGGCAGGGAGACAGAGTGAAGGAACCCAGACAATGAGACAGAGTGAGGGTCCCCAGACAGTGAGATAGTGTGAGGGTCCCCAGACAGTGAGATAGAGTGAGCGTCCCCAGAAAGTGAGACAGAGTGAAGGTCCCCAGACAGTGAGACAGAGTGAGGTTCCCAGGCAGTGAGACAGAGTGGGTGTGGGGATGAGATTGTGAGTATGTGCTGGGTGAGTGTGTGTGTGTCGTTGTGTGAGTTGCTCTTTGTGTGTGTTTATGTGAGCATGCTTCTAAGTGTGTGTGTGTGTGTGAGTGTTTGTGGGGGTGTGTGTCAGTGCATTGGTGTGCATGGGTGTCTGAGTGGGTGACTGTGTGTTGGAGTGTGAGTGTATGTGTGGGTGTGTGTCTGAGTGGGTGTGTGTTGGTGTGTGAGTGTGAGCTTGGGTGTGTGTGAATGTGTGTGTGGATGTGTGAATGTATGAGTCGGTGTGTGTGTGAGCATGCTTGAGTGATTGTGGGTGAATGGATGAGAGTGTGGGTGTGTGTGTGGGTGTCTGTGTGTGGGTGTGCGAGTGCCTGTGGATGTGTGAGCATGTGTGGGTGTGTGAATGTGTGTGAGTGTGTGTGTGGGTGTGTCTGGGTATGTGTGTGGGTATGCGAATGTCTGTGGATGTGTGAGTATTTGTGGGTGTGTGAATGTGTGTGAGTGAATGTGGGTAAGTGTGTGTATGAATTTGTGTGAGTGTGAGCGTCTGTGGGTGTGTGGATGTGTGAGTGTTTTGTGGATGTGTGAGTCTGTGTGTGGGTGTGTGAGTGTGTGTGTGGGTGTGTGTGTATGAGTGGGTGTGTGAGCATGTGTGAGCATGTGTGAGCCTGTTTGAGCAAGTGTGAGTGAGTGTGTGAGTGTGTGTGTGTGTGTGAGCGTGTGTGAGTGAGTGTGGGTGTGTGGGTGAGAATGTGGGTGTGTGTGGGTGTGTGGGTGAGAGAGTGGGTGTGTGAGTGTGTGTGAGTGAGTGTGTGGGGGGTGGGGCTGTGTGAGTGCACTGGTGTGCCTGTGTGCATGGGTGTGTGGGTATGTGAATGTGTTTGTGGGTGGGTGTCTGAATGGGTGAGTGTGTATGGGTGTGTGTTGGTGTGTGAGTGTGAGCATGGGTGTGTGTGCGTGTGTATCTGGGTGTGTGAGTGTATGTGAGTGAGTGTGAGTGTGGATGTGTGAGTGTACAAGTGTGTGTGTGTGTGTGAGCATTTGTGAGTGAGTGTGGGTGTGTGGGTGAGAGTGTGCGTGTGTGTGTGGGTGTGAGAGTGTGTGTGAGTGTGTGGATGTGTGAGTGTGGGTGTGTGTGAGTGTGTGGATTTGTGATTGTTGGTGTGTGTGGATGTGTGATTGTGTGCGAGTGTGGGCATGTATGTGGGTGGATTTGTAGATGTGTGGATGTGTGGATGTGCGTGGGCGTGTAAATGTATGTGAGTGTATGATGGGTGTGTGTCTGGGTGTATGAATGTGAGTGTGGATGTGAGTGTGCGTATGTGAATGTGTATGGGTGTGGTGTGAGTGTCTGTGGGTGTGTGAGCATATGTGTGTGTGGGTGTGTGTATATCAGTGTGTGTGTGGGTGTGATTGTGAGTGTGCGCATGAGTGTGCGTGGGTGTGTGTGTCGGTGTGTATATGTGAGTGCATGTATGAGTCTGTGTGTGTGTGCGTGTGGTTGTAAGCATGTGTGTGTGTGTCAGTGTGTAAGTGTGGGTGGGTGTTTGAGTGTGTGTGGGTGTGTGAGTGTGAGTGTGTGTGGGTGTGTGAGTGTCTGTCAGTATGTGTGTCTCTGGGTGCATGGGTGTGTGAGTGTGTGTGGCTGTGTCAGTGTGTATGGGAGAATGTGAGTGTGTGTGTGAAAGGGTTTAGGCATATGAGTGTGTGTGCGGGTGTGTGAGTGTCTGTGGGCATGTGAGTGTGGGTGGGTGTGTGGGTGTGAGAATGTCTGTGGGTGTATGTGTGGGTGTGGATCTGTGAGTGTGTGTGTGTGCGTGTGTGACTGTGTGTGTATGTGTGTGTGAGTGCGGGCATGTGTGGGAGTGTGAGCGTGTGTTGATGTGTGTGTGTATGTGGGTGTTTGAGTCTGACTGTGTGTGAGTGTGTGTGGATGTATGAGCATGTGTGAGTGCATGAGTGTGGGTGTGTGTGGGATTGTAAGAGTGTGTTGAAGTGTGAGTGAGTGTGGGAGTGTGTGTGTGTGTGAATGAGTTTGGGTTTATGAGTGTGTGTATCTGTGGGTGTGTCTGTGGGTGTGTGAGCGTGCATGTGAGTGTGCATGGGTGTGTGAGTGTGTGTTTGGGTGTGCATGTGTGGATATGTGATTGTGTGTGTGTGGGTGTGTGTTGGTGTGTGTCTGTGAGTATGAGTGTGTGTTAATGTGTGTGTGTGTATGTGAGTGCTTGAGTCTGAGTGTGTGTGAGTGTGTGTGTATGGGTGTGTGAGTGTGTGTGGATGTGTGAGTGCGTGTGTGGGTGATTGAGAGTGGATGTGTGAGTGTGTGCGTGGGTTATTGAGTGTGGGTGTGTGTTGGTGTATGCGGAGGTGTGAATGTGTGTGGGTATGTGAGCATGTGTGTGAGTGTGCATGCACGTGGATGTGTGAGTGAGTGTTTGTGCATGGGTGTGTGCAGGTGTGGGAGGGTGAGGGTGTGTGAGTGTATGTGTGGGTGTTTGAGTGGAATTGTGTGTATGTGGGTGTGTGAGTGTCTGTGGGTGTGTGGGTGTATAAGTGTGTGAGTGAGTGTGGGTGTGTGAATGAGTGTGGTTGTATGAGTGTGTATGTGGTGTGTGAGTGTCTGTGGCTGTGTGAGTGTGGGTGTGTGTGTGAGAGTCTGAGTGTAAGTGTGGGAGTGCTAGTGTGTGGGGTGTGAGTGTGCGTGTGGATGTGTGTGTCTGTGTGTGTGTGTGTGGGTGTGTGCATGTGCATGTGTGTGTGGGGGATTGTGTGTGGGGGTGGGTGGGTGTGTGAGGCTGTGTGGATGTGAGAATGTTTGTGGGTGTGTGTGTGCAGGTGTGGATTTGTGAGTGTGTTTGGGTGTGCTGGTGGGTGTGGATGTGTGAGTGGGTGTGGGTGTGTGTGTGGGTTTGTGTGCGTGGATGAGTGAGTGTGTGGAAGTGTATGTGTGCATGTGCATGTGGAAGTGTTTGTGTGTGGGTGTATATGTTTGCGTGGGTGTGTGTGCGTGAGTGAGTGTATGGGTGCGTGAGTGAGTATGTGAGTGTGTGTGTGTTTGAGTGTGTGTGGGCATGTGAGTGTGTGTGTGTGTCTGGATTTGTGAGATTATTTCAGTGTGTGTGAGTGTGGGGGTGTGTTGATGTGTGAGTGTGTGAGTATGATTGCGTGCGAGTGTGAATGTGAATGTGTGTGGGTGTTTGCACATGGGTATGTGTGTGTGAGCATGTGTGGGTGTGTGAGTGTGTGAGAGGGATGTGTGTGTGGATGTGTGATTGTGAGAGTGTGTGTAGGTATGTGAGTGTCTGTGGGTGTGTGTGTTTGTGTGTGGACAAGTGGGTGGGTGTGTGAGGCTGTGCAGATGTGAGAGTCTTTGGGTGTGTTTGTGTGGGTGTGTGGGGGATTGGGTGGGTGTGAATATGTGAGTGGATGCAGTTGTGTATATGGGGGTGTGTGTGTAAGAGTGTGAGTGTGGGCATGTGTGGGGGGGGATTTGTGTGTGGGTGTGTGAGTGTGTGTGGGTGTGTCAGTTTGTGTGGGTGTTGGAGTGTGTGAGTAGGTGTGTGAGTGTGTGTGTGTATGTGTCTTTGGTTGTGTGAGTGTGTGTGTGAATGTGTGTGAGTGAGTGTAAGTGTGTGCGAAGGTGAGTATGTGTGAGTGTGAGTGTGTGTGGAGGTGTGAGTGTGTGAGTGTGGGTGTGTGTGAGTATGTGTGAGCGTGGGTGTGCGTGAGTCTGAGTGTGTGTGGATGTGTGAGTGCGCATGAGTGTGGCTGTGTGTTAATATGTGTGAGCGTGCGTGCATGTGAATGTGTGTGGGTGTGTGACTGTGTGTGGGTGTGTGTATGTGTCTGGATGTGTGTGTGTATGTGTGGGGTTTTGTGTGGATGTGTCAGTTTGTGTGGCTGTGAGAGTGTGTGAGTGAGTGTATGGATGTGTGTGTGGGTGAGAGCATGAGTGTCTGAGTGTGAGTGTGTGTGGGTGTGAGTGTGTGTGGATGTGTGAGTGTTTGTGGATGTGTGGGTGTGTGAGTGTGAGTGGGTGTGGGTGTGTGAGTGTGTTTGGGCATGTGGGTGGGTGTGTGAGGCTGTGTGGATGTGTGAGTGTAAGTGCAGGTTGTGAAGTGTGTGGGGGTGTGTCAGTTTGTGTGAGTGTATGGGTGTGTGAATGTGTGGGTGAGTGTGTGAGTGTGTGTGGGTGTGTGAGTGTGAGTGTGTGTGGGTGTGTGAGTGTCTGTCAGTATGTGTGTCTCTGGGTGCATGGGTGTGTGAGTGTGTGTGAGTGTGTGAGTGTGTGTGGCTGTGTCAGTGTGTATGGGAGAGTGTGAGTGTGTGTGTGAAAGGGTTTAGGCATATGAGTGTGTGTGTGGGTGTGTGAGTGTCTGTGGGCATGTGAGTGTGGGTGGGTGTGTGGGTATGTGAGTGTCTGTGGGTGTGTGGGTGTATGAGTGTGTGAGTGAGTGTGGGCGTGTGAGTGTGTGTGAATGAGTGTGGGTGTATAAGTGTGTACATGGTGTGTGAGTGTCTGTGGGTGTGAGTGTGGGTGTGTGTGTGGGCATGTGAGTGTAAGTGTGGGAGTGTGACTGTGTGGGGGTGTGAGTGTGTGTGAATGAGTATGGGTGTGTGAGAGTGTGTGGGTATATGAGTGTGTGTGTGTGTCTGTGTGTGTGGGGGGGTTGGGTGTGTGAGGGTGGGTGGGTGTGTGAGGCTGTGTGGATGTGAGAATGTCTGTGGGTGTATGTGTGGGTGTGGATCTGTGAGTGTGTGTGTGTGCGTGTGTGACTGTGTCTGTATGTGTGTGTGAGCGCGGGCATGTGTGGGAGTGTGAGTGTGTGTTGATGTGTGTGTGTATGTGGGTGTTTGAGTCTGACTGTGTGTGAGTGTGTGTGGATGTATGAGCATGTGTGAGTGCATGAGTGTGGGTGTGTGTGGGATTGTGAGAGTGTGTTGAAGTGTGAGTGAGTGTGGGAGTGTGTGTGTGTGTGTGAATGAGTTTGGGTTTATGAGTGTGTGTATCTGTGGGTGTGTCTGTGGGTGTGTGAGCGTGCACGTGGATGTGTGAGTGTGTGTTTGTGCATGGGTGTGTGTGGTTGTGGGAGGGTGAGGGTGTGTGAGTGTATGTGTGGGTGTTTGAGTGGACTTGTGTGCATGTGGGTGTATGAGTGTGTGAATGAGTGTGGGTGTATGATTATGTACGTGGGGTGTGTGAGTATCTGGGAGTGTGAGTGTAGGTATGTGTGTGGGTGTGTGAGTGTCTGTGGGTGTGTGGATGTAAAAGTGTGTGAGTGAGTGGGTGTGTGAGTGTCTGTGAGTATATGAGTGTGTATGTGGTGTGTGAGTGGCTGTGGCTGTGTGAGTGTGGGTGTGTGCGTGAGTGTCTGAGTGTAAGTGTGGGAGTGCGAGTGTGTTGGGGTTTGAGTGTGTGTGAATGAGTCTGGGTGTGTGAGAGTGTGTGGGTATATGAGTGTGTGCATGGATGTGTGTGTCTGTGTGTGTGTGTGGTGTGTGCATGTGCATGTGTGTGGGGGTGGGTGGGGGTGTGAGGCTGTGTGGATGTGAGAATGTTTGTGGGTGTGTGTGTGCAGGTGTGGATCTGTGAGTGTGTGTGTGCATGTGTGAGTGTGTGTGGATGCATGTGTGTGAGTTTGTGAGTGTGGGCATGTGAGTTTGGGTGTGTGTGGGAGTGTGAGTGTGTGTTGATGTGTATGAGTCTGTGTGGGTGTGTGAGTCTGACTGTGTGTGAGTGTGTGTGGATGTATGAGAGTGTGTGAGTGCATGGGTGTGGGTGTTTGTGGGATTGTGAGAGTGTGTTGATGTATGAGTGAATGTGGGTGGGTCTGTGCGTGGGTGTGAATGAGTTTGGGTTTATGAGTGTGTGTGTGGGGGTATGAGTGTGCATGTGAGTGTGCGTGGGTGTGTGAATGTGTGGGGGTGTGTGAGTGTGTCTTTGGGTGTGCGTGTGTGGATATGTGATTGTGTGTGGGGGTGTGTGAGTGTGGGTGTGCGTTGGTGTGTGTCTGTGAGTGAGTGTGTGTGGGTGCTTGAGTCTGACTGTGTATGAGTGTGTGTGGGTGGGTATGTGAGTGTGTGTGGATGTGTGAGTGTGTGTGTGGGTTATTGAGTGTGGGGGTGTGTTGTGTGTGTGGAGGTGCGAATGTGCGTGGATGTGTGTGCATGTGTGTGTGGGGGAGTTTGAGGTTCTGTGAGTGTATGAGTGGGTGTGTGAGTGTACATGTGTGTATGTGGGTGTATGAGTGTTTGAATGAGTGTGGGTGTATGAGTATGTATGTGGTGTGTGAGTGTCTGGGGACATGTGAGTGTCGGTGTGTGGTGTGGGTGTGTGAATGTCTGTGGGGGTGTGGGTGTATGATTGTGTGAGTGAATGTGGGTGTGTGTGTGGGTTTGTGTGTGTGGATGAGTGAGTGATTGGAAATGTGTGTGTGGGTGTGCATGTGGGAGTGTTTGTGTGTGGGTGTGTGTGGGTGTATATGTTTGCGTGGGTGTGTGAGCGTGTGAGTGAGTGTATGGGTGTGTGTGAGCATGTGAGCGTGTGTGTTTGAATGTGTGTGGGCATATGATTTTGTGTGTGTGTGTCTGGATTTGTGAGATTATTTGAGTGTGTGTGAGTGTGGGTGTGTGTGTTGATTTGTGAGTCTGACTGCATGTGAGTGTGAATGTGAATGTGTGTGGGTGTTTGCGTGTGGGTGTGGGTGTGTGAGTGTGTGAGAGGGATGTGTGTATGGGTGTGTGATTGTGAGAATGTGTGCAGGTATGTGAGTGTCTGTGTTTGTGGGTAGACGAGTAGGTGGGTGTGTGAGGCTGTGCAGATGTGAGAATCTGTGGGTGTGTGTGTGTGGGTGTGTGTGGGGGTTTGGGTGGGTGTGAATATGTGAGTGGGTGCGGTTGTGTGTGTGGGGGTGTGTGTGTAAGAGTGTGTGAGTGTGGGTGTGTGTGTGGGAGGATTTGTGTGTGGGTGTGTGAGTGTGTTTGGGTGTGTCAGTTTGTGTGGGTGTTGGAGTGTGTGAGTAGGTGTGTGAGTGTGTCTTTGGTTGTGTGAGTGCGAGTGTATGTGAATGTGTGTGAGTGAGTGTGAGTGTGTGTGAAGGTGAGTATGTGTGAGTGTGAGTGTGTGTGGATGTGTGAGTGTGGGTGTGTGTTAGTATGTGTGAGTGTGCATGCATGTGAATGAATGTGGGTGTGTGACTGTGTGTGGGTGTGTGTGTGTGTGGATGTGTGAGTGTATGCGTGGGGTTTTGTGTGGATGTGTCAGTTTGTGTGGCTGTGTGCGTGTGTGAGTGAGTGTATGGATGTGTGTGTGGGCGAGAGCATGAGTGTGTGGGTGTGAGTGTGTGTGGGTGTGAGTGTGTGTTTGAGTGTGCGTGAGTTTGTGAGTGTGTGAGTGTGTGTGTGTGAGTATGTGTTGTGTGTATGTGTGTGTGTGAGTGTGTGTGTGTGTGTGAGTGTGTTGGAATGTGTGTGTGAGTGTGTTTGTGAGAGTGTGTGTGTATGTATTTGTGTGTGAGTGTGTGCGTGTGTGAGTGAGTGTGTGAGCACGTGCGTGAGTGTGAATGTGTGTGTGAGTGAGTGTGTGAGAGTGTGTGAGTGTGTGTGTGTGCATGGGAGTGTGTGTGTGTGTCTTTGCGAGTGTGTGTGTGCGGGCTTGTGTTTTTAAGTGTGTGAGTGTGTGTGAGTGTGTGTGTGAGAGTGTGTGTGTGTGTGTGAGTATGTGTTTTTGTGTGTGAGTGTGTGTGTGTGTGAGTGTGTTTGTGTGTGAGTGTGTTTGTGTGTGTGTGAGCATGTGTGTGTGTGTGTGTGGGTGTATGAGTGTGTGTCTGTGTGTTTGAGTGAGCGTGTGTGTAAGTATGTGTGTGTGTGAGTATGTGTGATTGTGTGGGTGAATGTGTGTGTGTGTGTGAGTGTGTGTGTGAGTGTGTGTGTATGTGTGTGCATGTGAATGTGTGTGAATGTGTGTGAGTGTGTGTGTGAGTTTGTGTGTGTGAGTGTGTGTGAGAGTTCGTGCGTATGAGTTGTGTGAGTGTGTGTGTATGTGTGTGCATTTGTGAGTGCATGTGTGTGTGAGTGTGTGTGTGAGTGTGCGTATGTGTGCAAAAGTGTGTGTGATTGTGTGTGTGTGAGTGTGTGAGTGTGTGTGTGAGTTTGTGTGTGCGTGTGTGAGAGAGTTGGTGTGTGAGTGTGTGTGAGATATCATGTGTGTGAGTGTGTGTGAGTGTGTGTATGTGTGTGTGTTTGTGTGTGTGTGCGTGTGTGTGTGAGTTTGTGCGTGTGAGTGTGCGTGAGAGAGTTGGTGTGTGTGATTGTGCGTGTGAGTTTGTGTGTTTGTGTGTGTGTGTGAGTATGTGTGTGAGTTTGTGTGTGTGTGAGCGTGTATAAGTGAGTGGGTGAGTGTGTGTGTGAGTGCATGTGTGTGTGTGAGTGTGCGTGAGTGTGGGAGTGTGTGTGTGTGAGTGTGTGTGTGAGTGTGTGTGAGTGTGTGAGAGTTTTTGTGTGTGAGTGTGTGTGTGTGTGTGAGTGTGTGTGAGTGTGTGTGAGTGTGTGTATGTGTATGTGTTTGTGTGTGAGTGTGTGTGTGAGTGTGTGTGTGTGAGTGTGTGTTTGTGAGTATGTATTTGTGTTTGAGTGTGTGTGTGATTGTGTGAGAGTGTGTGAATGTGTGTGTGTGAGTGTGTGTGAATGTGTGTGTGTGTGTTTGTGTGAGAGTGTGTGTGTCTGAGTATGTGTTTGTGTTTGAGTGTGTGTGTGTGAGCATGTGTGTGAGTGTGAATGTGTGTGTGAGTGAGTGTGTGACAATGTGTGAGTGTGTGTGTGTGTGTGTGTGTGTGTGTGTTTCAGTGTGTGTGTGTGTGAGTCTGTGTGAGATTGTGTGTGTTTGTGAGTGTATGAGTGTGTGTGTGTGTGTGAGAGAGTGTGTGTGAGTGTGTATGTGTTTGCGTGTGAGTGTGTGTGAGAGTGTGTAAATGTGTAAGTGTGTGTGTTAGTGTGTGAGTTTGTGTGTGAGAGTGTGTTTGAGACCGTGCATGAGTGAGTGTGTGTGAGTGTGTGTGTGAGTGTGTCTGTGTGACTGTGTGTGTGTTTGAGTGTGTGTGAGTATGTGTGTGTTTGTGTGTGAGTGTGTGTGTGAGTGTGTGTTTGAGTGTCTGAGTGTGAATGTGTGTGAGTTTGAGTTTGAGTGTGTGTGAGTGTGTGAGTGTGTGCATGAGTGTTTGTGTGTGTGTGAGTGTGAATGTATGTATGTGTGTGTGTAACTATGTGTGTGAGTGTGTGAGTGTGTGTGTGTGAGTGTGTGTGTGAGTGTGAGTGTGAGTGTGAATGTGTGTGAGTTTGAATTTGACTGTGTGTGTGAGTGTGTGAGAGTTTTGTGTGTGTGCTTGTGTGTTTGTGTGTGTGTGTGAGTGTGAATGTATGTGTATGTGTGAGTGTGTGTATGTGAGTGTCTGAGTGCATGTGTGTGTATGTGTTTGTGTGTGAGTGTGTGTGTGTGTATGTGTGTGAGTGTGTGTGTGAGTATGTATTTGTGTTTCAGTGTGTGTGTGATTGTGTGAAAGTGTTTGAGTGTGTGTGTGTGTGTGTGAATGTGTGTGTGAGTGCTTGTGTGAGAGTGTGTGTGTGTCTGAGTATGTGTTTGTATTTGAGTTTGTGTGTGTGACCATGTGTGTGAGTGTGAATTTGTGTGTGAGTGAGTGTGTGAGAATGTGTGAGTGTGTGAGAGTGTGTGAGTGTGTGAGTGTGTGTGAGATTGTGTGTGTTTGTGAGTGTGTGAGTGTGTGTGTGTGTGTGAGTGTGTGAGAGTGTGTGTGTGTGTGTTTGTGTGTGTGAGTGTGATTGTGTGACCGTGTGTGTGTTTGAGTGCGTGTGAGTATGTGTGTGTTTGTGTGTGTGCCTGTGTGATTGTGTGTGGGAGTGAGTGTGTGTGTGTGTGAAGGTGTGTGTGTACATGTTTATGTGTGTGTTTGTGTGTGTGTCAGCATGTGTGTGTGAGTGAGTGTGTGTGTGTGAGTGTGTGTGTTGGTGTGTTTGAGTGAGTGTGTGTGTGAGTGTTTGAGAGTGTGTGAGTGTGTGTGTGTGTGAGTGTGTGTGTGAGTGTGTGTTTGAGTGTGTGTGTGTGTGTGTGAGTGAGTGTGTGAGTGTGTGTGTGTGAGTGTGTGTGTGTGTGAGTTTTTGTATGTGTGTGTGTTTGTGTGTGTGTGTATCTGTTTGTGGGTGAGGGTGTGTATGAGATTGTGTGAGTTTGTGAGTGTGTGTGTGTGTGTGTAAGTATGTGTTTGTGTGTGAGAGTGTGTGTGTGTTTGAGTGTGTTCGTGAGCATGTGTGTGAGTGTGAATGTGTGTGTGAGTGAGTGAGTGTGTGAGATTGTGTGAGTGTGTGAGTGTTTGTGAGTGTGTGTGTGTATGTGTTTGTGTGCGTGTGTGTGAGAGTGTGTGTGTGTGTGTGTGAGAGTGTGTGAGTGTGTGAGTGTTTGTGAGTGTGTGTGTGTGTGAGAGTATGTGTTTGTGTGCGTGTGTGTGAGTGTGAGTATGTGTGTGTGTGTTGGTGTGTGAGTGTGTGTGTTGGTGTGTTTGAGTGAGTGTGTGTGAGTGAGTGTGTGTGAGTGTGTGAGTGTTTGAGTATGTGTGTGAGTGTGTGTGTGTGCATGAGTGTGTGTTTGTGTGTGAGTGTGTGTGTGAGAGTGTGTTTGTATTAGTGTGTGTGTTTGAGTATATGAGTATGTATGTGTTTGTGTGTGTGTCTGTGTGTGTGAGTGTGTGTGTGAGTGTGAATGTGTGTGTGTGAGTTTGAATGTAGCAGTGTGTGGGTGTGCAGTTGTGAGTGGGTGTGTGACTGCGTGTGGATATGAGAATGTGTGTGTGTGCGTGTGGATGTGTGAGTGCGTGTGTGTGGCTGTGTGAGTTTGTGTGGATGTGTGAGTGCGTGTGGGGGGTGTGAGGATGTGTGAAAATCTGTGTTGTTGTGTGAGTGTCTGTAGGTGTGTGTGTGTGGATGTGGATGTGTGAGTGTGATTGTGTGGATGTGTTAGTGTGGGTGGATGTGTGAATGTATGCTGGGGTTTTGTGTGGATGTGTCTGTGCATAGGTGTGTGGATGTGTGTGTGGGCTGAATGTGAGTGGGAGTGTGAGTGTGTATGTAAGTGTGTCTGTGTGTGTGAGTGTGTGTGTGAATGTGGTTGTGTGTGTGTGGGAGTGAGTGTGTGTGTGTGTGTGTGTGTGTGTGTGAAGGTGCGTGTGTACATGTGAGTGTGTTTATGTGTGTGTTTGTGTGTGTCAGCGTGTGTGTGTGAGTGTGTGTGTGTGTGTGAGTGTGTGTGTTGGTGTGTTTGAGTAAGTGTGTGTGTGAGTGAGTGTGTGAGTGTGTGAGTGTGTGTGTGTGTGAGTGTGTGTGAGTGTGTGTGTTTGAGTGTGTGTGTGTGAGTGTGTGTGTGTGTGAGTTTTTGTATGTGTGTGTGTGTGTGTGAGTGTGTGAGAGTGTGTGACTGTGTGCGAGTGTGTTTGTGTGTGTGTGTGTATCTGTTTGTGGGTGAGTGTGTGTGTGAGATTGTGTTTGTGTGTGAGTGTGTGTGAGTGTGTTTGAAGGTGTGTGTGAGAGAGTGTGTGTGTAAGTATGTGTTTGTGTGTGAGTGTGTGTGAGTGTGTGTGTGTGCGTGAGCATGTGTGTGAGTGTGAATGTGTGTGTGAGTGAGTGTGTGAGAGTGTGTGAGTGTGTGAATGTGTGCATGTGAGTGTGTGTGTGTGTGTGAGTGTGTGTGTGAGAGTCTGTGTGAGTGTGTGAGTGTTTGTGAGTGTGTGTGTGTATGTGTTTGTGTGCGTGTGAGAGTGTGTGAGTGTGTGTGTGTGAGAGAGTGTGTGAGTGTGTGCATGTGAGTGTGTGAGTGTGTGTGTGTGTGTGTGTGTGAGTATGTGTTTGTGTGCATGTGTGTGAGAGTGTGTGAGTGTGTGTGAGTGTGTGTGTGAGTGTGTGTGAGAGTTTGTGTGCATGAGTGTGTGTGTGAGTGTGTGTGTTTGTGTGTGTGAGTGAGTGTGTGTGTGCATTTGTGTGTGTGAGTGTGTGTGTGATTCTTTTGTGTGTGTGTGAGTGTGTGTGTGTGTGAGAGTGTGTGTGCATGTGTGTTTGTGTCAATGTGTGTATGAGTGTGAAAGTGTGTGTGAGTGCGTGAGTGTGTGAATGTGTGTCAGTGTGATTGTGTGTGTGTGAGTGTGTGTGTGAGTGTTTGTGTGAGTGTGTGTGAGGGTTGCTGTGTGTATGTGGGTGTGAGTGTCTGTGTGTGTGTGTGAGCGTGTGTGTGTGACCGTGTTTGTGTATGAGTGTGAGTGTGCATGTGTGTGTGTCTGTGCGTGTATTTGAATGAGTGTGTGTGGGAGTATGTGTGTGTGTGAGTATGTGTGTTTTTGTGTGAGTATGTGCGTTGTGAATGTGTGGCTATGTGTGTGTGTGTGTGTTTGTCTGTGTGTGTGTGTGTGAGTGTGTGTGAGAGTTGGTGTCTGTGAGTGTCTGTGCGTGTGTGAGTATGTGTGTGTATGTGTGTGTGTGTTTGTGTGTGTGTGATTTTGTATGTGAGTTTGTGCGTGTGTGATTGTGATTGTGTGTTTGAGATTGTGTGTGTGAGAGTGGGTGTGTGTGAGTGTGTGTGTGAGCATGTGTGTGAATGTGTGTCTGAGTGTGTGTGTGAGTGTGTGTGTGTGAGTGTGTGTGTGTGAGTGTGTGTGTGAGTTCGTGTGTGTGAGTGTGTGTGAGAGTTGGTGTGTTTGAGTGTCTGTGCGTGTGTATGTGTGTGTATGTGTGTGTGAGTGTTTGTGTGTGTGTGATTGTGTATGTGAGTTTGTGTGTGTGTGATTGTGATTGTGTGTTTGAGATTGTGTGTGTGAGAGTGGGTGTGTGTGAGTGTGTGTGTGAGTTTGTGTGTTATGTGTGTGTGTTGTGAGTGTGTGTGAGTGTGTTTGTGAATGTGTGTGTATGTGTTTGTGTGTGTGCATCTATTTGTGTGTGTGTGTGAGTGTGTGAGAGTGTGTGAGTGTGTGTGTGTGTGTGTGAATGTGTGTGTGAGTGTGTGTGAGAGTATGTGTGTGTCTGAGTACGTGTTTGTGTGTGAGTGTGAATGTGTGTGTGAGTGAGTGTGTGGGTGTGTGAAGGTGTGTGTGTACATGTTTATGTGTGTGTTTGTGTGTGTGTCAGCATGTGTGTGTGAGTGAGTGTGTGTGTGTGAGTGTGTGTGTTGGTGTGTTTGAGTGAGTGTGTGTGTGAGTGAGTGTTTGAGAGTGTGTGAGTGTGTGTGTGTGTGAGTGTGTGTGTGAGTGTGTGTTTGAGTGTGTGTGTGTGTGTGTGAGTGAGTGTGTGAGTGTGTGTGTGTGAGTGTGTGTGTGTGTGAGTTTTTGTATGTGTGTGTGTTTGTGTGTGTGTGTATCTGTTTGTGGGTGAGGGTGTGTATGAGATTGTGTGAGTTTGTGAGTGTGTGTGTGTGTGTGTAAGTATGTGTTTGTGTGTGAGAGTGTGTGTGTGTTTGAGTGTGTTCGTGAGCATGTGTGTGAGTGTGAATGTGTGTGTGAGTGAGTGAGTGTGTGAGATTGTGTGAGTGTGTGAGTGTTTGTGAGTGTGTGTGTGTATGTGTTTGTGTGCGTGTGTGTGAGAGTGTGTGTGTGTGTGTGTGAGAGTGTGTGAGTGTGTGAGTGTTTGTGAGTGTGTGTGTGTGTGAGAGTATGTGTTTGTGTGCGTGTGTGTGAGTGTGAGTATGTGTGTGTGTGTTGGTGTGTGAGTGTGTGTGTTGGTGTGTTTGAGTGAGTGTGTGTGAGTGAGTGTGTGTGAGTGTGTGAGTGTTTGAGTATGTGTGTGAGTGTGTGTGTGTGCATGAGTGTGTGTTTGTGTGTGAGTGTGTGTGTGAGAGTGTGTTTGTATTAGTGTGTGTGTTTGAGTATATGAGTATGTATGTGTTTGTGTGTGTGTCTGTGTGTGTGAGTGTGTGTGTGAGTGTGAATGTGTGTGTGTGAGTTTGAATGTAGCAGTGTGTGGGTGTGCAGTTGTGAGTGGGTGTGTGACTGCGTGTGGATATGAGAATGTGTGTGTGTGCGTGTGGATGTGTGAGTGCGTGTGTGTGGCTGTGTGAGTTTGTGTGGATGTGTGAGTGCGTGTGGGGGGTGTGAGGATGTGTGAAAATCTGTGTTGTTGTGTGAGTGTCTGTAGGTGTGTGTGTGTGGATGTGGATGTGTGAGTGTGATTGTGTGGATGTGTTAGTGTGGGTGGATGTGTGAATGTATGCTGGGGTTTTGTGTGGATGTGTCTGTGCATAGGTGTGTGGATGTGTGTGTGGGCTGAATGTGAGTGGGAGTGTGAGTGTGTATGTAAGTGTGTCTGTGTGTGTGAGTGTGTGTGTGAATGTGGTTGTGTGTGTGTGGGAGTGAGTGTGTGTGTGTGTGTGTGTGTGTGTGTGTGTGTGTGTGAAGGTGCGTGTGTACATGTGAGTGTGTTTATGTGTGTGTTTGTGTGTGTCAGCGTGTGTGTGTGAGTGTGTGTGTGTGTGTGTGAGTGTGTGTGTTGGTGTGTTTGAGTAAGTGTGTGTGTGAGTGAGTGTGTGAGTGTGTGAGTGTGTGTGTGTGTGAGTGTGTGTGAGTGTGTGTGTTTGAGTGTGTGTGTGTGAGTGTGTGTGTGTGTGAGTTTTTGTATGTGTGTGTGTGTGTGTGAGTGTGTGAGAGTGTGTGACTGTGTGCGAGTGTGTTTGTGTGTGTGTGTGTATCTGTTTGTGGGTGAGTGTGTGTGTGAGATTGTGTTTGTGTGTGAGTGTGTGTGAGTGTGTTTGAAGGTGTGTGTGAGAGAGTGTGTGTGTAAGTATGTGTTTGTGTGTGAGTGTGTGTGAGTGTGTGTGTGTGCGTGAGCATGTGTGTGAGTGTGAATGTGTGTGTGAGTGAGTGTGTGAGAGTGTGTGAGTGTGTGAATGTGTGCATGTGAGTGTGTGTGTGTGTGTGAGTGTGTGTGTGAGAGTCTGTGTGAGTGTGTGAGTGTTTGTGAGTGTGTGTGTGTATGTGTTTGTGTGCGTGTGAGAGTGTGTGAGTGTATGTGTGTGAGAGAGTGTGTGAGTGTGTGCATGTGAGTGTGTGAGTGTGTGTGTGTGTGTGTGTGTGAGTATGTGTTTGTGTGCATGTGTGTGAGAGTGTGTGAGTGTGTGTGAGTGTGTGTGTGAGTGTGTGTGAGAGTTTGTGTGCATGAGTGTGTGTGTGAGTGTGTGTGTTTGTGTGTGTGAGTGAGTGTGTGTGTGCATTTGTGTGTGTGAGTGTGTGTGTGATTCTTTTGTGTGTGTGTGAGTGTGTGTGTGTGTGAGAGTGTGTGTGCATGTGTGTTTGTGTCAATGTGTGTATGAGTGTGAAAGTGTGTGTGAGTGCGTGAGTGTGTGAATGTGTGTCAGTGTGATTGTGTGTGTGTGAGTGTGTGTGTGAGTGTTTGTGTGAGTGTGTGTGAGGGTTGCTGTGTGTATGTGGGTGTGAGTGTCTGTGTGTGTGTGTGAGCGTGTGTGTGTGACCGTGTTTGTGTATGAGTGTGAGTGTGCATGTGTGTGTGTCTGTGCGTGTATTTGAATGAGTGTGTGTGGGAGTATGTGTGTGTGTGAGTATGTGTGTTTTTGTGTGAGTATGTGCGTTGTGAATGTGTGGCTATGTGTGTGTGTGTGTGTTTGTCTGTGTGTGTGTGTGTGAGTGTGTGTGAGAGTTGGTGTCTGTGAGTGTCTGTGCGTGTGTGAGTATGTGTGTGTATGTGTGTGTGTGTTTGTGTGTGTGTGATTTTGTATGTGAGTTTGTGTGTGTGTGATTGTGATTGTGTGTTTGAGATTGTGTGTGTGAGAGTGGGTGTGTGTGAGTGTGTGTGTGAGCATGTGTGTGAATGTGTGTCTGAGTGTGTGTGTGAGTGTGTGTGTGTGAGTGTGTGTGTGTGAGTGTGTGTGTGAGTTCGTGTGTGTGAGTGTGTGTGAGAGTTGGTGTGTTTGAGTGTCTGTGCGTGTGTATGTGTGTGTATGTGTGTGTGAGTGTTTGTGTGTGTGTGATTGTGTATGTGAGTTTGTGTGTGTGTGATTGTGATTGTGTGTTTGAGATTGTGTGTGTGAGAGTGGGTGTGTGTGAGTGTGTGTGTGAGTTTGTGTGTTATGTGTGTGTGTTGTGAGTGTGTGTGAGTGTGTTTGTGAATGTGTGTGTATGTGTTTGTGTGTGTGCGTCTATTTGTGTGTGTGTGTGAGTGTGTGAGAGTGTGTGAGTGTGTGTGTGTGTGTGTGAATGTGTGTGTGAGTGTGTGTGAGAGTATGTGTGTGTCTGAGTACGTGTTTGTGTGTGAGTGTGAATGTGTGTGTGAGTGAGTGTGTGGGTGTGTTTGAGTGTGTGTGCGTGTGAGTATGTGTGTGTGTGGGTATGTGTATTTGTGTGTGTGAGTGTGTGTGTGAGTGTGTGTGTGTATTTGTGCGTATGGGTGTGTGTGTTTGTGTTTGTGTGAGTGTGTGAGTGTCTGTGTGTGTGTGAGTTTGTGTGTGTGTTTTTGTGTGCGTGTGAGTGTGTGTGTGAGTTTGTGTGTGTGTTTTGTGTGTGTGTGTGTGTGAGTGTGTGTGAGTGTGTGTGTGCGTTCATGCGTGTGAGTGTGTGTGAGAGTTGGTGTGTGTAAGTGACAATGTGTGTGTGAGTATGTGTGTGTATATGTGTGTGTGTTTGTGTGTGTGTGGGTGTGTGTGTGAGTTTGTGTGTGTGAGAGTGTGTGTGTGCGAGTTTGTGTGTGTGAGTGTGTGTGAGTGTGTGTGTGAGTGTGTGTTTGTGTCAATGTGTGTATGAGTGTGAAAGTGTGTGTGAGTGTGTGAATGTGTGTCAGTGTGATTGTGTGTGAGTGTGTGTGAGTGTTTGTGTGAGGGTTGCATTGTGTATGTGAGTGTGAGTATCTGTGTGTGTGTCTGTGTGTGTGTGTGTGAGCGTGTGTGTGTGACCGTGTGTGTTTATGAGTGTGAGTGTGTGTGTGTGTGTGTGAGTGTGTCTGTGCGTGTGTTTGAGTGAGTGTGTGTGGGAGTATGTGTGTGAGTATGTGTGTTTTTGTGTGAGTATGTGCGTTGTGAATGTGTGGGTATGTGTGTGTATGTGTGTGTGTGTTTGTCTGTGTGTGTGTGAGTGTGTGTGATTTTGTGAGTGTGTGAGTGTCTGTGCATGTGTGAGTATGTGTGTGTATGTATGTGTGTGTTTGTGTGTGTGTGATTTTGTATGTGAGTTTGTGTGTGTGTGTGATTGTGATTGTGTGTTTGAGATTGTGTGTGTGAGAGTGGGTGTGTGTGAGTGTGTGTGTGAGCATGTGTGTGAATGTGTGTCTGAGTGTGTGTGTGAGTGTGTGTGTGTGAGTGTGTGGGTGTGAGTGTGTGTGTGAGTGTGTGAGTGTGTGTGTGTTTGAGAGCTGGTGTGTGTGAGTGTGTGAGTGCCTGTGTGTGTGTGAGTTTGTGCGTGTGTTTTGTGTGTGTGTGTGTGTATTTGAGTTTGTGTGTGTGTGAGTGTGTGTGTGTGCCTGTGTGTGTGTGTATGTGTGTGTATGAGTATGTGTGTTTGTGAGTGTGTCTGTGTGTGAGTGTGTTTGTGTGTGTATGTGAGTTTGTGTGTGTTTGTGTGTGTGTGTTTGTGTCAATGTGTGTATGAGAGTGAAAGTGTGTGTGTGTGAATGTGTGTCAGTGTGAGTGTGTGTGTGAGTGTTTGTGTGAGTATGTGTATGAGTGTGGTTGCGTGTATGTGGGTGTGAGTGTTTGTGTGTGTGTGAGAGCGTGTGTGTGTGAGTGTTTGTGTGAGTGTGTGTGAGTGTGGTTGCGTGTATGTGGGTGTGAGTGTTTGTATGTGTGTCAGAGCGTGTGTGTGTGAGCGTGTGTGTGTATGAGTGTGAGTGTGTGTGTGAGTGTGTGTGTGTGAGTGTGTGTGAGAGTTGGTGTATGTGAGTGTGTGAGTGTGTGTGTGAGTGTGTGAGTGTGTGTGTGTGTAAGTGTGTGATTGTGTGTATGAGTTTGTGTGTGCGTGTGTGTGAGTGTGTGTGTGAGTTCGTGTGTGTGTGTGTGAGTGTTGGTGTGTGTGAGTGTCTGTGTGTGTGTGAGTGTGTGAGTGTGTTTGTGTGTGTGTGTGAGCGTGTGTGTGTGACTGTGTGAGTGCGTGAGTGAGTTTGTGTGTGTGTGAGTGTGTGCATGTGTGAGTGTGTGTGTGTGTGTGTGAGTGTGTGTGTGAGTATGTATTTGTGTGTGAGTGTGTGACTGAGCGTGTGTGAGAGTTTGTGTGTGTGAGAGTGTGTGTGAGTGTCTGCATGAGTGTGTGTGAGAGTTTGAGAGTGTGTGATTTTGTGAGTGTGTGAGTGTGTGTGTGTGACTGTGTGTGTGTTTGTGTGACTGTGTGTGTGTGTTTGTGTGAGTGTGTGTGTGAGTTTGTGTGTGTGTTTTTGTGTGTGTGTGAGTGTGTGTGTGTGAGTTTGTGTGTGTGTGAGTATGTGTGTGCGTTCGTGTGTGTGTGTGGGAGAGTTGGTGTGTGTAAGTGTCAATGTGTGTGTGAGTATGTGTGTGTATATGTGTGTGTGTTTGTGTGTGTGTGAGTGTGTTTGTGAGTTTGTGTGCGTGAGTGTGTGTGAGAGTGTGTGTGTGTGAGTGTGTGTGTGTTTGTGTGCGTGAGTGTGTGTGTGAGTGTGTGTGTGAGTGTGTGTGTTTGTGTGTGTGAGTGAGTGTGTGTGTGTGTGCATTTGTGTGTGTGAGTGTGTGTGTGATTTTTGTGTGTGTGTGAGTGTGTGTGTGTGAGAGTGTGTGTGCGTGTGTGTTTGTGTCAATGTGTGTATGAGTGTGAAAGTGTGTGTGAGTGTGTGAGTGTGTGAATGTGTGTCAGTGTGAGTGTGTGTGTGTGAGTGTGTGTGTGAATGTTTGTGTGAGTGTGTGTGAGGGTTGCTGTGTGTATGTGGGTGTGAGTGTCTGTGGGTGTGTCTGTGTGTGTGTGTGTGAGCGTGTGTATGACCGTGTGTGTTTATGAGTGTGAGTGTGTGTGTGTGAGTGTGTCTGTGCGTGTGTTTGAGTGCGTGTGTGTGGGAGTATGTGTGTGTGTGAGTATGTGTGTTTTTGTGTGAGTATGTGCGTTGTGAATGTGTGGGTATGTGTGTGTATGTGTGTGTGTGTTTGTCTGTGTGTGTGTGAGTGTGTGTGAGAGTTGGTGTGTGTGAGTGTCTGTGCATGTGTGAGTATGTGTGTGTATGTATGTGTGTGTTTGTGTGTGTGTGATTTTGTATGTGAGTTTGTGTGATTGTGATTGTGTGTTTGAGATTGTGTGTGTGAGAGTGGGTGTGTGAGTGTGTGTGTGAGCATGTGTGTGAATGTGTGTCTGAGTGTGTGTGTGAGTGTGTGTGTGTGAGTGTGTTTGAGAGCTGGTGTGTGTGAGTGTGTGAGTGTCTGTGTGTGTGTGTGAGTTTGTGTGTGTGTTTTGAGTGTGTGTGTATTTGAGTTTGTGTGTGTGTGTGTGTGTGTGTGTGTGTGTGTGCCTGTGTGTGAGTGTGTATGTGTGTGTATGAGTATGTGTGTTTGTGAGTGTGTCTGTGTGTGAGTGTGTTTGTGTGTGTATGTGAGTTTGTGTGTGTTTCTGTGTGTGTTTGTGTCAATGTGTGTATGAGAGTGAAAGTGTGTGTGTGTGAATGTGTGTCAGTGTGAGTGTGTGTGTGAGTGTTTGTGTGAGTATGTGTATGAGTGTGGTTGCGTGTATGTGGGTGTGAGTGTTTGTGTGTGTGTGAGAGCGTGTGTGTGTGCGTGTTTGTGTGAATGTGTGTGAGTGCGGTTGCGTGTATGTGGGTGTGAGTGTTTGTATGTGTGTCAGACCGTGTGTGCGTGAGCGTGTGTGTGTATGAGTGTGAGTGTGTGTGTGAGTGTGTGTGTGTGAGTGTGTGTGAGAGTTGGTGTATGTGAGTGTGTGAGTGTGTGTGTGAGTGTGTGAGTGTGTGTGTGAGTGTGTGAGTGTGTGTGTGTAAGTGTGTGATTGTGTGTATGAGTTTGTGTGTGTGTGATTGAGTCTGTGTGTGTGTGTTTGTGTGCATATGTGTGTGAGTGTGTGTGTGTCTGTGCTAGTGTGTGTCTGTGTGTTTGTGTGAGTGTGTGTGTGTCTGTGCTAGTGTGTGTGTGTGTGTGTGTGTGTGTGTGAGTTTGTGTGTGTGAGTGTGTGTGAGAGTTGGTGTGTTTGAGTGTCTGTGCATGTGTGAGTATGTGTGTGTATGTGTGTGTATGTTTGTGTGTGTGTGATTGTGTATGTGAGTTTGTGTGTGTGTGATTGTGATTGTGTGTTTGAGATTGTGTGTGTGAGAGTGGGTGTGTGTGAGTGTGTGTGTGAGTTTGTGTGTCTGTGTGTTATGTGTGTGTGTTGTGAGTGTATGTGAGTGTGTTTGTGAATGAGTGTGTATGTGTTTGTGTGTGTGTGTGTGCGTCTATTTGCGTGTATGTGTGAGTATGTGTGTGTGTGTTTGTGTGTGTGAGTTTGTGTGTGAGTTTGTGTGTGAGTTTGTGTGTGTGTGTGAGAGTTGGTGTGTTTGAGTGTGTGAGTGTGTATGTGAGTTTTTGTGTGTGAGTGAGTGAGTGTGTGTGTGTGTGTGTGAGTGTGTGTGAGTGAGTGTTTGTGAGTGTGTGAGTGTGTGTGTGAGTTTGGGTGTGTGAACGTGTGTGTGAGTTTCTGTGTGTGTGAGTGTGTGAGTGTGTGTGTGTGAGTATGTGTTTGTGTGTGAGTGTGTGTGTGAGTGTGAGTGAGTGAGTGAGTGTGTGTGTTTGTTTGAGTGTGTGTGTGTGAGTGTGTGAGAGTGTGTGAGTGTGTGTGTGTGTGTGTGTGAAAGTGTGTGTGAGGGTGTCTGAGAGTATGTGTGTGTCTGAGTACGTGTTTGTATGTGAGTGTGAACGTGTGTGTGAGTGAGTTTGTGGGTGTGTTTGAGTGTGTGTGCGTGTGAGTATGTGTGTGTGTGGGTATGTGTATTTGTGTGTGTGAGTGTGTGTGTGAGTGTGTGTGTGTATTTGTGCGTATGGGTGTGTGTGTTTGTGTTTGTGTGAGTGTGTGAGTGTATGTGTAAGTTTGTGAGTGTGAGTGTGTTTGAGAGCTGGTGTGTGTGAGTGTGTGAGTGTCTGTGTGTGTGTGTGAGTTTGTGAGTGTGTTTTTGTGTGTGTGAGTGTGTGTGTGCGTGTGTGTGAGTGTGTGTGAGTGTGTGTGTGAGTTCGTGTGTGTGTGGGAGTTGGTGTGTGTGAGTGTCTGTGTGTGTGTGAGTGTGTGAGTGTGTTTGTGTGTGTGTGTGAGCGTGTGTGTGTGACTGTGTGAGTGCGTGAGTGAGTTTGTGTGTGTGAGTGTGTGTGTGTATATGTGCATGTGTGAGTGTGTGTGTGTGAGAGTGTGTGTGTGAGTATGTATTTGTGTGTGAGTGTGTGAGTGAGTGTGTGTGAGAGTTTGTGTGTGTGAGAGTGTGTGTGAGTGTCTGCATGAGTGTGTGTGAGAGTTTGAGAGTGTGATTTTGTGAGTGTGTGAGTGTGTGTGTGTGACTGTGTGTGTGTGAGTTTGTGTGACTGTGTGTGTGTGAGTGTGTGAGTGTGTGTGTGAGTTTGTGTGTGTGTTTTTTGTGTGTGTGTGAGTGTGTGTGTGTGAGTTTGTGTGTGTGTGTGTGAGTGTGTGTGAGTGTGTGTGTGTTTTTGTGTGTGTGAGTGTGTGTGTGAGTGTGTGTATTTGTGTGTGTGAGTGTGTGTGTGCATTTGTGTGTGCATTTGTTTGTGTGTGATTTTTGTGTGTGTGTGAGTGTGTGTGTGAGAGTTTGTGTGTGTGTGTTTGTGTCAATGTGTGTATGAGTGTGAAAGTGTGTGTGAGTGTGTGAGTGTGTGAATGTGTGTCAGTGTGATTGTGTGTGTGTGAGTGTTTGTGTGAGTGTGTGTGAGGGTTGCTGTGTGTATGTGGGTGTGAGTGTCTGTGTGAGTGTCTGTGTGTGTGTGTGAGCGTGTGTGTGTGACCGTGTGTGTGTATGAGTGTGAGTGTGTGTGTGTGTGAGTGTGTCTGTGCGTGTGTTTGAGTGAGTGTGTGTGGGAGTATGTGTGTGTGTGAGTATGTGTGTTTTTGTGTGAGTATGTGCGTTGTGAATGTGTGGGTATGTGTGTGTATGTGTGTGTATGTTTGTCTGTGTGTGTGTGAGTGTGTGTGAGAGTTGGTGTGTGTGAGTGTCTGTGCATGTGTGAGTATGTGTGTGTATGTATGTGTGTGTTTGTGTGTGTGTGATTTTGTATGTGAGTTTGTGTGTGTGTGTGATTGTGATTGTGTGTTTGAGATTGTGTGTGTGAGAGTGGGTGTGTGTGAGTGTGTGTGTGAGCATGTGTGTGAATGTGTGTCTGAGTGTGTGTGTGAGTGTGTGTGTGTGAGTGTGTGTGTGTGAGTGTGTTTGAGAGCTGGTGTGTGTGAGTGTGTGAGTGTCTGTGTGTGTGTGTGAGTTTGTGTGTGTGTTTTGTGTGTGTGTGAGTGTGTGTTTGAGTTTGTGTGTGTGTGTGTGTGAGTGTGTGTGAGTGTGTGTGTGCATTCGTGTGTGTGAGTGTGTGTGAGAGTTGGTGTGTGTAAGTGTCAATGTGTGTGTGAGTATGTGTGTGTGTTTGTTTGTGTGTGAGTGTGTGTGTGAGTTTGTGTGTGTGAGTGTGTGTGAGAGTGGGTGTGTGTGTGAGTGTGTGTGAGAGTTTGTGTGCATTAGTGTGTGTTTGTGTGTGTGAGTGAGTGTGTGTGTGCATTTGTGTGTGTGAGTGTGTGTGTGATTTTTATGTGTGTGTGTATGAGTGTGTGTGTGTGAGAGTGTGTGTGCGTGTGTGTTTGTGTCAATGTGTGTATGAGTGTGAAAGTGTGTGTGAGTGTGTGAGTGTGTGAATGTGTGTCAGTGTGATTGTGTGTGTGTGAGTGTGTGTGTGAGTGTTTGTGTGAGTGTGTGTGAGGGTTGCTGTGTGTATGTGGGTGTGAGTGTCTGTGTGTGTGTGTGAGAGTGTGTGCGTGACCGTGTGTGTGTATGAGTGTGTGTGTGTGTGTGTGTGTGAGTGTGCCTGTGCGTGTGTTTGAGTGAGTGTGTGTGGGAGTATGTGTGTGTGTGAGTATGTGTGTTTTTGTGTGAGTATGTGCGTTGTGAATGTGTGGGTATGTGTGTGTATGTGTGTGTGTGTTTGTCTGTGTGTGTGTGAGTGTGTGTTTGAGTTTGTGTGTGTGAGTGTGTGAGTATGTGTGTGTATGAGTGTATGTGTATGTGTGTGTATGTGTGTGTTTGTGTGTGTGTGAGAGTTGGTGTGTGTGTGTGAGTTTGTGCGTGAGTTTGTGAGTGTGTGAGTGTTTGTGAGTGTGTGAGTGTGTGTACGAGTTTGTGTGTGTGCGTGAGTTTGTGTGTGTGTGTGAGTGTGTGTGTGTGTGCCTGTGTGTGAGTGTGTATGTGTGTGTATGAGTATGTGTGTTTGTGAGTGTGTCTGTGTGTGAGTGTGTTTGTGTGTGTGTGTGAGTTTGTGTGTGTTTGTGTGTGTGTTTGTGTCAATGTGTGTATGAGAGTGAAAGTGTGTGTGTTTGAATGTGTGTCAGTGTGAGTGTGTGTGTGAGTGTTTGTGTGAGTATGTGTATGAATGTGGTTGCGTGTATGTGGGTGTGAGTGTTTGTGTGTGTGTGAGAGCGTGTGTGTGTGAGTGTGTGTGTGAGTGTTTGTGTGAGTGTGTGTGAGTGTGGTTGCGTGTATGTGGATGTGAGTGTATGTGTGTCAGAGTGTGTGTGTGTGAGCATGTCTGTGTATGAGTGTGAGTGTGTGTGTGAGTGTGTGTGAGTGTGTGTGAGTGTGTGTGTTTGTGTGTGTGTGAGTGTGTGTGAGAGTTGGTGTATGTGAGTGTGTGAGTGTGTGTGTGAGTGTGTGTGTGTAAGTGTGTGTGTAAGTGTGTGATTGTGTGTACGAGTTTGTGTGTGTGTGTGTGATTGAGTCTGTGTGTGTGTTTGTGTGCGTATGTGTGTGTGTGTGTGTGTGTGTGTGAGTGTGTGTGTGTGTGTGTGTGTGTGTGAGTGTTTGTGTGAGTGTGTGTGAGTGTGGTTGCGTGTATGTGGATGTGAGTGTATGTGTGTCAGAGTGTGTGTGTGTGAGCATGTCTGTGTATGAGTGTGAGTGTGTGTGTGAGTGTGTGTGAGTGTGTGTGAGTGTGTGTGTTTGTGTGTGTGTGAGTGTGTGTGAGAGTTGGTGTATGTGAGTGTGTGAGTGTGTGTGTGAGTGTGTGTGTGTAAGTGTGTGATTGTGTGTACGAGTTTGTGTGTGTGTGTGTGTGATTGAGTCTGTGTGTGTGTTTGTGTGCGTATGTGTGTGTGTGTGTGTGTGTGTGTGTGTGTGTGTGTGTGTGTGAGTGTGTAGGCAGAGTAGGCAGTGTCCTGTGGGTGAGTGAGGGTCCTGCCATTGTTCTGTTCTCTGGTGATATTTCCAGTCCATCGTTTGCTGGTGCCGGAGCCCTTTCCACCATTAATTAAGCCGCCTCATCCATAAGCCCACACTGACTGTGAGTTTCCATTACCCCTGCGATTTCTAGCCTGTTGCATGGGTAAAATGTGCAAGCAGCCAGGCAACATTTTCCCAAAACTCACCCAGGGGCAGTGTAAGAAGGGAGAGCAGCATTGCCAGTGTGGGCAGTCAGGAGTTTTGGAGATAGCTTGCAGCTGGTGACAGATTGGCAACTCCATCTCTGTTCAGAGTTTCATTGTGACCATTTCTCAGGGTTCATTGCTGTCTGCCCAGACCCCAGAGGATTCAAACCCTGTGGATCCCTCCAGGTATCGGACAGCCTCTGTTATGGGGATTGTGGTCTCTGCTGGAGGCACCTCCTTGGGGGAGGGAGAGGAGTCCATGTGTCCCAATACAGCTTCCAGGGGAGGATCCTGTGGGAGGAGAGGTGCAGACACAAGGGGCGCAGGGCCAGCAGGTAGTCCTGGGTGGAAGGGGCTGCAGAAGATGCCACTATCCTGCTGCCAGGGTTTACAGGCGGGGAAGCAGCTACCTCAATATGTCTGAGGGGCAGTGCTGAAGGAGGCTCCATCTCTCAAAGGAGACAGTCAGCTATATCTGTCAGATGATTGGCCCTGAGATCTCCCCTAACTGTGTGGGTGGACACCCCATGCCAGCGGCTCTGAAGGTCACAGCTGCCCTCAACTTCTATGCCTCTGGCTCCTTCCAGGGCTCAGTGGGTGATCTTTGGGGTGTCTCCCGATCAGCTGTCCACACTTGTGTCAAGCAGGTCGCAGACGCTCTGTTCAGACGGGCATTGACCTTCATCCACTTCCACTGGGACCAGGCCAGTCAGACACAGTGATCCAGAGGCTTTACGGCCATTGCTGGCTTCCCCCGTGTCCAGGGTGCTATAGACTGTACACATGTGGCCATCAAGGCGCCAGTGGGTGAGCCCGGTGCCTTCAGCAACAGGAAGGGCTTCCACTCCATGAACGTGCAGATAGTGTGTGATCACAGGATGCTGATTCTACAAGTCTGTGCAAGGTACCCAGGCAGCTCCCACCACACCTACATCCTCAGACACTCCCAGGTGCCGGGGCTCTTCAGTGCTCCAGCCCGGCTGGATGGATGGCTGCTGGGTGACAAGGGCTATCCCCTCAGAAGGTGGCTCATGACACCTCTCCGCCATCCAAGAAGAGAAACTGGGCAGCGGTACAATAGGAGCCAGGGCCCCACAAGGGCTGTGGTGGAGAGAGACATCGGTCTTCTCAAGATGCATTTCCGAGGCCTGGACCGCTCAGGGGGTGCACTCCAGTACCCCCCAGAGTGGGTGTCACTGTCGTGGTTGCACACTGTGCTCTGCACAATCTGGCAATGGCAAGGGGGGAACACCACTGGAGGAAAAGGACATTGACACATCTCCACAGGGCACAGAGGATGAGTCCAGCAGTGAGTCAGAGCAGGAGCACGGGGAGGAGAAGGCTGAGGGCATGGATCCAGACCTCAGTAAGCTCCAGGGAGGCAGGGACACCAGGAACACTTTGATCCAACGCTCCTTCAGCTAGGCTGCCAAAGATCAGCTTCAACCACAGCCAGGGCAGCCTCCTCCACCCCGAGGGTCTGAAAGGTCCCTTTCATTTGAACCCAAAGAACACTCAGTGCCTGTGCAATAAAGTTCAGAGTCACCTCCATCCAGCATTACAGACTGGCGTACCCCACACCACTGAATTCAAAAGCTGAAGCGTACTCAGGCCATTATGACAAAAACACAATCTATCTCATTCTGGGCAGTTCAATAGTCTTAACAGAAACATTTCAGGTAGTCAACATCAGACCAGAATACATAAAGTCAAAAACTGAACATAAAATCACCCGTGACCTGTCCCTCTTGCGCTCATGGTGCCTTTAATGTAGGCTTGTGGGGACTGAGTCTTGGTCCTCCCCCCTCACTGGCACCAGCATTGGAGGCAGCTGCTGACTCTGCTGTCCTGTTGGCCTCGATGACCTTGGCGGTCATCCTTTGGCCAGTGGAGCCTGTGCTGGCCCCGCCTGGGAGGGAGCGGCCACTTCCATGGCTGGCATCTCCCCAATGGCCGCAGCCCCATCAGATGCCACGGTCACTGGCAGAAGGGTGGAGGAGCCACTGCCATCATCTGAACAGGCCTGAGAGGAGCCCACGGAGAGGCCAGGCAGCTCGAGCGCCAACATCAGGTGGCTCTGGACCTCCCTGCTCACCATTGATGGATGGGCACCGAGCTGGGGTCCTGGGTGCCCCATCCATCTCCCACACTGGCACTGTGAGGGCTTGCAGGTCCGAGCACAGCCCCAGGAACCCCTTACTCTGTCCCTGGAGCTGCTGCCAATCTAATGCCCCCCTGAGATGCTGGTATCTGTGCTGGTGCCTGCTTCAGAGAGTGGGTGTGATGTTGGGTGCAAGAGAAGCTCAGGAAGTCTTCTGGGGTCAGGAGCAGCTCTTCGGGGTCCACAGAGTGAGCGCCTGCTGGTGGGAGAAGGACATGTCATTAGTTTAAGTGTTGACGCTGTCACTGTCCATGCCAGGCACCCTGGTGAGAGATGCATCATGGTGCCCTCATCTTCCAATGATCAATAGGGACTCCAGGTTCGAGGCTCACATCAGTGGAGAGACTTCAGTGGAATGGTTGCACCATCTGAAACTCTCACCTCTGTGCACTGTGCCCAGGAGCGCTGCACCACATCACGGCTGCTCACCAGCGCTGCCACCTCCTGCCATGCCCTCTGGGTGAGGTACGGTGGCCTCTGCCTCCCATCCCTGGGGACAAGGGTGTCCCTCCCAGCAGCCCCCTCCTCCAGGAGCACGGCGAGGCACTCGTCACAGAATCGGGGGGTCCGAGTGTCCTGCCCCCCAGCCATGGGACCCGGGTTCTCACTGGGTGGGTCACCGGGTCACCATAGGACCTGCCTGCTGACAGCAGCAAGAGGAATGACCATGGGTGTGGGGTAGAAAGCAGGTCCTGACTGACTCCCCTCTCTGCGGTGCTCAGCCTTGTGAGTCCTGTGGTTCTCAGTGTAGCAGACGGGCTGCCTGTCTGGATTGTGAATGTTATCAGACTGTTAAATATGCCCATGATCAAATTGCAGGCGCTTTGCAACTGAAGACTCTTTTACATAACTTACAGCTTCACACGAGGTTTATAGCACGAGGACTGTGGAACATTGCCGGCATAACCCCGGGTGTAAAATGTGGCAGTGTGATGGGGGTGTGGGTACAAGCAGAGAGTGTGTAAGTGGATGGGAGAGGGCAATGTGAATATTCGAAATAGGATGTGTACTTCAGGGGGTACCTAGAGTGTGTAAATGGGGAAATGTGTAAATGGGGCAGTGTGTAAAATGGGGAGTGTGTAAATGAGGGAGTGTGTAAATGGGGGTGTGTGTAAATGGAGGAGTGTGTAAATGGGGGTGTAAATGGAGGAGTGTGTAAATGGGATGTGTGTAAATGGGGTGTATGTAAATGGAGGAGTGTGTAAATGGAGGAGTGTGTAAATGGGCTGTGTGTAAATGGAGGAGTGTGTAAATGGGGGGATGTAAATGGAGGAGTGTGTAAATTGGAGAGTGTGTAAATTGGAGAGTGTATAATGGGGGAATGTGTAAATGGGAGAGTGTGTAAATGGGAGAGTGTGTAAACAGGGGAGTGTGTAAATGGGGGAGTGTGTAAATGGGGTGTGTGTAAATGGAAGAGTGCGTAAATGTGGTGTGTGTAAATGGAGTGTGTGTAAATGGGGTGTGTGTAAATGGAGGAGTGTGTAAATGGGGGAGTGTGGAGAAGGGGGAGTGTGTAGGTGGGGGAGAGTGTAAATGGAGGAGTGTGTAGATGGGGTAGTGTGTAAATGGGGGAGTGTGTAAATGGAGGAGTGTGTAAATGGGGGTGTAAATGGAGGAGTGTGTAAATGGGATGTGTGTAAATGGGGTGTATGTAAATGGAGGAGTGTGTAAATGGAGGAGTGTGTAAATGGGCTGTGTGTAAATGGAGGAGTGTGTAAATGGGGGGATGTAAATGGAGGAGTGTGTAAATTGGAGAGTGTGTAAATTGGAGAGTGTATAATGGGGGAATGTGTAAATGGGAGAGTGTGTAAATGGGAGAGTGTGTAAACAGGGGAGTGTGTAAATGGGGGAGTGTGTAAATGGGGTGTGTGTAAATGGAAGAGTGCGTAAATGTGGTGTGTGTAAATGGAGTGTGTGTAAATGGGGTGTGTGTAAATGGAGGAGTGTGTAAATGGGGGAGTGTGGAGAAGGGGGAGTGTGTAGGTGGGGGAGAGTGTAAATGGAGGAGTGTGTAGATGGGGTAGTGTGTAAATGGGGGAGTGTGTAAATGGGGGAGTGTGTAAATGGGGGGGGTGTGAATGGGGAGTGTGTAAATTGGAGAGTGTGTAAATTGGAGAGTGTATAATGGGGGAGTGTGTAAATGCGGGACGGTGTAAATGGGAGAGTGTGTAAACGGGGGAGTGTGTAAATGGGGGAGTGTGTAAATGGGGGAGTGTGTAAATGGGGGAATGTGTAAATGGATGGGGGAGTGTGTAAATGGGGGAGTGTGTTAGTGAGCGAGTGTGTAAATCGGGAGTGTGTAAATGGGGGAGTGTGTAAATGGGGGAGTGTGTAAATGGGGAGTGTGTAAATGGGGTAGTGTGTAAATGGGGAGAGTGTGTAAATGGGGGAGTGTGTAAATGGGGGAATGTGCTAGTGAGAGAGTGTGTAAATGGGGGAGTGTGTAAATGGGGGAATGTGCTAGTGAGGGAGTGTGTAAATGGGGGAGAGTGTAAATGGGGGAGTGTGTTAGTGAGGGAGGCTGTTAACCAGGAGAATGTGTTCACCTATCTGGAGCAGCCTGGTGCTGGTGAGGAATGGGTTAACAGTTGAACAGGTTGAAGGGTGAGCGCTAGTTTTGAGAGGGCAGAGTGTATCACCCTGTGCGGAGAGTGATTGTAATATTCCAGCTGACTTCTGTGCACTTTGATGTGGGTGTTTTTTATTCTCCAGCCCTGTTACTGCCTCCTTACCCTGTACCCCACCCACATGCAAATCGAGCGGATTTGCTTTGAGACTCATTGTGGAGAGGAGGGTGATGTGTTTGTGGAGTTTGATTGAAAGATGTTCCTTCCACACGCCCACAGGAGTTGAATGAGGTTTGGCCTCTCCTCCTGTCAGTGACAGCCAGCTGGCCGGGGACTTCACCAGTCTCACTGCTTCTCACTGTTGGATCTGCGGGGCTCTCTGTACCCTCCACTCTGCAGCCCTGGGTAAAGCCCCCCTGAGCCTAGCTGGCAATCTGGAACTTTGCTGGTTGCCGCTGGTACCACTGAGAAAGATGGTGTGTGGGTGAGGGGAAATCGCAGCCTCTGGAGTCCAGGTACTGAACAATGTGCAATATTTCATATAGAATTGTTTCTTACGCCCGATCTCTGTAACCTCCTCTAGCCCCTACACCCCTCGCTATCTCTGTACCCTCCTCCAGCCCCTACACCCCTCCCTATCTCTGTAACCTCCTCCAGCCCCTACAACCCTCCCTATCTGTAACCTCCTCCAGCCTGTACAACCCTCCCTATCTCTGCAACCTCCTCCAGCCCCTACACCCTTCCCTATCTCTGTAACCTCCTCCAGCCCCTACAACCCTCCCTATCTCTGTAACCTGCTCCAGCCCCTACACCTCTCCCTATCTCTGTAACCTCCTCCAGCCCCTACAACCCTCCCTATCTCTGTAACCTCCTCCAGCCCCTACAACCCTCCCTATCTCTGTAACCTGCTCCAGCCCCTACACCCTTCCCTATCTCTGTAACCTCCTCCAGCCCCTACACCCCTCCCTATGTCTGTAACCTCCTCCAGCCCCTACACCCCTCCCTATCTCTGTAACCTCCTCCAGCCCCTACACCCCTCCCTATCTCTGTAACCTCCTCCAGCCCCTACAACCCTCCCTAACTCTGTAACCTGCTCCAGCCCCTACAACCCTCCCTATCTCTGTAACCTGCTCCAGCCCCTACTACCTTCACTATCTCTGTAACCTCCTCCAGCCCTTAAAACCCTCCCTATCTGTAACCTCCTCCAGCCTGTACAACCCTCCCTATCTCTGTAACCTCCTCCAGCCCCTACAACCCTCCCTATCTGTAACCTCCTCCAGCCTGTACAACCCTCCCTATCTCTGTAACCTCCTCCAGCCCTAACAACCCTACCTATCTCTGTAACCTGCCCCAGCCCTACAATCCACGCTATCTCTGTAACATCCTCCAGCCCCTAAAATCCACGCTATCTTTGTAACCTCCTCCAGTCCCAAAACCCCTCCCTATCTCTGTAAACTCCTCCAGCCCCTACAATCCTCCCTATCTCTGTAACCTCCTCAAGCCCCTACACCCCTCCCTATCTACGTAACCTCCTCCAGCCCTTACATCACTCCCTATCTCTGTAACCTCCTCCAGCCCCTACATCCCTCCCTATCTCTGTAACCTCCTCCAGCCACTACACCATTCCCTATCTCTGTAACCTCCCCCAGCCCCTACACCCCTCCCTATCACTGTAACCTCCTCCAGCCCCTACACCCCTCCTTATCTCTGTAAAGTCCCCCAGCCCCAACAGCCCTCCCTATCTCTGCACCCTCCTCCAGCCCCTACACCCCTCTCTAACTCTGCAACCTCCTCCAGCCCCTACACCCCTCCCTATCTCTGTAACCTCCTCCAGTCCCTAAGCCCCTCTCTATCTCTGTAACCTCCTCCAGCACCTACAACCCTCCCTAACTCTGTAACCTCCTCGACCCCCTACAAACCTCCCTATTTCTGCAACCTCCTCCAGCCCCTACACCCCTCCCTATCTCTGTAACCTCCTCCAGCCCCTACAACCCTCCCTATCTCTGTAACCTCCTCCATACCGTACAACCCTCCCTATCTCTGTAACCTCCTCCGGCCCCTACAATTCTCCCTATCTCTGTAAACTCCTCCGTCACCTACACTCTCCCTATCTCTGTAACCTCCTCCAGCACCTACATCCCTCCCTATCTGTGTAACCTCCTCCAGCCCCTACAATCCTCCCTATGTCTGTAACATTTCCAACCCATACAACCCTCCCTATCTCTGTAACCTCCTCAAGCCCCTACAACCCTCCCTATCTCTGTAACCTCCTCCAGCCCCAACAACCCTCCCTATCTCTGTAACCTCCTCCAGCCCCTACAACCCTCCCTATCTCTGTAATGTCCTCCAGCCCCTACACCCCTCCCTATCTCTGTAACCTCCTCCAACCCCTACGACCCTCCCTATCTCTGTAACCTCCTCCAGCACCAACAACCCTCCCTATCTCTGTAACCTCATCCAGCCCCTACAACCTTCCCTATCTCTGTAACCTCCTCCAGCACTGACAACCCTCCCAATCTCTGCAACGTTCTCCAGCCCCTACAACCCTCCCTATCTCTGTAACCTCCTCCGGCCCCTACAACCCTCCCTATCTCTGTAACCTCATCCAGCCCCTACACCCCGCCCTATCTCTGTAACCTCCTCCAGCCCCTACAACCCTCCCTATCTCTATAACCTCATCCAGCCCCTACAACCCTCCCTATTCCTGTAACCTCATCCAGCCCCTAAAACCCTCCCTATCCCTGTAACCTCCTCCAGTACCTACATCCCTCCCTATCTCTGTAAACCACTCCAAACCCTACATCCCTCATTACCTCTGAAACCTTCTCCAGCCCCTACATCCCTCCCTATCTCTGTAATTTCCTCCAGCCACTATATCCCTCCCTTTCACTGTAAATGCCTCCAGCCCTTACAACACTCACTATTTCTGTAACCTCCTCCAGCCCCTACAACCCTCCCTATCTCTGTAACCACCTCCAGCCCCAACAACCCTCCCTATCTCTGTAATCTCATCCAGCACCTACAACCTTCCCTATCTCAGTAACCTCCTCCAGCACTGACAACCCTCCCTATCTCTACAAAATTCTCCAGCCCCTGCAACCCTCCCTATCTCTGTAACCTCATCCAGTCCCTACAACACTCTCTATCGCTGTAACCTCCTCCAGCCCCTACAACAATCCCTATCTCTGTAACCTCCTCCAGCCCCTACACCCCTCCCTATCTCTGTAACCTCATCCAGCCCCTACAACCCTCCTTATCCCTGTAACCTCATCCAGCCCCTAAAACCCTCCCTATCCCTGTAACTTCCTCCAGCCACTACATCCCTCCCTATCTCTGTAAACTCCTCCAGCCCTTACAACCCTCCCTATTTCTGTAACCTCCTCCAGACCCTACAACCCTCATTATCTCTGTAACCCCCAATAGCTCCTACAACTCGCCCTATATCTCTAACCTCCTCCAGCTCCCTCACCCCTCCCAATATCTGTAACTTCCTCCAGCCCCTACACCCCTCTCTACCTCTGTAACCTCCTCCAGTGCCTCCAACCATCCCTGTCTCTGTAACCTCCTCCAGCCCCTACAACCCTCTCTATCTCTGTAACCTCCTCCAGCCCCTACAACCCTCTCTATCTCTGTAACCTCCTCCAGCCCCTACAACCCTCCCTATCTCTGTAACCTCCTCCAGCCCCTACAACCCTCTCTATCTCTGTAACCTCCTCCAGCCCCTACAACCCTCCCTATCTCTGTAACCTCCTCCAGTCCCTACACCCCTCCCTATCGCTGTAACCTCCTCCAGCCCCTACAACCCTCCCTATCGCTGTAACCTCCTCCAGCCCCTACAACCCTCCCTATCTCTGTAACCTCCTCCAGCACCTACACCCCTCCCTATCTCTGTCACCTCCTCCAGCTCCTGCAACCCTCCGTATCTCTGTAATGTCCTCCAGCCCCTACAACACTCCCTATCTCTGTAACCTCCTCCAGCCCCTACAACACTCCCCATCTCTGTAACGTCCTCCAGCCCCTACAACCCTCCCTATTTCTGTAACCTCCTCCAGCCCCTACAACACTCCCTATCTCTGTAACTTCGTCCAGCCCCTACACCCCTTCCTATCTCTGTAACCTCCTCCAGCCCCTACTATTCTCCCTATCTCTGTAACCTCCTCCAGCCTCTACACCCTCCCTATCTCTGTAACCTCCTCCAGCCCCTACAACCCTCCCTATCTCTGTAACCTCCACCAGCCCCTACACCCCTCCCTATCTCTGTAACCTCCTCCAGCCCCTACACCCCTCCCTATCTCTGTAACCTCCTCCAGCCCCTACACCCCTCCCTATCTCTGTAACCTCCTCCAGCCCCTACCCACCTCCCTATGTCTGTAACCTCCTCCAGCCCCTACCCCCCTCCCTATCTCTGTAACCTCCTCCAGCCCCTACACCCCTCCCTATCTCTGTAACCTTGTCCAGCACCTACAACCCTCTGCAAAGTTGTTTCTCCCCAATTCTGGCCTCTTTTTTGCTCCAATGTCTTCAGTGAACCATTGCCTCCAGCAGCCTGGGGCCTAGGCTCTGGTAGTCCCTCTCTAACCCTGCCTGCCTCACTCTCCACCTCCCTCTCCTCCTTTCCAATCCTTCTCAAACCCGACCCCTTTGGATCCAGCTGCTGTTCCTCTGCTGTCACATCTCCTGGAAGTGGCTGGGTTGGTTTTAGTTGTTCAGGGACTCTCTGGGGACATGTCTCGGGCTGTTTGACTAGGTTAGGTGGTTGTTGAAATGTGAGTGGCTCCTGCTTTAGCTGTGGAGACACTGTCACCAGCTGGTAGGACAGTTAGACAATTCGGCATCAAGTGAGATCCCTCCCGAGCGCACAGCTTTCACCAGCACCTGCACAGGCTGGAGAGACAGACAGGCTGGCATCACGCCATCAGCTCAGCCCCAGGCTATGCGACTGTGAGAGGCAGCTTCCGTCAATCCGATGTGGAGATCCCCCCCTCAGCCAGACCTCAGCTCCGGAAAATCGACAGGCAGCCAGCACGGAGAGGTTTCATTCGGAGTCAAAGCCAGAGGGGAGACCGATGCACAGGGACTTCGGGGTAGGAGGAGGCCATTCGGCCCCTCGATCCTGCTACCTCATTCAGTAAGGTCATGGCTGACCAGGTTGTAGCCTCAGCTCAACTTGCCTGTCCCCCCACTCCCTTGTAGATCCAAAATCTGTCTAAATTGGCCTTGAATTTGAATCTATTCGATGAGCCAGTTCCCGCTGCTCTCTGGGGAAGGGAAATCCACAGACCGAAGGTCCTCAGACAGAAAACATCAGATCTTATTCTGAAACTGTGCCCCCCTGTTCTAGTCTCTCCCAGGAGGAGGGAGACATCCCCTCAGCCTCCACCCTGTCACATCCCCTCAGCCTCCACCCTGTCACATCCCCTCAGCCTCCACCCTGTCACATCCCCTCAGCCTCCACCCTGTCACATCCCCTCAGCCTCCACCCTGTCACATCCCCTCAGCCTCCACCCTGTCACATCCCCTCAGCCTCCACCCTGTCACATCCCCTCAGCCTCCACCCTGTCACATCCCCTCAGCCTCCACCCTGTCACATCCCCTCAGGATCTAATATGTTTCAATAAGATCACCTCTCATTCTTCCAAACTCCAATGGGTACAGGCCCAGCCTGCTCACCCTTCCTCATAAGATAAACCCCTCATCTCAGGAATGAGATGGATGGTTGCAGCCTTGTAGTTTGGTGTGTGCTCACGTGTGCATATGTGTGTGTGTGTGTGTGTGTGTGTGTGTGTGTGTGCGTGTGTGTGCGTGTGTGTGTGTGTGTGTGTGTGTGTGCGTGTGTGTGTGCGTGTGTGTGCGTGTGTGTGTGTGTGTGTGTGTGTGCGTGTACATGCATGTATCTGTACACATGTGCCTGCATACGTGTGTGTGTATGTGTGCGCCTGCACATGCGTGTGTGTGTGTGTGTGTGTGTGTGTGTGTGTGTGTGGGTGTGGGTGTATGTGTACACGTGTGACTGCACATGAGTGCCAGCATGTGCATGAGTGTGTGTGTGTGTGTGTGTGTGTGTGCATCTGCATGTATGCATGTTCTTGCTGCAGGTGAGCTTGGAGGCGGGAAGGCAGATGGTGGTGTAACGGGATGGTGGTGTAACGGGATGGTGGTGTAACGGGATGGTGGTGTACCGGGATGGTGGTGTAACGGGATGGTGGTGTACCGGGATGGTGGTGTAACGGGATGGTGGTGTAACGGGATGGTGGTGTAACAGGATGGTGGTGTAACAGGATGGTGGTGTAACGGGATGATGGTGTACCGGGATGGTGGTGTAACGGGATGGTGGTGTACCGAGATGGTGGTGTACCGGGATGGTGGTGTAACAGGATGGTGGTGTAACAGGATGGTGGTGTACCGGGATGGTGGTGTACCGGGATGGTGGTGTAGCAGGATGGTGGTGTACCGGGATGGTGATGTAACAGGATGGTGGTGTAACAGGATGGTGGTGTACCAGGATGTTGGTGTACTGGGTGGTGGTGTACCAGGATGGTGGTGTAACAGGATGGTGGTGTAACAGGATGGTGGTGTAACGGGATGGTGGTGTACCGGGATGGTGGTGTACCAGGATGGTGGTGTACCGGGATGGTGGTGTAACGGGATGGTGGTGTACCGGGATGGTGGTGTACCGGGATGGTGGTGTACTGGGATGGTGGTGTAACAGGATGGTGGTGTAACAGGATGGTGGTGTACCAGGATGGTGGAGTACCAGGATGGTGGTATACCAGGATGGTGGTGTAACAGGATGGTGGTGTACCGGAATGGTTGCGTAACAGGATGGTGGTGTAACGGGATGGTGGTGTAACAGGATGGTGGTGTAACAGGATGGTGGGGTAACAGGATGGTGGTGTACCGGGATGGTGGTGTAACGGAACAGTGGTGTAACAGGCCGGTGGTGTACTGGGATGGTGGTGTAACAGGATGGTGGTGTAACGGGACGGTGGTGTACTGGGACAGTAGTGTAACGGGCCGGTGGTGTAACAGGATGGTGGTGTACCGAGACGGTGGTGTAACAGGCCGGTGGTGTACCGGGACGGTGGTGTACCGGGATGGTGGTGTAACAGGATGGTGGTGTAACGGGACTGTGGTGTACCGGGACAGTAGTGTAACGGGCCGGTGGTGTAACAGGATGGTGGTGTATCGAGACGGTGGTGTACTGGGATGGTGGTGTATCAGGAACTCTGTTGCCTTGTTGCCTCTTGGCAGAATGAATTTCTGGACAGGTTGGCCCATGGTTGGTCTCCCCAGCCCACTGCCAGGGTAAGACCCAGGCCACTACCAGGGTAAGGCCTCCCCAGCCCACTGCCAGGGTAAGGCCTCCCCAGCCCACAGCCAGGGTAAGGCCTCCCCAGCCCACTGTCAGGGTAAGGCCCAGCCCACTGCCAGGGTAAGGCCTCCCCAGCCCACTGCCAGGGTAAGGCCCAGCCCACTGCCAGGGTAAGGCCCAGCCCGCTGCCAGGGTAAGGCCCAGCCCGCTGCCAGGGTAAGGCCCAGCCCGTTGCCAGGGTAAGGCCCAGCCCACTGCCAGTGTAAGGCCCAGCCTGCTGCCAGTGTAAGGCCCAGCCTGCTGCCAGGGTAAGGCCCAGCCCGCTGCCAGGGTAAGGCCCAGCCCACTGCCAGGGTAAGGCCCAGCTCGCTGCCAGGGTAAGGCACAGCCCACTGCCAGGGTAAGGCCCAGCCCGCTGCCAGGGTAAGGCCTCCCCAGCCCACTGCCAGGGTAAGGCCCAGCCCGCTGCCAGGGTAAGGCCTCCCCAGCCCACTGCCAGGGTAAGGCCCAGCCCGCTGCCAGGGTAAGGCCCGGCCCGCTGCCAGGGTAAGGCCCAGCCCGCTGCCAGGGTAAGGCCCAGCCCACTGCCAGGGTAAGGCCCAGCTCGCTGCCAGGGTAAGGCCCAGCCTGCTGCCAGGGTAAGGCCTCATCATGCCAAAGCTGGTGTTAACCCAGCTGCCAAGACACTGACCCCATGTGGCATGACAAACCCTGCAGCCTGTATGTCACCTCCAGACCGAAGGTGGGCCTCCCTTGACCAAAGACCGAGGGACTTGACATCGGGAGGGAAGTGGGAGGGGTGGTGCCTGCTGAGAGGCACCTTCCCCCCCACCTCCGCCTCCCCCTCTCCCTGCTCTCCCTGTGACCTCCACTTGGCGAAACCCCCCCACCCCCGGGGCCTGTGTCACTCCTCAGGCACCTGCCCTTCCAGCAAAAACCACCACCTCCCCAATGGCACTGCTGATTGGCCAGGAAATCTTGGGAGGCGGGGCTTCTGACTCCCCTCCCCCACCCCCGCCCTCACCCCCGCCCCGGGGTCTTGATTCCATGGGTGGGAAAGCCTCACCACTGCCTGATTGGCTTGTGATTCCGGCAGCCCATTCGCTGGTTCTCCAGCTGGAAAAACCCCCTCAACCCCACATTCTGGTTCTGTCCCATATGTGTGCATGTTACTGCACAGGGTTTCTTTCATAGGGTGAGTGTGTGAGTGTGTGAGGGTGAGTGTGTGTGAGTGTGAGTCAGTGTGAGTCAGTGTGTGTGTGAGTCAGTGTGTGTGAGTCAGTGTGTGTGTGAGTCAGTGTGTGTGTGACTGTGTGTGAGTCAGTGTGTGTGAGTCAGTGTGTGTGTGAGTGTGTGTGTGAGTCAGTGTGTGTGTGAGTGTGAGTCAGTGTGAGTCAGTGTGTGTGTGAGTCAGTGTGTGTGTGACTGTGTGTGAGTCAGTGTGTGTGAGTCAGTGTGTGTGTGAGTGTGAGTCAGTGTGTGTGTGAGTGTGTGTGTGAGTCAGTGTGTGTGTGAGTGTGAGTCAGTGTGAGTCAGTGTGTGTGTGAGTCAGTGTGTGTGTGAGTGTGTGTGTGAGTCAGTGTGTGTGTGAGTGTGAGTCAGTGTGAGTCAGTGTGTGTGTGAGTCAGTGTGTGTGTGAGTGTGTGTGTGAGTCAGTGTGTGTGTGAGTGTGAGTCAGTGTGAGTCAGTGTGTGTGTGAGTCAGTGTGTGTGTGACTGTGTGTGAGTCAGTGTGTGTGAGTCAGTGTGTGTGTGAGTGTGAGTCAGTGTGTGTGTGAGTGTGTGTGTGAGTCAGTGTGTGTGTGAGTGTGAGTCAGTGTATGTGTGAGTGTGTGAGTGTGTGTGACAGTATCTGTGTATGTGTGAGTGTCATTGACTAGGCCAACATTTACTGCCCATCCCTAATTGCCCCTTGAGAAGGTGGTGGTGAGCTGCCTTCTTGAACCGCTGCAGTCCATGTGGTGTAGGTACACCCACAGTGCTGTTAGGGAGGGAGTTCCAGGATTTTGTCCGTGTGGTGTAGGTACACCCACAGTGCTGTTAGGGAGGGAATTCCAGGATTTGTCCCTGTGGTGTAGGTACACCCACAGTGCTGTTAGGGAGGGAGTTCTAGGATTTTGTCCGTGTGGTGTAGGTACACCCACGGTGCTGTTAGGGAGGGAGTTCCAGGATTTTGTCCGTGTGGTGTAGGTACACCCACGGTGCTGTTAGGGAGGGAGTTCCAGGATTTTGTCCGTGTGGTGTAGTTACACCCACAGTGCTGTTAGGGAGGGAGTTCCAGGATTTTGTCCGTGTGGTGTAGGTACACCCACAGTGCTGTTAGGGAGGGAGTTCCAGGATTTTGTTTGTGTGGTGTAGTTACACCCACTGTGCTGTTAGGGAGGGAGTTCCAGGATTTTGTCCCTGTGGTGTAGGTACACCCACAGTGCTGTTAGGGAGGGAATTCCAGGATTTTGTCCCTGTGGTGTAGGTACACCCAGAGCGCTGTTAGGGAGGGAGTTCCAGGATTTTGTCCGTGTGGTGTAGGTACACCCACAGTGCTGTTAGGGAGGGAGATCCAGAATTTTGTCCATGTGGTGTAGGTACACGCACAGTGCTGTTAGGGAGGGAGTTCCAGGATTTTGTCCGTGTGTTGTAGGTACACCCACAGTGCTGTTAGGGAGGGAGTTCCAGGATTTTGTCCGTGTGTTGTAGGTACACCCACAGTGCTGTTAGGGAGGGAGTTCCAGGATTTTGACCCAGTGACAGTGAAGGAACGGCCGATATATTTCCAAGTCAGGATGGTGAGTGGCTTGGAGGGGAACTTCCAGGTGGTGGTGTTCCCATGTGTCTGCTGTCCTTGTCCTTCTAGATGGTAGTGGTTGTGGGTTTGGAAGGTGCTGTCGAAGGAGCCTTGGTGAGTTCCTGCAGTGCATCTTGTAGATGGTACACACACTGCTGCTACTGTGCGTTGGTGGTGGAGGGAGTGAATGTTTGTGGATGTGGTGCCAATCAAGCGGGGCTGCTTTGTCCTGGATGGTGTCGAGCTTCTTGAGTGTTGTGGGAGCTGCACTCATCCAGGCAAGTGGGGAGTATTCCATCACACTCCTGACTTCTGTCTTGTAGATGGTGGACAGGCTTTGGGGAGTCAGGAGGTGAGTTACTCACCGCAGGATTCCCAGCCTCTGACCTGCTCTTGTAGCCACAGTATTTATATGGCTAGTCCAGTTCAGTTTCTGGTCAATGGTAACCCCCAGGATGTTGACAGTGGGGGATTCAGTGATGGTAATGCCATTGAATGTCAAGGGGTGATGGTTAGATTCTCTCTTGTTGGAGATGGTCATTACCTGACACTTGTGTGGCGTGAATGTTACTTGCCACTTGTCAGCCCAAGCCTGGATATTGTCCAGGTCTTGCTGCATTTGGACATGGACTGCTTCAGTATCTGAGGAGTTGTGAATGGTGCTGAACATTGTGCTATCATCAGCGAACATCCCCACTTCTGACCTTATGATGGAAGGAAGGTCAGTGATGAAGCAGCTGAAGATGGTTGGGCCGAGGACACTACCCTGAGGAACTCCTGCAGTGATGTCCTGGAGCTGAGATGACTGACCTCCAACAACCACAACCATCTTCCTTTGTGCTGGGTATGACTCCAACCAGCAGAGAGTTTTCCCCCTGATTCCCTTTGACTCCAGTTTTGCTCGGGCTCCTTGATGCCACACTCGGTGAAATGCTGCTTTGATGTCAAGGGCAGTCACTCTCACCTCACCTCGGGAGTTCAGCTCTTTTGTCCATGTTTGAACCAAGGCTGTAATGAGGTCAGGAGCTGAGTGACCCTGGCAGAACCCAGTGAGCAGGTTATTGCTAAGCAAGTGCTGCTGTTGAGAATACTTTTTTTATTCTTTAATGGGCTGTGGTTGTTGCTGGTGAGGCCAGCATGTGCTGCCCATCCCTAACTACCCCTCCAACTGAGTGGCTTTGTAACGTCAGAGCCTACCACCTTGCTGTGGGTCTGGAGTTACAGAAGGTAGCTGAAGGTATGGACAGCAGATTTCCTACCCTTTGGTGAACCTCCTGGGTTTTTAACAATAATTGATCAATCAATGATCATTTATATGGTCACCGAGCATTATATTCCAGATTTATTTACTGAATTTAGGTTGCAGCAACTGCTGTGCTGGGGTTTGAACCCAGGGCATTAGCCTGGGCTCCTGGTTTACTCATGTAGTGATATCACCACAACACCACCGGCTCCCCAGTGGTCGGTGGAGGGATAAAGCTAGCCTGGACACTGGTGGGAGCACCCACAACGTCTTCCAACAGCACCATGAGAATGCTGTGTCTGAAAGGCTACATTCTCTGTACTGGAGTGTGAGTATCAGTCTGCATTAATGTGCTCCACTGCCTACAGTGGAACTCGAACTCACAACCTTCAAATCTGCTCAAAGCTTCACTGGAAAACTGCGTCCAGTTCTGGTCAGGCTCTCCCTGGATTCTCTGTAAAATTCTGGTCAGGCTCTCCCTGGATTCTCTGTCCTGTTCAGATCTGAGTCACCCTGGAGGTATGGCCAAGTGGGATTGTCACTGACTAGTAACCCAGAGGCCCAGGGTAATCTCTGGGCACTGGGCTTTGAATACCAGCCCCACGGTAGATGGTGAAATTTGAATTCAAGAAGTCTGATGGTGACCGTGAAACTAATGCTGATTGTTGTAGCAAAAATCATCTCGTTCACTTTAGGGAGGGAATTCTGCTGTCCTTACCCGCTCTGGCCTACATGTGACTCTAGACCCACAGCAAGGTGGCTGACTCTGAACAAGGGCAATTAGGGATGGGCAGTAAATGCTGGGCCTAGCCAGTCATGGATAGTCAAATGAATTTCAGAGGATCCAAGGGGACTGGAGAATTGGTTTTGATGTAGCCTCGGTCCACCCGATATTCCAGATGACACATCTCGCTCTGCCTGTCCTGCCAGAGCCCTGCTGAGCACTCCTAGGGCCTGGAGTACTACACAGTAACCAAAGGGGCCCAGGACACGAGGAGTCACACCCATCCTTCACCCTGCCTGGTCGACCCTATCCCAGACTCCACAGCGAGAACGAGGAGGTGGGCTGTGAGACCAGAGGACAGAGTAATGGGCTCCTTGGTCAGATTTGCTGAACTTGGCTAGAGTGTGGTCCCTGCAGAACAACAATGATAGTACTTCAGAAAGAAAGTCCTTCTGAGTGTCTCACTCAACCATTCCAGGGGCATTTAAGAGCCAACCACATGGCTGTAGGTCAGGAGTCACATGTAGGCCGGACCGGGGTAACGACAGCAGACTTCCTTCCTTAAAGGGCAAGAGATGGGTTTTTACAACAATCGATGATAGTCTCATGGTCACCATCACTGAGACGAGTTTTGTATTCCAGATTTATTCATTGGATCTGTGGTGGGATTTGAACCTGTGTCCCCCAGAGAATTAGCCTGGGCCTCTGGATTACTAGCCCAGTGACAATACCGCTCCACCACCGTCTCCCCATTGTGTAGCTGCTTCTCTCTTCCTTCCACTTTTGCTCATCTGCGATCTCACCCGGCACAGACACAATGGGCTGAACGGCCTCCTTCTGTGGGACCAGCTCGGCACGGGTTCAGCTGGCGTTTGTACACGCGGGGAAGGGACAGCGTTACGTTCCGATGGCGCCTCCCGCTCCCTCAGAACGTCCCTGAGCCGCCAGCGAGCTTGCGTTTGACCTCCCCGTCCGCGCTGCAGCCGTGGGAGCCGCAAAGGGCCCACCTGCGCACAGCAAGAGCCCACAAAAGGCGAGACGCTGACAAGCAGGCAGATCTGTTTCCCTCGGTTGAGGGAGCTGAGAGCGTTTGTGCTGAGAGGTTTCGGGGCTGGAGACTTGAACTTACAACCCTTCTGACTCAGAGAGAGAGGAGCCTGTTACTCAGTGAACTGTGGCTGACACATAACCTCAAGGGCTCTATTTTTGGACTCTGCCATGTATCAGCAACCATGCTGGCACCTCAAATGGAACTGTTTGGGGTTTGTTGAATCCAGGGAGCTTGTACTGCGGAGCCGAGGTGTTCCCGGCCTGGGAGACTGATGAGAGTCCGGGAGTGGGGGCCAGTGGGATCGCTCAGGTATTCTCTCTGGATTTTTCTGTGCCTGAGTTACTTTCTACTGTTCGTGTCGGGCAGAGTCTGACATCTGCAGACTGCATTAGACAGCAGCCCCCGCCACTGACCCACGAGAAGGGGAACTAGACAAGCGTGTGAGGAAGGGGGGAATTGATGATGGGCTGGCATCCTGCCAGCTGTGAGAGGAGCAACCACAGAGGTTGGTGGGCTCAGAGGCGATTGTCTGTTGCCCTCCCTCTTCATGGCCAAGCCGAACTGTACAGGCAGAGCCCACCCTGCGCGTCCCACGTGAAGCTGCCCTTGGCCGCCGGTGTCTGCCCTGAAACCACACGTCTCCGAGGAGCCCAACGCCTGCCCGCAGCTGGCGCTGCCCATCTGTGCCGCTTGTCAGTTGGAGTTTTGTGGCGCGTGGTGACTGGTGGTGAGGGATTTCTTGTCTCCATCGGACCTCAGCACCCTGCTGGCCTCACGGCCTGGGGTCCCTCCTCGGGGACGTGACCATCTCCCACCCCCTGCACACCCCCAAGCTCGCGAAGCCTTCTTTGTTTGACTAGCATGGGGCAGGCGGTGGTGCAGTGGTGACTTGTAACCCAGAGGCCCAGGCTAACGCTCTGGGGGGCAGGGGGGGGACATGAGTGCAAATCTCACCACAGCAGCTGGTCGAATTTAAATTCATTTAATAAATCTGGACTCTAAAGCCAGTTTCAGTCATGAAACTCATCTTTGATTGTTGTAAAAACCCATCTGGTTCACTCATGCCAACTAGGGAAAGGAAACCTGCCATCCTTACCCGGTCTGACCTACATGTGACTCCAGATCCACAGCGATGTGGTTAACTCTTAACTGCCCTCAGAGATGCAGGTCACTCAGTTTCATGGCAGTTAGGGATGGGCAGAGCATGCCAACGATGCCCACATCTCATAAAAGAATAAGATATGCTGGGCATGCCAGACTCGTTGGTGGCTTTGCCTTTCTATGTGATGATAGGGACGCGTGGTAGACACTGAAGATGGAAGTTACTGAGTCCTTTTTGGATGGTTTGAATGCAGGGCTATGTTAGTAGTTGTCGATGAGAAAAGATGGTTGTGTGGTGGTGTGGCGGGTGGAGCATGAATACTGGCACGGGACTGGCTGGGGCCGAATGACCTGTTTCTGTGCTGTATATCCTATGTAATGCTAGTACTCCTCATTATTCAAAAGACTGAACAGGCTGGGGCTCCTTTCTCTCAGAAGGAGAAGGCCCGGGGTGACCTGATTAAAGTGTTTACTAAAGGAAAGACGTAAGTTGTCGAAGCTTTTCGTTTTGCACCCATCAGGAAAATTCACAAGAATACCAAATTGAGAAGGGAACAACAATTTATACCGCATGAGAAGAGAGTGCTGATCGGCAAAAGGCTCGGCCACGGAGGAAGAGCCACTTAACTGATGCCTGACAGCACACTCTCCTCGTGCAGTATAAATTGTTGTTCCCTTTGTATTCATGTGAATCTGTCCTGATGAGTGGAAGATGAAGAGCTTGGACGACAAGTGTCTTTTCTCAGCAACACTCACGTCCTATATGACCAAACGACTGAAGGCATTTACAGTGATGAAGGAGTTTGACGGGGTCAACGGAGAGATGTTTCCTCTCGCTGGGGATCCAAAACTAAGAGTCATCAGCATAAGAGGGTCACTCATCAATCCAGTCAGGAACTCTGGGGGAATTACTGTCCGCAGAGAGTGGTGAGAATGTATAAGCGGCTGCCCTGGGGACTGGTTAAAGTGAGGAACACAGATGGGTTGAACAGGAAACTGCACAGGGCTTGAAGGGGGAAGGATTAGAAGTTAAGAGGAGGAGGGGTGGGATAGGATTGTGGAGAGGTGTTGGAATGAAGGGCCTGTCTGTGTACTGTGAATTCTCTGCGGCCCTTCCACATTAAAGAGAGAATGAAGGGATTGTATTTTTGTAGCACCTGTCACAGCCTCAGGAAACCCCAAAGCAGTTAACAGCCCAGTGAAGGTGCATTGTTTTAGCCTCTGTCGTAATGTTGGGAAGGCAGCCACTAAACCAGTCTCACAATCGGCAAGGCCTGGTTACCAGGGGCACCAGAATACCGGGTGAGGAGAGACAGGCATCACTGCTCTGATACAGTGACCCAAAGCCCATTTCTGTTCAATCCAGAAAGCCCAACCAGAACTAAAACCTCTCCACGTTATCAAACTCCCAGCTCTACTGACCTGTGGTCTCCCATGTACCACTAAAAAAAATCCAGGAGCAGCACCCAGTCTGATTCAGTGTTCCCTCGACCCCCAGCCTTGATCCGCTCAGTCTCGGAGGGCCCTCTCCCCTGTCCCACTGCTGGTTGCTGTCTCTCGTACGCTTCCGATTCCCATCTCCACAACCACCCTCCCAATCCTGCCCACAACTCCAAGGGGCATGGATACGAAGAAATCGGGGATAAAACTGTCCCTAACCAATCATCACAAAATTGGCGGGGGAGTGGGGAATAGAATAAACAGCACAGAATAAACAGCGCAGAATAAACAGCGCAGAATAAACAGCGCAGAATAAACAGCGCAGAATAAACAGCACAGAATAAACAACACAGAATAAACAGCGCAGAATAAACAGCACAGAGTAAACAGTAAACAGCGCAGAATAAACAACACAGAATAAACAGCACAGAATAAACAACACAGAATAAAAAGCGCAGAATAAACAGCGCAGAATAAACAGCACAGAATAAACAGCACAGAATAAAGAGCAACGAATAAACAACTACAGAATAAACAGCACAGAATAAACAGCGCAGAATAAACAGCGCAGAATAAACAGCGCAGAATAAACAGCGCAGAATACACAGCACAGAATAAAGAGCACAGAATAAAGAGCACAGAATAAACAGCACAGAATAAACAGCACAGAATAAACAGCACAGAATAAACAGCACAGAATACACAGCACAGAATAAACAGCACAGAATAAACAGCACAGAATAAACAGCACAGAATAAACAGCACAGAATACACAGCACAGAATAAACAGCACAGAATAAACAGCACAGAATACACAGCACAGAATAAACAGCACAGAATAAACAGCACAGAATAAACAGCACAGAATAAACAGCACAGAATAAACAGCGCAGAATAAACAACACAGAATAAACAGCACAGAATCGTACAGCACAGAATAAACAGCCCAGAATAAACAGCACAGAATAAACAGAACAGAATAAACAGCACAGAATAAACAGCACAGAATAAACAGCACAGAATCGTACAGCACAGAATAAACAGCGCAGAATAAACAGCACAGAATAAACAGCACAGAATAAACAGCACAGAATCGTACAGCACAGAATAAACAGCGCAGAATAAACAGCACAGAATAAACAGCACAGAATAAACAGCACAGAATAAACAGCACAGAATAAACAGCACAGAATCGTACAGCACAGAATAAACAGTACAGAATAAACAGCACCGAATAAACAGCACAGAATGAACAGCACCGAATAAACAGCACCGAATAAACAGCACAGAATAAACAGCACAGAATAAACAGCACAGAATAAACAACACAGAATAAACAGCACAGAATAAACAGCACTGAATAAACAACACAGAATAAACAGCACAGAATAAACAGCACAGAATAAACAGCACTGAATAAACAGCACAGAATAAACAGCACAGAATAAACAGCACAGAATAAACAGCACAGAATAAACAGCACCGAATAAACAGCACCGAATAAACAGCACAGAATAAACAGCACAGAATAAACAGTGCAGAATAAACAGCACAGAATAAACAGCGCAGAATAAAAGCGCAGAATAAACAGCGCAGAATAAACAGCACAGAATAAACAGCACAGAATAAACAGCACAGAATAAACAGCGCAGAATAAACAGCGCAGAATAAACAGCGCAGAATAAACAGCACAGAATAAACAGCGCAGAATAAACAGCGCAGAATAAACAGCGCAGAATAAACAGCACAGAATAAACAGCACAGAATAAACAGCGCAGAATAAACAGCGCAGAATAAACAGCACAGAATAAACAGAACCAAATAAACAGTACAGAATAAACAGCACAGAGTAAACAGCACAGAATAAACAGCACAGAATAAACAGCACAGAATAAACAGCGCAGAATAAACAGCGCAGAATAAACAGCACAGAATAAAAAGAACCAAATAAACAGCACAGAATCGTACAGCACAGAATAAACAGCACAGAATAAACAGCGCAGAATAAACAGCACAGAATAAACAGCACAGAATAAACAGCACAGAATAAACAGCACCGAATAAACAGAACCAAATAAACAGCACAGAATCGTACAGCACAGAATAAACAGCACAGAATAAACAGCGCAGAATAAACAGCACAGAATAAACACCACAGAATAAACAGCACAGAATAAACAGCACAGAATAAACAGCACAGAATAAGCACCACAGAATAAACAGCACAGAATAAACAGCACAGAATAAACAGCACAGAATAAACAACACAGAATAAACAGCACAGAATAAACAGCACCGAATAAACAGCACAGAATAAACAGCACAGAATAAACAGCACCGAATAAACAGTACAGAATAAACAGCACAGAATAAACAGCACAGAATAAACAGCACAGAATACACAGCACAGAATAAACAGCACAGAATAAAGAGCACAGAATAAACAGCACAGAATAAACAGCACAGAATAAAGAGCACAGAATAAACAGCACAGAATAAACAGCGCAGAATAAACAGCACAGAATAAACAGCACAGAATAAACAGCACAGAATAAACAACACAGAATAAACAGCGCAGAATAAACAGCACAGAATAAACAGCACAGAATAAACAGCACAGAATAAACAGCACAGAATAAACAGCACAGAATAAACAGCGCAGAGTAAACAGCGCAGAATAAACAGCACAGAATAAACAGCACAGAAGGTGAAGGTTGATTCATTGTAACACACAAGCTCATTCGGCCCATTGAAACTGCTGGCTTTGGAGAAGAGAATTCCAGTTTATTCCACACCTCTGTTCTTTCTCTCTGGCCCACTGGTCTCCTTTTCTTCCTTGCACTGCCCCACCCCCCTCACTACCACACCCCACACAGCCCCCCCACCCCCCCACCACTGCCATTACTGTGCCCAATGGCTCCACCACCCTCTTCACTTCCACTATCTCCATTTTCCCTCCCTTCCCCTCGGTTCCCTCCCTTCCTTAACCATGAACTCACTTCTTCCTCCAGTTCCCCTCCTGTCATGCCCTCTCCGCCTCTGGCTGGCTCACTTCCGTCTCCCTCAATCCTATTCCCACGAACCTGCCGATCCCCCGACATTGCCCCCGGGAGTGGGATAAGAGGCCTCCAGCTTCCTGCTTTGAGAGGGCGAGGCTGCTCCCAACAAAACCCACCAGTGGGTGTTTCCCATCTTCGCTTTCTTTTCACCTCCTGAACCTGCCCCCCTCTATCCCGGAATTCCGTGTTTAAATCCCTCCAGCCGGGTTCCCGTCTGCCGCAGGAGCGAATCGGAAAGTCACCAATCACATCCTGTGTGTGACTGTGACAAAGGTAAACTTCCCCTCCTCGTCTCCCTCGACCCCTCCGCATCCTTCCACAGGCTCGCCCAGACCATCCTCCTCCAACACCTGTCCGCTCTCCTCCCTCTGGGAGGGCCGGCACTCACCTGGTTCCCTTCCTACCTGTCTAATCGTAGCCGGAGAGTCACTGGCAATGGCTTCTCTTCTCTTCCTGCCCTCTGCACTCTTACCTCTGGTGTCCCCCAAACATCAGCCCTCAGCCCCCCTCCCAATTTCCCCTCGACAAGCTGCCCCCCTGCAGCATTATCCTACAGCTCGGTGTTAGTTTTCATGTAGAAATTGCAGGGGCCCTGGCAGAAATATTTACAATGTCCTTAGCCACAGGTGAGGTGCCGGAGGATTGGAGGGTAGCTCATGTTGTTCCCTTGTTTAAAAAAAGCTCCAAAAGTAAACCAGGTAATTACAGACCAGTGAGCCTGACGTCTGTTCAGATACATAATTCCCTGAAGGTGGCGTCACAGGTAGACAGGGTTGTAAAGAAAGCTTTTGGCATACTGGCCTTCATAAATCAAAGTATTGTGTATAGGAGTTGGGATGTTATGGTGAGGTTGTATTAGACATTGATGAGGCCAACTTTGGAGTATTGTGTACAGTTCTGGTCGCCTAACTACAGGAAGGATATCAGTAAGATTGAGAGAGTGCAGAGAAGATTTACTAGGATGTTGCCGGGTCTTCAGGAGTTGAGTTACAGGGAAAGATTAAACAGGTTAGGACTTTATTCCTTGGAGCGTAGAAGAATGCAACCTCCTCCAGCCCCTAAACCCTGCTGATCTCTGTAACCTCCTCCAGCCCCTACAACCCTCCCTATCTCTGTAACTTCCTCCAGCCCCTACACGCCTCCCTATCTCTGTAACCTCCTCCAGCCCCTACACCCCTCCCTATCTCTGTAACTTCCTCCAGCCCCTACACCCCTCCCTATCTCTGTAACCTCCTCCAGCCCCTACACTCCTCCCTATCTCTGTAACCTCCTCCAGCCCCTACACTCCTCCCTATCTCTGTAACCTCCTCCAGCCCCTAAACCCTGCTGATCTCTGTAACCTCTTCCAACCCCTACAACCCTCCCTATCTCTGTAACCTCCTCCAGCCCCTACACCCTTCCCTATCTCTAACCTCCTCCAGCCTCTACACCCCTCCCTATCTCTGTAACCTCCTCCAGCCCCTACACTCCTCCCAATCTCTGTAACCTCCTCCAGCCCCTACACCCCTCCCTATCTCTGTAACCTCCTCCAGCCCCTACACCCCTCCCTATCTCTGTAACCTCCTCCAGCCCCTACACTCCTCCCTATCTCTGTAACCTCCTCCAGCCCCTAAACCCTGCTGATCTCTGTAACCTCTTCCAACCCCTACAACCCTCCCTATCTCTGTAACCTCCTCCAGCCCCTACACCCTTCCCTATCTCTAACCTCCTCCAGCCTCTACACCCCTCCCTATCTCTGTAACCTCCTCCAGCCCCTACACTCCTCCCAATCTCTGTAACCTCCTCCAGCCCCTACACCCCTCCCTATCTCTGTAACCTCCTCCAGCCCCTACACCCCTCCCTATCTCTGTAACCTCCTCCAGCCCCTACACCCCTCCCTATCTCCGTAACCTCCTCCCGCCCCTACACCCCTCCCTATCTCTGTAACCTCCTCCAGCCCCTACACCCCTCCCTATCTCTGTAACCTCCTCCAGCCCCTACAACCCTCCCTATCTCTGTAACCTCCTCCAGCCCCTACAACCCTCCCTATCTCTGTAACCTCCTCCAGACACTACAACCCTCCCTATCTCTGTAACCTCCTCCAGCCCCTACACCCCTCCCTATCTCTGTAACCTCCTCCAGCCCCTACACCCCTCCCTATCTCTGTAACCTCCTCCAGCCCCTACACCCCTCCCTATCTCTGTAACCTCCTCCAGCCCCTACACCCCTCCCTATCTCTGTAACCTCCTCCAGCCCCTACACCCCTCCCTATCTCTGTAACCTCCTCCAGCCCCTACACCCCTCCCTATCTCTGTAACCTCCTCCAGCCCCTACACCCCTCTGAGATCTGTGTTCCTCCAATTCCGGCCTCTCGAGCATCCCCCAATTCCCATCGCTCCACCATGGGCGGCCGTGCCTTCAGCTGCCTGGGGGCCCTGAGCTCTGGGTTTGCCTCTCCGGACCCTCTCTGCCTCTCCTTTGTCTTTTAAGGCTTTATTTAAACCGTCCGTCCAGCAGCTGGTCTTTTCCAGCTTCCCAAACTCGCGTTGAATTTTGTATCACGTTCACCCTGTTGGCCAATGTTGTTGCTGAGTGAGTGGATGCTCACTGGCAGTTGGAGCACGATGTACATGTGGGGTTTCAGAGTAACAGTGATCGCTCCACACTCAGCCAGCAATTTGCTGAGTGGGTTGGTTCGAGCTCTGAGCTTTGCGTGTCTCTCTGGGAGTGAGCTTATGTCATGTAGTAACTGTTCCTTAGTGACTCAGCCTGTCAATATGCAAATAGCTGGTGAGGGTGCTCCGAAAGAGACCAGTGGTAGCAGTGTGGCTAGCTGGGAGCTACCACTGCCAAGTCAGCAGGCTGACATCCACATCCCCATCCGAAACCTGTCAGAGTAACAGGCTGATTCCTCCCTGTAGCCTGCGATCACTCTCTCTCTCTCCCTCCCTCCACCCTGCGATCTCTCTCTCTCTCTCTCCCTCCACCCTGCGATCTCTCTCTCTCTCTCTCCCTCCACCCTGCGATCACTCTCTCTCTCCCTCCCTCCACCCTGCGATCACTCTCTCTCTCTCCCTCCACCCTGCGATCACTCTCTCTCTCTCTCCCTCCACCCTGCGATCACTCTCTCTCTCTCCCTCCCTCCACCCTGCGATCTCTCTCTCTCACTCTCCCTCCACCCTGCGAGCACTCTCTCTCTCTCCCTCCACCCTGCGATCTCTCTCTCTCTCTCTCCCTCCACCCTGCAATCACTCTCTCTCTCTCCCTCCAGCCTGCGATCACTCTCTCTCTCTCTCTCCCTCCACCCTGCGATCACTCTCTCTCTCTCCCTCCACCCTGCGATCACTCTCTCTCTCTCTCCCTCCACCCTGCGATCACTCTCTCTCTCTCCCTCCCTCCACCCTGCGATCACTCTCTCTCTCTCTCCCTCCACCCTGCGATCTCTCTCTCTCTCCCTCCCTCCACCCTGCGATCACTCTCTCTCTCTCTCCCTCCACCCTGCGATCACTCTCTCTCTCCCTCCCTCCACCCTGCGATCACTCTCTCTCTCTCCCTCCCTCCACCCTGCAATCACTCTCTCTCCCTCCAGCCTGCGATCACTCTCTCTCCCTCCCTCGACCCTGCAATCACTCTCTCTCCCTCCAGCCTGCGATCTCTCTCTCTCCCTCCCTCGACCCTACGGTCTCTCTCTCTCCCTCCAGCCTGCGATCACTCTCTCTCTCCCTCCCTCGACCCTGTGATCACTCTCTCCCTCTCTCCCTCCAGCCTGCGATCACTCTCTCTCTCTCTCTCCCTCCAGACTGTAATCACTCTCTCTCTCTCCCTCCAGCCTGCGATCTCTCTCTCTCTCCCGCCCTCAACCCTGCGATCTCTCTCTCTCCCCCCCTCGACCCTGCGATCACTCTCTCTCTCTCTCTCCCTCCAGCTGCGCTCTCTCTCTCTCTCTCTCTCACCCTCGACACTGCGATCACTCTCTCTCTCTCTCTCTCCCTCCAGCCTGCGATCTCTCTGTCTCCCTCCAGCCTGCGATCACTCTCTCTCTCTCCCTCCAGCCTGCGATCTCTCTCTCTCTCCCTCCCTCCACCCTGTGATCACTCTCTCCCTCCCTCCCTCGACCCTGCGATCACTCTCTCTCTCCCTCCAGCCTGCGATCTCTCTCTCTCTCTCCCTCGACCCTGCGATCACTCTCTCTCTCTCCCTCCACCCTGCGATCACTCTCTCTCCCTCTCTCCCTCCAGCCTGCAATCTCTCTCTCTCTCTCCCTCGACCCTGCGATCACTCTCTCTCTCTCCATCCAGCCTGCGATCTCTCTCTCCCTCTCTCCCTCCAGCCTGCGATCTCTCTCTCTCTCTCTCCCTCCAGCCTGCGATCACTCTCTCTCTCCCTCCCTCCAGCCTGCGATCACTCTCTCTCTCTCTCCCTCGACCCTGCGATCACTCTCTCCCTCCCTCCAGCCTGCGATCTCTCTCTCTCCCTTTACCCTGCGATCACTCTCTCTCGCTCTCCCTCGACCCTGCAATCACTCTCTCTCTCTCTCCCTCGACCCTGTGATCACTCTCTCTCTCCCTCCCTCCAGTCTGCGATCACTCTCTCTCTCTCCCTCGACCCTGCGATCACTCTCTCTCTCCCTCCCTCCAGCCTGCGATCACTCTCTCCCGCTCTACCTCCAGCCTGCGATCACTCTCTCTCTCCTTCCCTCCACCCTGTGATCACTCTCTCCCTCTCTCCCTCCACCCTGCGATCACTCTCTCTCTCTCCCTCCCTCCACCCTGCAATCACTCTCTCTCCCTCCAGCCTGCGATCACTCTCTCTCCCTCCCTCGACCCTGCAATCACTCTCTCTCCCTCCAGCCTGCGATCTCTCTCTCTCCCTCCCTCGACCCTACGGTCTCTCTCTCTCTCTCTCCAGCCTGCGATTACTCTCTCTCTCTCCCTCCCTCAGCCCTACGATCTCTCTGTCTCCCTCCAGCCTGCGATCACTCTCTCTCTCCCTCCCTCGACCCTGTGATCACTCTCTCCCTCTCTCCCTCCAGCCTGCAATCACTCTCTCTCTCTCTCTCCCTCCAGACTGCAATCACTCTCTCTCTCCCTCCAGCCTGCGATCTCTCTCTCTCCCGCCCTCGACCCTGCGATCTCTCTCTCTCCCCCCCTCGACCCTGCGATCACTCTCTCTCTCTCTCTCCCTCCAGCTGCGCTCTCTCTCTCTCTCACCCTCGACACTGCGATCACTCTCTCTTTCTCTCTCTCTCCAGCCTGCGATCTCTCTCTGTCTCCCTCCAGCCTGCGATCACTCTCTCTCTCTCCCTCCAGCCTGCGATCTCTCTCTCTCTCCCACCCTCCACCCTGTGATCACTCTCTCCCTCCCTCCCTCGACCCTGCGATCACTCTCTCTCTCCCTCCAGCCTGCGATCTCTCTCTCTCTCTCCCTCGACCCTGCGATCACTCCCTCTCTCCCTCCACCCTGCGATCACTCTCTCTCTCTCCCTCCACCCTGCGATCACTCTCTCTCTCTCTCTCCCTCCAGCCTGCGATCTCTCTCTCTCTCTCCCTCGACCCTGCGATCACTCTCTCTCTCTCTCCCTCCAGCCTGCGATCTCTCTCTCCCTCTCTCCCTCCAGCCTGCGATCTCTCTCTCTCTCTCTCTCCCTCGACCCTGCGATCACTCTCTCCCTCCCTCCAGCCTGCGATCTCACTCTCTCTCTCTCCCTTTACCCTGCGATCACTCTCTCTCGCTCTCCCTCGACCCTGTGATCACTCTCTCTCTCCCTCCCTCCAGCCTGCGATCACTCTCTCCCGCTCTACCTCCAGCCTGCGATCACTCTCTCTCTCCTTCCCTCCACCCTGTGATCACTCTCTCCCTCTCTCCCTCCCTCGACCCTGCGATCTCTCTCCCTCTCTCCCTCCACCCTGCGATCACTCTCTCTCTCTCCCTCCCTCGACCCTGCGATCTCTCTCTCTCTCTCCCTCCCTCAACCCTGCGATCATTCTCTCTCTCTCTCCCTCCAGCTGCGCTCTCTCTCTCTCTCTCTCCCTCGACACTGCGATCACTCTCTCTCCCCCTCCCTCGACCCTGCGATCAATTTCTCTCTCTCCCTCCCTCGACCCTGCGATCACTCTCTCTCCCTCCCTCGACCCTGCGATCACTCTCTCTCTCCCTCCCTCGACCCTGCGATCACTCTCTCTCCTCCTCCCTTGACCCTGCGATCTCTCTCTCTCCCTCCCTCGACCCTGCGATCTCTCTCTCTCCCTCCCTCGACCCTGCGAGCTCTCTCTCTCCCTCCCTCGACCCTGCGATCACTCTCTCTCTCCCCCTCCCTCGACCCTGCGATCTCTCTCTCTCCCTCCCTCGACCCTGCGATCTCTCTCTCTCCCTCCCTCGACCCTGCGATCACTCTCTCTCTCTCCCTCCCTCGACCCTGCGATCACTCTCTCTCTCCCCCTCCCTCGACCCTGCGATCACTCTCTCTCTCTCTCCCTCGACCCTGCGATCACTCCAGCCCCTCCTCCAGCCCCTAAACCCTGCTGATCTCTGTAACCTCCTCCAGCCCCTACACCCCTCCCTATCTCTGTAACCTCCTCCAGCCCCTACACCCCTCCCTATCTCTGTAACCTCCTCCAGCCCCTACACCCCTCCCTATCTCTGTAACCTCCTCCAGCCCCTACACCCCTCCCTATCACTGTAACCTCCTCCAGCCCCTACACCCCTCCCTATCTCTGTAACTTCCTCCAGCCCCTACACACCTCCCTATCTCTGTAACCTCCTCCAGCCCCTACACCCCTCCCTATCTCTGTAACCTCCTCCAGCCCCTACAACCCTCCCTATCTCTGTAACCTCCTCCAGCCCCTAAACCCTCCCTATCTCTGTAACCTCTTCCAGCCCCTACAACCCTCCCTATCTCTGTAACCTCCTCCAGCCCCTACAACCCTCCCTATCTCTGTAACCTCCACTAACCCCTACACCTCTCCCTATCTCTGTAACCTCCTCCAGCCCCTACAACCCTCCCTATCTCTGTAACCTCATCCAGCACCTACACCCCTCCCTATCTCTGTAACCTCCTCCAGCCCCTACACCCCTCCCTATCACTGTAACCTCCTCCAGCCCCTACACCCCTCCCTATCTCTGTAACTTCCTCCAGCCCCTACACACCTCCCTATCTCTGTAACCTCCTCCAGCCCCTACACCCCTCCCTATTTCTGTAACCTCCTCCAGCCCCTACACCCCTCCCTATCTCTGTAACCTCCTCCAGCCCCTACAACCCTCCCTATCTCTGTAACCTCCTCCAGCCCCTAAACTCTCCCTATCTCTGTAACCTCTTCCAGCCCCTACAACCCTCCCTATCCCTGTAACCTCCTCCAGCCCCTACAACCCTCCCTATCTCTGTAACCTCCACTAACCCCTACACCTCTCCCTATCTCTGTAACCTCCTCCAGCCCCTACAACCCTCCCTATCTCTGTAACCTCATCCAGCACCTACACCCCTCCCTATCTCTGTAACCACCTCCAGCCCCTACACCCCTCCCTATCTCTGTAACCTCCTCCAGCCCCTACACCCCTCTGAGATCTGTGTTCCTCCAATTCCGGCCTCTCGAGCATCCCCCAATTCCCATCGCTCCACCATGGGCGGCCGTGCCTTCAGCTGCCTGGGGGCCCTGAGCTCTGGGTTTGCCTCTCCGGACCCTCTCTGCCTCTCCTTTGTCTTTTAAGGCTTTATTTAAACCGTCCGTCCAGCATCTGGTCTTTTCCAGCTTCCCAAACTCGCGTTGAATTTTATATCACGTTCACCCTGTTGGCCAATGTTGTTGCTGAGTGAGTGGATGTTGACTGGCAGTTGGAGCACGATGTACATGTGGGGTTTCAGAGTAACAGTGATCGCTCCACACTCAGCCAGCAATTTGCTGAGTGGGTTGGTTCGAGCTCTGAGCTTTGCGTGTCTCTCTGGGAGTGAGCTTATGTCATGTAGTAACTGTTCCTTAGTGACTCAGCCTGTCAATATGCAAATAGCTGGTGAGGGTGCTCCGAAAGAGACCAGTGGTAGCAGTGTGGCTAGCTGGGAGCTACCACTGCCAAGTCAGCAGGCTGACATCCACATCCCCATCCGAAACCTGTCAGAGTAACAGGCTGATTCCTCCCTGCAGCCTGCGATCACTCTCTCTCTCTCTCCCTCCACCCTGCGATCACTCTCTCTCTCTCTCTCCCTCCACCCTGCGATCCCTCTCACTCTCCCTCCCTCCACCCTGCGATCACTCTCTCTCTCCCTCCCTCCACCCTGCGATCACTCTCTCTCCCTCCCTCCACCCTGCGATCACTCTCTCTCCCTCCACCCTGCGATCACTCTCTCTCTCCCCCTCCCTCCACCCTGCGATCACTCTCTCTCTCTCTCCCTCCACCCTGCGATCACTCTCTCTCTCTCTCCCTCCACCCTGCGATCACTCCCTCTCTCTCTCCCTCCCTCCACCCTGCGATCACTCTCTCTCCCTCCACCCTGCGATCACTCTCTCTCTCCCCCTCCCTCCACCCTGCGATCAATCTCTCTCTCTCCCTCCCTCCACCCTGCGATCACTCTCTCTCCCTCCACCCTGCGATCACTCTCTCTCTCCCCCTCCCTCCACCCTGCGAACACTCTCTCTCTCTCTCCCTCCACCCTGCGATCACTCTCTCTCTCTCTCCCTCCACCCTGCGATCACTCTCTCTCTCTCTCCCTCCCTCCACCCTGCGATCACTCTCTCTCTCCCTCCCTCCACCCTGCGATCACTCTCTCTCTCTCCCTCCCTCCACCCTGCGATCACTCTCTCTCCCTCCACCCTGCGATCACTCTCTCTCTCTCTCCCTCCCTCCACCCTGCGATCACTCTCTCTCTCTCTCCCTCCACCCTGCGATCACTCTCTCTCTCTCCCTCCCTCCACCCTGCGATCACTCTCTCTCTCTCCCTCCCTCCACCCTGCGATCACTCTCTCTCCCTCCACCCTGCGATGACTCTCTCTCTCCCCCTCCCTCGACCCTGCAATCACTCTCTCCCTCCAGCCTGCGATCTCTCTCTCTCCCTCCCTCGACCCTACGGTCTCTCTCTCTCTCTCCAGCCTGCGATTACTCTCTCTCTCTCCCTCCCTGCACCCTGCGATCACTCTCTCTCTCCCGCCCTCCACCCTGCGATCACTCTCTCTCCCTCCCTCCACCCTGCAATCACTCTCTCTCCCTCCAGCCTGCGATCTCTCTCTCTCTCTCTCCAGCCTGCGATCATTCTCTCTCTCCCTCCCTCCACCCTGCGATCAGTCTCTCTCTCTCCCTCCCTCGACCCTGCAATCACTCTCTCTCCCTCCAGCCTGCGATCTCTCTCTCTCCCTCCCTCCACCCTGCAATCACTCTCTCTCCCTCCAGCCTGCGATCACTCTCTCTCCCTCCCTCGACCCTGCAATCACTCTCTCTCCCTCCAGCCTGCGATCTCTCTCTCTCCCTCCCTCGACCCTACGGTCTCTCTCTCTCTCTCTCCAGCCTGCGATTACTCTCTCTCTCTCCCTCCCTCAGCCCTACGATCTCTCTCTCTCCCTCCAGCCTACGATCACTCTCTCTCTCTCCCTCCAGACTGCAATCACTCTCTCTCTCTCTCTCCCTCCAGCCTGCGATCACTCTCTCTCTCCCTCCCTCAACCCTGCGATCATTCTCTCTCTCCCCCCCTCGACCCTGCGATCACTCTCTCTCTCTCTCCCTCCAGCTGCGCTCTCTCTCTCTCTCTCACTCGACACTGCGATCACTCTCTCGCTCTCTCTCTCTCCCTCCACCCTGTGATCACTCTCTCTCTCCCTCCACCCTGCGATCACTCTCTCTCTCTCCCTCCACCCTGCGATCACTCTCTCTCTCTCCCTCCACCCTGCGATCACTCTCTCTCCCTCTCTCCCTCCAGCCTGCGATCACTCTCTCTCTCCCTCCCTCGACCCTGCGATCACTCTCTCTCTCCCTCCCTCCACCCTGCGATCACTCTATCTCTCCCTCCCTCGACCCTGTGATCACTCTCTCTCCCCCTCTCTCGACCCTACGATCACTCTCTCTCCCTCCCTCCCTTGACCCTGCGATCACTCTCTCTCTCTCCCTCCCTCGACCCAACGATCACTCTCTCTCTCCCTCCCTCCCTTGACCCTGCGATCACTCTCTCTCTCTCCCTCCCTCGACCCTGCGATCACTCTCTCTCTCCCTCCCTCGACCCTGCGATCTCTCTCCCCCTCCCTCGACCTTGCGATCACTCTCTCTCCCCCTCCCTCGACCCTGCGATCTCTCTCCCTCCCTCCCTCGACCCTGCGATCACTCTCTCTCTCTCTCCCTCGACCCTGCGATCTCTCTCTCCCCCTCCCTCGACCCTGCGATCACTCTCTCTCCCCCTCCCTCGACCCTGCGATCACTCTCTCTCCCTCCCTCCCTCCACCCTGCGATCACTCTCTCTCTCCCTCCCTCAACCTTGCGATCACTCTCTCTCTCCCTCCCTTGACCCTGCGATCACTCTCTCTCCCTCCCTCCACCCTGCGATCACTCTCTCTCCCTCCCTCGATCTTGTGATCACTCTCTCTCCCTCCCTCGACCCTGCGATCTCTCTCCCTCCCTCCCTCCACCCTGCGATCACTCTCTCTCCCTCCCTCGACCTTGCGATCACTCTCTCTCTCCCTCCCTTGACCCTGCGATCACTCTCTCTCTCCCTCTCTCCAGCCTGCAATCACTCTCTCTCTCCCTCCCTCGACCCTGCGATCACTCTTTCTCTCTCTCCCTCGACCCTGCGATCACTCTCTCTCTCCCTCCCTCGACCCTGCGATCACTCTCTCTCTCTCTCCCTCGACCCTGCGATCACTCTCTCTCTCTCCCTCCACCCTGTGATCACTCTCTCTCTCCCTCCCTCGGCCCTGCGATCACTCTCCCTCCCTCCCTCGACCCTGCGATCACTCTCTCTCTCCCTCCCTCGACCCTGCGATCACTCTCTCTCTCTCTCCCTCGACCCTGCGATCACTCTCTCTCCCTCCCTCGACCCTGTGATCACTCTCTCTCTCCATAAGACATAGGAGCAGAAATTAGGCCATTCGGCCCATCGAGTATGCTCTGCCATTCAATCATGGCTGATAAGTTTCTCAACCCCATTCTCCCGCCTTCTCCCTGTAACCTTTGACCCCCTTACCAATCAACAACCTATCTATCTCGGTCTTAAATACACTCAATGACCTGGCCTCCACAGCCTTCTGTGGCAATGAATTCCATAGATTCACCACTCTCTGGCTAAAGAAGTTTCTCCTCATCTCTGTTCTGAAAGGTCTTCCCTTTACTCTGAGGCTGTGCCTTTGGGTCCTAGTCTCTCCTACTAATGGAAACATCTTCCCCACGTCCACTCTATCCAGGCCTTTCAGTATTCTGTAAGTTTCAATCAGATCCCCCCTCATCCTTCTAAACTCCATCGAGTATAGACCCAGAGTCCTCAAACGTTCCTCATATGTTAAGCCTTTCATTCCTGGGATCATTCTCGTGAACCTCCTCTGGACCCTCTCCAGGGCCAGAACATCCTTCCTGAGATACGGGGCCCAAAATTGCTCACAATATTCTAAATGTGGTCTGACTAGAGCCTTATAAAGCCTCAGCAGCACATCCCTGCTTTTATATTCTAGTCCTCGAAATAAATGCCAACATTGCATTTGCCTTCCTAACTACTGTGTCAACCTGCAAGTTAACCTTAAGAGAATCCTGGACTAGGACTCCCAAGTCCCTTTGCACTCCAGATTTCTGAATTCTCTCCCCATTTAGAAAATAGTCTATGCCTCTATTCTTCCTACCAAAGTGCCTGACCTCACACTTCCCCACGTTGTATTCCATCTGCCACTTCTTTGCCCATTCTCCTAACCTGTCCAAATCCTTCTGCAGCCTCCCCGCCTCCTCAATACTACCTGTCCCTCCACCTATCTTTGTATCATCTGCAAACTCAGCCAGGATGCCCTCAGTTCCTTCATCTAGATCATTAATGTATAAAGTGAAAAGTTGTGGTCCCAACACTGACCCCTGTGGAACTCCACTAGTCACCGGCCGCCATCCTGAGGAGGACCCCCTTATCCCCACTCTCTGCCTCCTGCCAGACAGCCAATCTTCTATCCATGTTAGTACCTTGCCTCTAACACCATGGGCTCTTATCTTACTGAGCAGCCTCCTGTGCGGCACCTTGTCAAAGGCCTTCTGGAAGTCCAAGTAGATAACATCCATTGGCTCTCCTTTGTCTATCCTGCTCATTACCTCCTCAAAGAATTCTAACGGATTTGTCAGGCATGACCTCCCCTTGATGAAACCATGCTGACTTTGCCCGATTTTACCATGCACTTCCAAGTATTCTGAAATCTCATCCTTAATAATGGACTCTAAAATCTTACCAACGACCGAGGTCAGGCTAATCGGCCTGTAATTTCCTGTCTTTTGCCTCACTCCCTTCTTAAACAGGGGGGGTTACATTAGCGATTTTCCAGTCCTCTGGGACCCTCCCTGACTCCAGTGATTGCTGAAAGATCACCACTAACACCTCCACTATCTCTTCAGCTATCTCCTTCAGAACGTGGCTTTGTGAAAGGGAAATCATGTTGAACTAATTTATGAGAGGATTTTGAGGGAGTAACATGCCAGGGGAGGCTGTGGTGTAGTGGTAATGTCACTAGGCTATTAATCCCGATACCTTGGGTAACACTCTGGGGTCCCAGGTTTGAAACCTGCTACAGCAATTGGTGGAATTTGAGTTTAAAAAGCCTGATGATGACCCTGAAGTTATTTTTGTAAAAACCCATCTCAATCAATAATGCCTGACCGGCCCTCCATGTGACTGCAGACTCTTCAATGTACAAGGGCAATAAATGGTTGTCGGTCTCTGTCTTTGTGAATGGGCTGAATGTATGGGAAATTTGACAAGAGGAGATAGAGGGTCTGCAAAAGAGATATAGACCGGTTACGTGAGTGGACAAAAATGTAGCACGTGGAGCATAACGCGGTTAAATGTGGACATTGGTAGGAAAAGCAGAATATTATTTAACTAGCGAGAGAGGCTGCAGAACTGAGTGGTGCAGAGGGATCTGGGTGTCCTGGTACGTGAAACACAAAATGTTAGTATGCAAGTGCTGAGGGAGGCAAAGGTGTTGGTGTTTATTGCAAGAGGAATGAAATATAAAAGGAGGGAAGTTTTTCTGCAGCTGCACTGAGATCACATCTGGAATACTGTGCCGTGTTTGGGTCTCATTGTTTGAAAATTGCATTAGGAGCAGTTCAGGGAAGGTTCACTCGATTCATTCCTGGGGTGAGGGTCTTATTGTATGAGAAAAGGTTGGGGCTGTCCACATTGGAGTTGAGCAGATTGAGAGGGGACATTATTGAAATAGAAGATCCTGTGAGGATTTGACGTGTTGGATTATAGGAGGACGTTAGGGAGACTAGAACCAGGGGACACAGTTTCAGATAAAGAAATCTACTGTTTCAGATGGGGATGAGCAGAAATTTGTTCTCTGACAGGGTCATTAGCCTGTGGAACTCTCCTCCCCAGACAGCAGCAGGGTGGGTGGGTCACTGAATATATTCAAGGCCGCGTTAGACAGATTTCTGATCGACAAGGGAGTTAAGGGTTATGGAGAACAGGCAGGAGAGTGGAGCTGAGACCACCTTCCAGATCAGCCATGACCTCACTGAGTGGTGGAGCAGGCTTGCGGGGCTGAATGGCCTCCTCCTGCTCCTGTGGTCCCCACTTTATTCTGAGGGACTGGAGCTATAAACAGCAACAGTGCCTTTGCCTCCCTCAGCGCTCGCTGGGCCTGCACACTCACTTTCTGTGCTTCATGCACCAGGACACCCAGGTCCCTCTGCGCCACTAAAATCCTGCAGCCTCTCTCGCTTATTGAAATTATCAACAGCTATCCGACTCCTCCTGTCAGAGCGGACGCGTCTGCCCAGGTTACACTCCAGCCGCCCACTTCCCTCGCTCTGCCTGCCTCCCTCTGTGGACTGTTGGTATCTTCCTTACAGCTCTCTCACAGGCTGCGTCTCCGAGGCCTGCCCCAGCACCGGCACAGCAGCGTTGGCCGCCTCCGGCTCTCTGAGAGCTGCAGGCGGGAAGGCCTGTCGGCAGATGTGTTCCGCGCCGTGTCTGGAAAATAAGTGGCAGCGGCCACTTTGAATCTGATGGGTTAAGACGAGGGGGAGGAAGGAAGTGAAACTGTGCCAAACCCCGGACTTCCTGGCACTTGGCAGTGATCTTCAGCGTTGGCAGGTCCGGGTCATCAACCCCCCCGCCCCTCCCCCAACCCCCCCGCCCCTCCCCCAACTCCCCCCGCCCCTCCCCCAACCCCCCCCCGCCCCTCCCCCGCCCCTCCCCCAACCCCAGCCCCTCCCCCGCCCCTCCCCCAACTCCCCGCCCCCTCCCCCAACTCCCCCCGCCCCTCCCCCAACCCCCAACCCCCGCCCCTCCCCCAACCCCCCCCGCCCCTCCCCCAACTCCACCCTCTCCCCGCCCCTCCCCCAACCCCGCCCCTCCCCCAACCCCCCGCCCCTCCCCCAACTCCCACCCTCTCCCCCAACTCCCACCCTCTCCCCAACCCCTCCCCCAACTCCCACCCTCTCCCCCAACTCCCACCCTCTCCCCCCCGCCCCTCCCCCAACTCCCACCCTCTCCCCCGCCCCTCCCCCAACTCCCACCCTCTCCCCCAACTCCCACCCTCTCCCCCGCCCCTCCCCCAACTCCCACCCTCTCCCCCAACTCCCACCCTCTACCCCAACCCCACCGCCCCTCCCCCAACTCCCACCCTCTCCCCCGCCCCTCCCCCAACTCCCACCCTCTCCCCCAACTCCCACCCTCTCCCCCGCCCCTCCCCCAACTCCCACCCTCTCCCCCCGCCCCTCCCCCAACTCCCACCCTCTCCCCCAACTCCCACCCTCTACCCCAACCCCACCACCCCTCCCCCAACTCCCACCCTCTCCCCCGCCCCTCCCCCAACTCCCACCCTCTCCCCCAACTCCCACCCTCTCCCCCGCCCCTCCCCCAACTCCCACCCTCTCCCCCGCCCCTCCCCCAACTCCCACCCTCTCCCCCAACTCCCACCCTCTACCCCAACCCCACCGCCCCTCCCCCAACTCCCACCCTCTCCCCCCGCCCCTCCCCCAACTCCCACCCTCTCCCCCGCCCCTCCCCCCAACTCCCACCCTCTCCCCCAACTCCCACCCTCTACCCCAACCCCACCGCCCCTCCCCCAACTCCCACCCTCTCCCCCCGCCCCCTCCCCCAACTCCCACCCTCTCCCCCGCCCCTCCCACAACTCCCACCCTCTCCCCCAACTCCCACCCTCTACCCCAACCCCACCGCCCCCTCCCCCAACTCCCACCCTCTCCCCTGCCCCTCCCCCAACTCCCACCCTCTCCCCCGCCCCTCCCCCAACTCCCACCGCCCCTCCCCCAACCCCCACCCTCTCCCCCAACTCCCACCCTCTCCCCCCGCCCCTCCCCCAACTCCCACCCTCTCCCCCGCCCCTCCCCCAACTCCCACCGCCCCTCCCCCAACTCCCACCCTCTCCCCCAACTCCCACCCTCTCCCCGCCCCTCCCCCAACTCCCTCCGCCCCTCCCCCAACTCCCACCGCCCCTCCCCCAACTCCCACCCTCTCCCCCGCCCCTCCCCCAACTCCCACCCTCTCCCCGCCCCTCCCCCAACTCCCACCCTCTCCCCCAACTCCCACCCTCTCCCCGCCCCTCCCCCCAACTCCCACCCCTCTCCCCCGCCCCTCCCCAACTCCCACCCTCTCCCCCGCCCCTCCCCCAACTCCCAACCTCTCCCCCAACTCCCACCCTCTACCCCAACCCCACCGCCCCTCCCCCAACTCCCACCCTCTCCCCCGCCCCTCCCCCAACTCCCACCCTCTCCCCCGCCCCTCCCCCAACTCCCACCCTCTCCCCCGCCCCTCCCCCAACCCCCACCGCCCCTCCCCCAACTCCCACCCTCTCCCCCCGCCCCTCCCCCAACTCCCACCCTCTCCCCCGCCGCTCCCCCAACCCCACCGCCCCTCCCCCAACTCCCACCCTCTCCCCCGCCCCTCCCCCAACTCCCACCGCCCCTCCCCCAACTCCCACCCTCTCCCCCAACTCCCACCCTCTCCCCGCCCCTCCCCCAACTCCCACCGCCCCTCCCCCAACTCCCACCGCCCCTCCCCCAACTCCCACCCTCTCCCCCGCCCCTCCCCCAACTCCCACCCTCTCCCCGCCCCTCCCCCAACTCCCACCCTCTCCCCCAACTCCCACCCTCTCCCCGCCCCTCCCCCAACTCCCACCCTCTCCCCCGCCCCTCCCCAACTCCCACCCTCTCCCCCGCCCCTCCCCCAACTCCCAACCTCTCCCCCAACTCCCACCCTCTACCCCAACCCCACCGCCCCTCCCCCAACTCCCACCCTCTCCCCCGCCCCTCCCCCAACTCCCGCCCTCTCCCCCGCCCCTCCCCCAACTCCCACCCTCTCCCCCGCCCCTCCCCCAACCCCACCGCCCCTCCCCCAACTCCCACCCTCTCCCCCCGCCCCTCCCCCAACTCCCACCCTCTCCCCCGCCGCTCCCCCAACCCCACCGCCCCTCCCCCAACTCCCACCCTCTCCCCCGCTCCTCCTCCAACTCCCACCCTCTCCCCCGCCCCACCCTCTCCCCAACCCCTCCCCCAACTCCCACCCTCTCCCCCGCCCCTCCCCCAACTCCCAACCTCTCCCCCAACTCCCACCCTCTCCCCCGCCCCACCCCCAACCCCACCCTCTCCCCCAACTCCCACCCTCTCCCCCAACTCCCACCCTCTCCCCAACCCCTCCCCCAACTCCCACCCCCTCCCCCAACTCCCACCCTCTCCCCAACCCCTCCCCCAACTCCCACGCTCCTCCCCCAACTCCCACCCTCTCCCCCCGCTCCTCCCCCAACTCCCACCCTCTCCCCCGCTCCTCCCCCAACTCCCACCCTCTCCCCCGCTCCTCCCCCCAACTCCCACCCTCTCCCCCGCTCCTCCCCCAACTCCCACCCTCTCCCCCGCTCCTCCCCCAACTCCCACCCTCTCTCCCCTCGCCCCACCCCCAACCCCACCCTCTCCCCCGCTCCTCCCCCAACTCCCACCCTCTCCCCCGCTCCTCCCCCAACTCCCACCCTCTCCCCCGCTCCTCCCCCAACTCCCACCCTCTCCCCCGCCCCACCCCCAACTCCCACCCTCTCCCCCGCCTCCCACCCTCTCCCCCGCCCCTCCCCCAACCCCACCCACCCCCAACACCCACCATCTCCCCGCCCCTCCCCCAACTCCCACCCTCTCCTCCAACTCCCACCCTCTCCCCCGCCCCACCCCCAACTCCCAGCCTCTCCCCCGCTCCTCCCCCACCTCCCATCCTCTCCCCCGCCCCTCCCCCAACTCCCACCCTCTCCCCCGCTCCTCCCCCAACTCCCACCCTCTCCCCCGCTCCTCCCCCAACTCCCACCCTCTCCCCCGCTCCTCCCCCAACTCCCACCCTCTCCCCCAACTCCCACCCTCTCTCCCGCCCCTCCCCCAACTCCCACCCTCTCCCCGCCCCTCCCCCAACTCCCACCCTCTCCCCCGCCCCTCCCCCAACTCCCACCCTCTCCCCTGCCCCTCCCCCAACTCCCACCCTCTCCCCCGCTCCTCACCCAACTCCCACCCTCTCCCCGCCCCGCCCCCAACTCCCACCCTCTCCCCCAACTCCCACCCTCTCCCCGCCCCTCCCCCAACTCCCACCCTCTCCCCCGCCCCTCCCCCAACTCCCACCCTTTCCCCCGCCCCTCCCCCAACTCCCACCGCCCCTCCCCCAACTCCCACCCCCAACTCCCACCCTCTCCCCACTCCTCACCCAACTCCCACCCTCTCCCCCAACTCCCACCCTCTCCCCCGCCCCTCTCCCAACTCCCACCCTCTCCCCCGCCCCTCCCCCAACTCCCACCCTCTCCCCCGCCCCTCCCCCAACTCCTACCCTCTCCCCCGCTCCTCACCCAACTCCCACCCTCTCCCCCGCCCCTCCCCCAACCCCACCGCTCCTCCCCCAACTCCCACCCTCTCCCCTGCCCCACCCCCAACTCCCACCCTCTCCCCCGCCCCACCCCCAACTCCCACCCTCTCCCCCGCCCCACCCCCTACTCCCACCCTCTCCCCCGCACCACCCCCAACTCCCACCCTCTCCCCCGCTCCTCACCCAACTCCCACACTCTCCCCCGCCCCACCCCCAATTCCCACCCTCTCCCCCGCTCCTCACCCAACTCCTACCCTCTCCCCCGCTCCACCCCCCAACTCCTACCCTCTCCCCCGCCCCACCCCCAACTCCTACTCTCTCCCCCGCCCCTCCCTCAACTCCCACCCTCTCCCTGCCCCTCCCCCAACTCCCACCCTGTCCCCCGCCCCTCCCCCAACCCCACCGCCCCTCCCTCAACCCCTCCCCCAACTCCCACCCTCTACCCCCGCCCCTCCCCCAACCCCACCGCCCCTCCCCCAACCCCACCCTCTCCCCCGCCCCTCCCCCAACCCCACCCTCTCCCCCGCCCCTCCCCGAACCCCACCCACCCCCAACTCCTACCCTCTCCCCGCCCCTCCCCCAACCCCACTGCCCCTCCCCCCAACCCACACCACCCCCAACTCCCACCCTCTCCCCCGCCCCACCCCCAACCCCACCCACCCCTCCCCCACCCCACCCACCCCCAACTCCCACCCTGTCCCTGCCCCTCCCCCATCCCCACCCACCCCTAACTCCCTCCCTCTCCCCCACCCCTCCCCAACCCCAATATGTTGCTATCTGAGAATCCTGCATGTGGCCCTCTCTTCACTTTTAGGTTCTGTTTCCAACAAGCCGCCACTCTCCCCTTCCACCTCCTGCTCTCTCTCCCCTCGCTTGGGAATGAGTTTCCAAGCCATTGACCCCTTCACCAGCTTAGCCCTGTGGGTGTTGCTGAGGAGAGACGGTTTGCTGGGGGCAGGAGAGGCTCAAGGATGGTCCCCGCTCTGTCTGTGGAGAATGCAGGCCAACGCCGGGTGAGGTCAGTGAGCTCGATCACTAGGCCGAGGATGGAGCCTGGGCCTTTCCTGCTCTGCGCGTGGGGGCTCCAGGCCCTCACCGGGTGAGATCAATGAACTTGATCACTAGGCCGAGGATGGAGCCTGGGCCTTTCCTGCTCTGCGCGAAGGGGCTCCAGTCCCTCACTGGGTGAGATCAGTGAGCTCGAGCACTAGGCCGACAGTGAAGCCTGGGCCTTTCCTGCTCTGTGTAATTCAAGCTATTCACTATCTTCAACGTGCTGAGTAATTGGAGGCGCCAGGAGGCGCTCCTTTTTGAACCAATGTGCTGCTGTTGATCATGCTGTGTGTAGATGAACAAGAGGGAGACACACCAGTGACACAGGCTTACAAACAGCAACTACCTATAAGAATAACTTTGTTTAAATAGATGAAAGTTGGACAGGAAAGTGGGGGAAGTGACAATGATCAGTCAGACCTGGGTGTGTGCGAGTGACAGACGGTCCAGTGCCTAACTCGCTGAAAAGGGAGAGCTATCCTTGGGGCGTTAGTTTAAGTCGGGAGCTTTAGTGGGCCTGTATCTGTGCTTAAAACCTCATGTTCTTGGTGTACAAAATAATCTGTCTCTTCTTCCGCTTTGTCTCTCCCTGTCTCTATCTCTCACTTCTCTCTCAATCTCTCCCTCATTCTCTGTCTGTCCCCTCTCTGAACCTCTCACTCACTTTCTCCCTGTCTCGATCATTCATTCTCTCTCCCTCCTTCCCTCATTCTCAATTACCTCTCTCCCTGTCTCTTTGTCTCTTTCTCTTTCCCTCTCTCTCTCTGTCTCGCTCTCTCTCCCTCTGTCTCTCCCTCTCTGTCTCTCCCTCTCTCTGTCTCTCCCTCCGTCTGTCTGTCTCTCTCTCTCTCCCCCTGTCTCTCTCTCTCTCCCTCTGTCTCTCTCTCCCTCTCCCCGTCT
>JANJGN010000034.1:975704-998204 GCA_026770705.1 Isurus oxyrinchus
TCAGGGGACTCCGTGCCTGATTCCGTTACTCACCCAGCACCCAGAACACCGCGGACCCTGCACCTGCCAACCAGAAGAAAGGGAAGGAGACGGCGCCGGAGACTCCGTACTGGTGAGTGGGACTCAGCTCCCGACCTGCAGATACACAAACACACCCGGCTCAGAGGGTATATCGTGGCCAATCCGCGGGCCAGCTCCCTGCAGACTGGGGCAGGGCAGGGCAGTACAAACTGGCCTGGGGGGCGGGGGGGGTGGGGAACCACACACAGAACAACCTGCCCCGTGCCCCCTCCCAACCCCCACCCTGCGGTGCAGGGTGAAGCTTATCGTATGGTCACCCACAGGAGGCGGGGGGGACAGGAAACAAGTGACCCCCGGCCTGACAGTCGCCTGCTCTCCAGCCGGGCACAGCGAGGAGTAATAGTGAGAGGAGGCTGCCCCTCACTGACTGAAAGAACTGGGATTTCTATAGCGCCTTTCCCACCTTCTTGGCATCCCCCAAACTACGTCAGAGAGAGTGAGGCACCTCCTGAAGCCAATTTACACACAGCAATACATAGCAACGTATTAATGACCAGATAAAGCGTTTGTAGGGAGCACAGGACTCAGGGGCAGGAGGAGGCCATTCGGCCCCCCTCGAGCCTGCTCCGCCATTCGGTAAGATCACAGCTGCTCTGGTTGTGGTCTCAGTTCCACTGTCCTGTCTGCCCTCCGCCCCCCCACCAACCATAACCCTCCACTCCCTTGTTGATCAAAAATCTGTCCAGCTCAGCCTCAGAGAATTCCCACAGTCTAAGGGCCCTCCTCGAGAAGAAAAATTTCACAGTGGGTCCTCCTCGATTCCCTACTGAGTTGTGGTGTCTGCGGTGACTTCTCCCAGAATGCTTCATTCACTTCTCACCAGCGCCCTCTGTTGGATGCTCTTCCTCCTGTTGAGTGCAAGAGTCCTTCTCCTCGATTCCCTCCTGAGTCGCGGTGTCTGCGGTGACTTCTCCCAGAATGCTTCAGTCACTTCTCACCAGCGCCCTCTGTTGGAAAATTCTCCTCATCTCCATCTTTAAAGGGAGGCCTTTTATTTTTAAAGGGTGCCCCCTGGTTCTCTCCCACAAGTGGAAGCATGCTCCGAGTGTCCACCCTGTGGAGCCCCCTCAGTATCTTAGACTCAAAGACGTTTACAGCACAGGAGGCCATTCGGCCCATAGTGTCCGCACTGGTCAACAGAGATCTGGCTGCACTAATCCCATTAGCCAGCGTTTGGCCCATAGCCCTGGAGGCATTGGCAACGCAAGTGAATATCTAAATACTCCTTAAATGTTACGAGAGTATCTGACTCAACCACCCTTTCAGGCAGTGAGTTCCAGACTCCCACACCCTCTGGGTGTAAAACATTCTCCTCAACTCCCCTCTTAGCCTAAATCTTATATGTTTCAATAAGTTCACCTCTCGTTCTTCTAAACTCCAGTGGGTACAGGCCCAACCTTTCCTCATACGATAAGCTCCTTATCCCAGGAATGAGTCGCGTGAACCTCCTCTGAACTTCTCCTAATGCAATGGTATCTATTTTTAGATAAGGAGACCAGAACTGTGCACGTTACTCAAAGATGTGGTCTCACCAAGGCCCTGTACCAGCTACCGTAAAACTTCCCTACACTCAAAGATGTGGTCTCACCAAGGCCCTGTACCAGCTACCGTAAAACTTCCCTACTTTTACACTCCATTCCTCTTGCAATAAACACCAACATTCCCTTTGCCTCCCTCAGCGCTCGCTGGACCTGCACACTCACTTTTTGTGATTCATGTACCAGGACACCCAGATCCCTCCATACCACCGAGTTCTGCAATCTCTCTCTGGCTAAATAATATTGTACTTTTATCTTCTTCCTGCCAAAGTGGACAACCTCACATTTTCCCACATTATACTCCACCTGCCAAATTTTTGTCCGCTCACCCAACCTGTCTACACACCTTTGCAGATTCTCTACCTCCTCTTGCCAACTTACTTTCCTACCTATCTTGGTGTCACCGGCAAGTTTAGCTACCATAGATTCCATCCCTTTATCCAAGGCATTGATATAGATTGTAAATAGTTGAAGCCCCAGCACTGAGTCCTGTGACACTGCACTGGTTACAGCTTGCCAACCCACAGTATCCCTACTCTCTACTTCCTATGAGCTAACCGATCCTTTATCCATGTTATGTTACCCCCTACACCACCTGCTCTTCTCCTTTGATGTGGCACTTGATCAAATACCTTTTGGAAATACAAGCACACCACATCTACAGGCTCCCCTTTATCCACCTTGCTTGTTACTTCCTCAAGTCCAATAAACACAATTTCCCTTTCACAAAACTATGCTGGCTCTGCCTGATCCCATTGTGATTTTCTAAATATCCAGCTATAACCTCCTTGATAATGGATTCTATGATTTCCCAAGACAGATGTTAGGCTAACTGGCCTGTAGTTTCCTGTTTTCTGTCTCCTTCCTTTCTTCAATTAAAAAGTGTTACATTTGCTATTTTCTAATCTGCTGGGACCCTCCCTGAATGTAGGGAATTTGGCAAGGTTATAATCTTCCATCTCTGCAGCCACTTTTTTAAAGACTTTAGGATGCAGGCCATCTGGTCCTGGGGACTTGTCAAAGGCCAAGTAGTTTCCCCAGCACCTTTTCCCTGGCGACGGTGATTGCTTTAAGTTCCTCCCTCTCTTTCATCTCTTGATTTTCAAATATCATTGAAGTCTTCTATAGTGAAGATAGGCACAAAATACCTGTTCAACACCTCTGCCGTTTCCTTGTGTTCCATTATCAATTGCCCAGATTCACTCCTCTAGAGGACCAACACTAGCTTTAGTTACTCCTTTCCTATTTAAATACCTGTAGGAACTCTATCTTTTTTTATATCACTAGCTTACCCTTTTCTCACTCTACTTTCTCCCTTTTTATTATATTTTGAGTCATTTTTTTGCTGGTTCTTAAAATCTGACCAATCTTCACACCTGCTACTAATCTTTGCCGATTTATAGTGTTTCTTTCAATTTGATTCTATCCTTAATTTCCTTATTTCGCCACAGATGATGCATCCTTCCCAGAGTCTTGCTTTTTCACTGGGAAAAACCTTTGCTGTGAGTTATTAAATATCTCCTTAAATGTCTGCACTGCAACTCTACTGTCATACCTCTTAACCTAGTTTCCCAGTTCACTTTAGCTAGATCTGCTTTCATGCCCTTATGACCTTTATTCAGATTTAAAACACTAGTCTTAGACCCACGCTTCTCACCTTCAAACTAAATGTGAAATTCTGGACATTTGTGATCGCTGTTGCCTGGAGGGTCCTTTTACCATGATGTTATTGATTAATCTTGTCTCAGGTCCAGAGTAGCCTGCTTTCTGGCTGGCTCTAGAATATACTACTCCAATAAATTGGCCAAAATTGACTCTACGAACTCATTTTCCAGGCTACCTTTGCAAATCTGATTGCCCAATCTACATGTAGATCATGATTATTGTGGTGCTTTCTTACAAGGCCCATTTATTTCTTCCTGTATACCTCTGTCCTACAGTGAAATTACTGTTAGGGAGCCTATAAACTACTCCCACAAATGACCTCTTGCCTTTCCTGTTTCTTATCTCTACCCAAACTGATTTACATCTTGCTCTTTCGAGCTAAGTTCATCTCTCACAATTGTACTAATGCCAACCTTCATTAACAGAGCTACCCCATCACTTTTTCCTGGCTTCCTATCTTTTCCAGATGTCAAAATACCTTTCAATATCCAGGTCCAAGCCTCGGTCACCCTGCAACCCTGTCTCTGTGTTGGCTACATATTTATTTCTAGCTGTGCTAACAATGGATCCATTTTGTTAAGAACACCCCAGCTATTCACAATCTATATCAAAGGACCAAGCAATATCGCCTTAACTATTTGGGATTATCCAAGTCACCCCATTCCTTTGATAACTGCTAACAGTTAAAGCAACAGGATGGCCATTATGTCATGTATGGAGGTTGGGGGGTGAAGGAACCCACTTCAATATACATTCTGGGTACAACGTGCAATAACTCTCAAATGGAGAAGACAGGTCAATGGACTAGCACAGGGCTCAGTGCTAACCCCAATCCTGTATAAAAAAGATTCTTTCATGGGATGTGGGTGTCACTGGCTAGGCCCAGCATTTACTACCCATCACGAATTGCCCTCGAAGAGGTGGTGGGTGAGCTGCCTTCTTGAACTACTGCAGTCCATGTGGTGTAGGTACACATGCAGTGCTGTTAGGGAGGGAGTTCCAGGGTTTTGATCCAGCGACAGTGAAGGAACGGCCGATATATTTCCAAGTCAGGATGGTGTGGGGTTTGGAGGGGAACTTTGACAAGGGAACAAGATATTGTAATATTTTTCTTCTGTTAATGACCCTGTCATATTTCTTATGTATTGGAAGACTGGGGGGTGTAAATATGGCAACTGGTTTAAGAGCACAAGTGAGTGCACGAATCTAAAACCAACAGTTAGAAGTGGTTTGGATATGTTAATGAACCAAGAGGAACTTCAATCAGAGTTTTACATAAAGCAAAACAGGAGTGGTTTTGAATTGAGTTGTTTTAGTTAAAGGGGGATTTATGTAAGTTGTAAAAGGTGTAAATAAGGTAAAGATAGAGTAAAAACAAAGAAAACTGCGGATGCTGGAAATCCAAAACAAAAACAGAATTACCTGGAAAAACTCAGCAGGTCTGGCAGCATCGGCGGAGAAGAAAAGAGTTGACGTTTCGAGTCCTCATAGAGTAAGTTTAGAGTAAGTAAGTAAGATAGAGTAAGTTTATTTTTACAAGTCGAAGAGCTATGGTAATGAGACGAGTTTAATGGAGGGAAGAATTTCTGAACAGACTGTTTGAGACATTGGAGAGATTAAACGAAAGGAATGCATTTAAGGAAACACTGATGCCTAGGTGGGGGTAGCTGGTCAGATCCCCCAGAAGACAGCAGGATAGCTGGGCAGAACTCCAAGAAGACAGTGTGAACAAGGCCAGACCCGAAAACCCAGCTGCTGTCAGCCTCAGAGGCCACTCTAAGGAAAAAAAGGCACTGTGTGGTGAAAATTACTGGAATTCTACAGATCTTGAAAATCTAGAAGGATAGTTGCAGAACAAAAAGGGGACGGCTAGCTTTGAAGATAGTTAAGTGAAACAATTCCACTAGATCTTATACGTACTGTTCACTACGTGAAGCCATTCTTGTGTTTAAGTGTAATTGTGTTTTGGTTCCTTTGTTCTTTTAATAAACGTTTACTATAAAATCACAGCAAGTAGTCAGGGACATCATTTCCTGGTTTCAGAACATCTCCTCATGCTATTCAAATCGCAAAAACTGTTTTGGCAGCTGTTTCAAATTTCCCTGTGGGATTTGGATAGCTCTCCATTTACCATCAGACACACTATAAAACTTCCAGGTGGTGGTGTTCCTACACATCTGCTGCCCTTGTCCTTCTAGATGGTAGTAATCATGGGTTTGGAAGGTGCTGTCTAAGGAGCCTTGGTGAATTCCCGCAGTGCATCTTGTAGATGGTACACACACTGCTGTTACTGTGCGTTGGTGGTGGAGGGAGTGAATGTTTGTGGATGTGGTGCCAATCAAGCGGGGCTGCTTTGTCCTGGATGGTGTCGAGCTTCTTGCGTGTTGTGAGAGCTGCACTCATCCAGGCAAGTGGGGAGTATTCCATCACACTCCTGATTTGTGCCTTGTAGGTGGTGGACAGGCTTTGGGGAGTCAGGGGGTGAATTACTCATCAGAAGATTCCTAGCCTCTGACCTGCTCTTGTAGGCACAGTATTTATATGGCTAGTCCAGTTCAGTTTCTGGTCAATGGTAACCCCCAGGATGTTGATAGTGGGGGATTCAGTGATGGTAATGCCATTGAATGTCAAGGGGCGATGGTTAGATTCTCTCTTGTTGGAGATGGTCATTGCCTGACACCTGCGTGACCCGATTGTAAATTGCAAATAACCATACAAATGACCTTCCAACAATGATCTTCCACAAGTTCATCTATGCTGACGACAAGTGTCATCCCACCCAAACTCCATCCTTCCGCGCTCTGCACCAGATCCTTAACAAAGAGATTACAAAGCTGATGGACTTCTGCAGCACATAGCGTCTCACGTTATAGCCCTTTAAAACGGTGTCCAGTATTCCACCTCCACAGTCCCAAACGAGAATCGCAGATCTACGTGGAGAGCCAGGGATCAAATCGTGATCCCAGCCCAACGTGCCTGGGAGTGACTCCAGTTAGGACTCGGTCCTGCCGGGAACACCTGACGCTAAGAGCAGCGAAGATCCAAACCAGAAACAAGCTACTGACCAAACTTGCTGGATGTGTGGGAGGCGCTGCTGCCACAACACTCTGGGCCTCCCACACTCGCCCTGTCAGGCTCTGCAGCAGTGTGCTGTGCGCTTCCCTGCCACAGGTCATCACGCGCACATCTTGCTGACCCACAACCCGGCATCATAACCGGGCCTCTCTGCTCAGCAGCCCTCCTCGGCTCCGTGCCCTCGCGAGCTCCACTCCCTCACCCAAACGCCGGCCGGTGAAAAGCCACAAGCTGGTTGGAACCATTGTGCTGCACCCCACTCTCCTCTCCGTGGGTGACCTGTTCCACCCGCCTTCCGTCTCGGCGCCCCACATGGACAACCTTTCTGAGCAAGATCTACCAGCGGATAAACTACGGATCAAGGAATGGGAACCGGTTGGGGGGGGGGGGGTGGGGAGAGGAACTCGCTAACGGATTCCTCGTGACAAAACGCATCTGTCGAACGGCAGGATTTGACCCACCGTGGTCTCGTCAAACAAGGTTCAGGGCAGGTCAAGGCCCCTGTCCAGCCAAGCTCCGCTGCCGGGGCCTCGGTACAAGCCCCTTAACGCACGATGCTGCCCATTACTGAGAAGTGTCCCTTCCACAGCCGAAGGTGCAGCCTACCCACCTTAAACTCAGCAAACGAGGAGGCCAGGGATGCGTGGTGGTGTACTGGGTGGGATTGTCACCAGGCCAGTAACCCAGAGACTCAGGGTAATGCCCTGGGGAACCCAAAACAGGAAATGCTGGTAAAACGTGGCAGCTTCAGGAGAGTCATGCGGACTCGAGCTGTTAACTCTGGTGTTGTCTCTGCACAGACGCTGTGAGGCCTGCTGAGTTTTCCCAGCATTTTCTGTTTTTGTTTCGGGTTTCCAGCGTCCGCAGTATTTTGCTTTTATCTTAATGCTCTGGGGACCTGGGTTCAAATCTCAGCGTGGCAGAGGGTGAAATTCCACACCTAATGGCTGACTGTTGTACAAACCCATCTGGGTCACTCATGCCCATTAGGGGAGGGAAATCTGCTGTCCTTACCCGGTCTGGCCTACATGTGACTCCAGACCCACAGCAACGTGGTTGACTCTTAAATGGCGTCCAAGATGGTCCAGCACGACACTCAGTTTTCGAGGTCAGTCAGGGATGGGCAAAAAACACTGGCCTAGCCAACGAATAAACAAAATGAAAAGCTAAATGTATAAACTGGGAAAGAGACAGCACAGTACACAAACGTCAGGCAACAGCCTTCGTGAGCTGGACTCATGGGACAGTCAGAGGTCAGACAGCTACAGAGGCCCATGTCTGATCATCTTGGGTCTGCAGACACCCAGGTTGTCGGAGTCTATTGAATAACCATTACTGGTGTCTGAATATTATGTATGAGGACTCCCCCCCATGAGGGGTAACGTTCTCTCAGCATCCACCCTGTCAAGCTCCCTCAGAATCTTACATGTTTCAATAAGGTCACCTCTCGTTCTTCTAAACTCCAACGAATACAGGTCTAACCTGGTCAATCTTTCCTCATTAGACAACACCTTCATCCCAGGAATCAGCCCAGTGAAACTTCTCTGAACTGCTTCCAATGCAAGTCTATCCCTCTTAAAGTAAGGAGGCCAGACCTGTACACAGTGCTCCAGGTCAGTCTCACCAGTGCCCTGTACAGCTGTAGCAAGACTTCCCATCTTTTATAAAAACAAAGAAAACTGCGGATGCTGGAAATCCAAAACAAAAACAGAATTACCTGGAAAAACTCAGCAGGTCTGGCAGCATCGGCGGAGAAGAAAAGAGTTGACGTTTCGAGTCCTCATGACCCTTCGACAGAACTGAACCGTTCTGTCGAAGGGTCATGAGGACTCGAAACGTCAACTCTTTTCTTCTCAGCCGATGCTGCCAGACAAGGCTAACATTCCATCTGTCTTCCTAATTACTTGCTAGCTTTTCATCTACCAGGACACCCAGATCCCTCTGTACCGCAGCATTTGCAACCTCTCTCATTTAAATAATATTCTGCTTTGCTATTCTTCCTGCTAAAGTGGACACCCTCACACTTTTCCCACATTATAATCCATTTGTAAGATTTTTACTCCTCACTTAACCTCTATATGTCCCTGTGCAGTCAGTGTGTCATTCTCACAACTTGCTTTCCTACCTACCTTTGTATCATCAGCAAATTTGGCTACAAGGCTGACGAGTTTCTTCATCCAAGTTAATATAGATCATAACTAGCTGAGGCCCTGCCGTACTCCGTTAGTTACAGTTTGATAACCAATGACCCATTTATCCTGACTCTCTCTTTCCTGTTAGCTAGCCAACTCTCTCTCCATGCTAATACCTCAACCCCAACACCACGAGCTTTTGTCTAGTGCAGTAACCTTCTGTGTGGCATCTTATCAAATGCCTATTGGAAACCCAACACACCACATTGACAGGTTCCCCTTTATCCGCACTGTTTGTTCCATCTTCAAAGAACTCTGACAAATTAGTCAAATTAAGATTTCCCTTTCACAAAACCATGTTGCCTTTGCCCGATTGTATTATTATTTTCTAAATGTCCTTAATAATGGATTCTCGCATTTTCCCAATGATAGATGTTAGCCTAACTGGCCAATAGTTTCCTACTTCCTTGTCTCCCTCCTTTCCTGAACAGAGGCGTTATATTTGCAGCTTTCCAGGCTGCTGGGCCCTTCCATGAATCTAGGGGAATTTTGGAAGATTACAACCAATTACAACCACTTTGTCTGCAGCCACTTTTCTTTAAGATCCTAGGATGTAGGCCATCAGGACTAGGGACTTGTCAGCCTTTAGTCCCATTAGTTTTTCTAGTCACCAGTATTTTTCTCTAGTGACTGAAATTGTTTTCAGCTCCTCCCTCATTTTCGCCTCTTGATTTTCTGCTATTCTTGGGGTGCTCTCTTCTTCTGTGAAAATACTTGTTCAAAGTCTCTGCCATTTCCCATTATTAGTTTCCCAGTCTCATCCTCATACAGACCAACACCCACTCTGGCTACTCTCTTTTTATACAACTGTAAAAGTTCTTACTGCCTGTTTCACCTTTCTGGCTGATTTTCACCCAGTCTTGTTGTTTATAATTTGTTTCAGACAATGAGGTTCAGTTATCACCCTGGGGGCAGGGTTTTTAAATGTATCACTCAAACGTAGTAACAACCCTCTGAATCAGCATTGTCTCTTACCAAAGAGGATGAGGCGGGACTGAGAGGCTCGGAGGTGGACAATGTAACAGGCGCCGAAAAACACCACCAAGGCGATGAGCAGCATCGGAGAGGTGATCCTGAGAGACAGGGAGGGAGCGAGAGAGAGAGAAAACCATTGAGATTAACGGGAAACAGATTAAACAAACTCACTTACCGGGGAGAGTCTTCCAGTGTCTCGGGGCCAAGGTTGGGGGTAGCGGGAGAATGTCTCCCTGTATATCTTCCACGCATATTTGAGCGTGGTTCCCAGCATTGTGGGGAGTGTCTCCCACTGCCACACCAGAGAGTGGGGGGGGGGGGGGGGGGGGTGCGTCAGTCCCAGGACAAGTGCCATGTGTCCGGGCAGGCACCAGGCGTTGTTCGGGGGCCGGTGCCGGACTTGGGGCACATCTCCTCCCAACCCTTTGTCCAGGATCCCCCACCAGTCCATCCTCCCACTGAGGGCCACCCTCTGTCATGTCATGTCATGCCCCACCCTCCCCTCCCTCGCCCGTCACTCACACACAGTAGACGATGAGCCCCAGGAACACAAACACGTAGTTGCTCTGAAAATACTCCACGTTCTTCACGATGCGTTTGCACATCTCGCCAAAGTTCTTGGGCCTGGAGAAGCGTTTCTGGTCGATGAAGGATGCCCAGGGACGGATGGTGAGTCTTCGACGCTCAATCCACTCCTTGGCGGGTCCCTGGGAGATGATCTTCGGGATGTACATCCTGTGGGTGAAGAAGCAAAAGGCATCAAGGTGGTGGTGGAGGGGGTGGGACAGAAGAGGGGGTTGGGGGCCAGGGAGAAGAGTCAGGGTAGCCCTCCCCCAGGTAGGGTACAGGTGGTAAACTCCCTCCTCCTGGCACAGCCTGTACAACGAGCCACCAGACAGGTCCATGCAAACGAATCGGGAGCAGGAGTCAAGCCACTCGAGCCTGCTCCTCCATTAAGATCATGGCTGATTTGATTGGAACCCTCAAATCCGGATTCCCACCTACCCCCAGCCTTCCACTCCCTTGTTAGTCAGGAACCTACCTACCTCTGCCTTTTAAACTATTCACTGACCCAGCCTCCGCCGCTCTCCTGGGGACAGAGCTCCACAGGTTCGCGCCCCTGAGAGAGAAAAAAAAAATTCTCCTCCCTCATCTCCATCTTAAATGGGGCAACCCCTGATTTTTAAAACTTGTCCCTTAGGTCTAGTCTCTCCCACAAGATGAAACATCCACTCAGCACCCACCCTGTCGAGTCCCCTCGGGATCTTATCTGTCTCAATGAGGTCGCCTCTCATTCTGTTAAACTCCAGTGAGTGCAGGCCCAACCCTGCTCAACCTTTCCTCATGGGATAAGCCCCTCAATTCCAGGAAGTAGCCGAGTGAACCTTCTCTGGGCTGCTTCTAACACAATGATATTCTGGTGCAGCCACCCCCCCCCCCTAACCCTGGGTATAGATTAGCAAAACACAGTTACAGACAACAACAAGAAATGAGGAGTAGAGTCAACAGGGCAGGAAGGAGAAGGGCCGATAGCTGCAGTTAACGGCAGGAGGGTAAGCCAGGGGCTGCTGCGAGGGACAGGAGGCTGGGAGATGTTACCTGCCAGTCACACCAGTAGCTTCGTCCTCCTTCGTCAGAGAGAACACATCTTCAGGAATCGCAGTCATGATCCCCAAAGTTAGGAGATGAGAGATCCTGAAGGTAACTAGAAATAAAAATTAATCCAAAAGTAGCTGCTGACTCACCACAGCCGTGGAAATCTCTGTAGGAATAAAATCATACAGTGTGCACGGTGCTTATAGAGATTGCTATACTGATGTCCCACAATCTATATGGTGTCCATAGATCTCCCTACACTGATGTTTCACAGTCTACACAGCATGTATAGAGATCCCCAGACTGATGTCCTGTGCAGTCTATATGGTACTTCCAGAGACCCTTTTACTGATTTTCCACAGTCTATAGGGTGGCAACAGATTTCCTTACACTGATGGCCCAGTCTTTATGGTGTCTATACATTTCCCTATACTGATGCCCATTTTCATGGTGTCTATATATTTCCCTACACTGAAGTCCCATTCTATAGGGTGTCTATGCATTTCCCTACACCGATGTCCCATTCTATAGAATGTCTATACATTTCCCTACACCGATGACCCAGTCTATAGAGTGTCTATACATTTCCCTACACCGATGACCCAGTCTATAAGGTGTCTATACATTTCCCTACACCAATGTCCCAGTCTATAGGGTGTCTATACATTTCCCTATGATGATGTCCCAGTCTATAGGGTGTCTATACATTTCCCTATGCTGATGTCCAAGTATATAGGGTGTCCATACATTTCCCTACGCTGATGTTCCAGTCTATAGGGTGTCTACACATTTCCCTACACTGATGTTCTAGTCCATAGGGTGTCTACACATTACCCTACACCGATGTCCCAGTCTATAGGGTGTCTATACATTTCCCTACACCGATGTCCCAGTCTATAAGGTGTCTACACATTTCCCTACACCGATGTCCCAGTCTATAGGGTGTCTATACATTTCCCTACACCGATGTCCCAGTCTATAGGGTGTCTATACATTTCCCTACACCGATGTCCCAGTCTATAGGGTGTCTATACATTTCCCTACACCGATGACCCAGTCTATAAGGTGTCTATACATTTCCCTACACCAATGTCCCGGTCTATAGGGTGTCTATACATTTCCCTACACTGATGACCCAGTCTATAGGGTGTCAATACATTTCCCTACACCAATGTCCCGGTCTATAGGGTGTCTATACATTTCCCTACACTGATGACCCAGTCTATAGGGTGTCTATACATTTCCCTACACCGATGACCCAGTCTATAGGGTGTCTATACATTTCCCTACACCAATGTCCCGGTCTATAGGGTGTCTATACATTTCCCTACACCAATGTCCCGGTCTATAGGGTGTCTATACATTTCCCTACACCAATGTCCCGTTCTATAGGGTGTCTATACATTTCCCTACACCAATGTCCTGGTCTATAGGGTGTCTATACATTTCCCTACACCAATGTCCCGGTCTATAGGGTGTCTATACATTTCCCTACACCAATGTCCCAGTCTATAGGGTGTCTATACATTTCCCTACACCGATGTCCCAGTCTATAGGGTGTCTATACATTTCCCTACACCGATGTCCCAGTCTATAGGGTGTCTATACATTTCCCTACACCGATGACCCAGTCTATAAGGTGTCTATACATTTCCCTACACCAATGTCCCGGTCTATAGGGTGTCTATACATTTCCCTACACTGATGACCCAGTCTATAGGGTGTCTATACATTTCCCTACACTGATGACCCAGTCTATAGGGTGTCTATACATTTCCCTACACTGATGACCCAGTCTATAGGGTGTCTATACATTTCCCTACACCGATGTCCCGGTCTATAGGGTGTCTATACATTTCCCTACACCGATGTCCCGGTCTATAGGGTGTCTATACATTTCCCTACACCGATGTCCCGGTCTATAGGGTGTCTATACATTTCCCTACACCCATGTCCCGGTCTATAGGGTGTCTATACATTTCCCTACACCAATGTCCCGGTCTATAGGGTGTCTATACATTTCCCTACACCAATGTCCCGGTCTATAGGGTGTCTATACATTTCCCTACACCAATGTCCCGGTCTATAGGGTGTCTATACATTTCCCTACACCAATGTCCCAGTCTATAGGGTGTCTATACATTTCCCTACACCAATGTCCCAGTCTATAGGGTGTCTATACATTTCCCTACACTGATGACCCAGTCTATAGGGTGTCTATACATTTCCCTACACTGATGACCCAGTCTATAGGGTGTCTATACATTTCCCTACACCGATGTCCCGGTCTATAGGGTGTCTATACATTTCCCTACACCAATGTCCCGGTCTATAGGGTGTCTATACATTTCCCTACACCGATGACCCAGTCTATAGGGTGTCTATACATTTCCCTACACCAATGTCCCGTTCTATAGGGTGTCTATACATTTCCCTACACCAATGTCCTGGTCTATAGGGTGTCTATACGGTGTCTATACCGAAGACGAACTCTTTACCTGATTTGAGCTGTTTCTGGTGTCCCGTTGGCACCGGAAGTGATGTCAGAGCCTCCTGGCTCCGGTTGGTCGGGGAGTTTTACACACAATTGTATTTCCGCTTTATGTTGGAGCCAATCAGACGCCCGTTGCTAGGCTGGTCACCGCAGTTTCAACGAATCAGCGGGAGGGAACCAGCCAATCAGCCAATGACCGGGCGGCCAATAGAGGGCGGGTGTCCTGCTGCTGGTCCATTCAACGGGCCCGGGGGGCGGGGCCGGGGCGGGGCCTGGGATAAAGGGTTGCCCAGCGACGCTGGTGCACCAATCACTGACGCGTAACCGGGCGATGGAAGCGTGAACCAATCCGCTGGGGTCTGACCGACAGAATGGACCAATCCGCTGCGGCTTAACAAGACTCGAACAGACTGAACCAATCGTATGGCGTTTAGCAAGATGCAGACTTGGTTTGGACCAATCCCCAGGGGCTTAACAGAGGCCTGACAGAATGGACCAATCCCCAGGGGCGTAACAGAGAGCCTGACAGAATGGACCAATCCCCAGGGGCTTAACAGAGAGCCTGACAAAATGGACCAATCCTCTGGGGTTTCACAAAGAGCCTGACAGAATGGACCAATCCCTTGGGGTTTAACAGAGAGCCTGACAGAATGGACCAATCCCCAGGGGCTTAACAGAGAGCCTGACAGAATGGACCAATCCTCTGGGGTTTAACAAAGAGCCTGACAGAATGGACCAATCCCCTGGGGTTTAACAGAGAGCCTGACAGAATCGACCAATCCCCAGGGGCTTAACAGAGAGCCTGACAGAATGGACCAATCCCCAGGGGCGTAACAGAGAGCCTGACAGAATGGACCAATCCTCTGGGGTTTAACAAAGAGCCTGACAGAATGGACCAATCCCCTGGGGTTTAACAGAGAGCCTGACAGAATGGACCAATCCCCTGGGGTTTAACAGAGAGCCTGACAGAATGGACCAATCCCCTGGGGATTAACAGAGAGCCTGACAGATTGGGCCAATCCCGTCAAACGATACTCCGCGGGACCGACCATTAGTTTGTGGCGTTAAGGACGACGCCGTTGTCGCCATCGACTCGCCGAGGTTGACATCCACTTGAAACGCGCCCTGGAAGCCTCGCTCGCCAGGTAGAGCGCCGCAGGAGACAACGCCGGCCGTGCAACGCAATACAACACGGAGCCTTTCTTCACGTGGGGTAGGGACCCAATGCCACAGCGTCGAAGCGAGAGAGGCAGCGTCCGCTGTTAGACACACGGGAAGGCCCGGAAGAAACGCTTCAGCCACGGCTCCAAGATGAAGCTGTTAGAGACCTGGAGGTGACCACGGAGCGGACGCCTGTAAACTCGGGGAGGCAGAACGCCTTGAGGAAGGGCACACCCTCCGATCCCGCAACCATCACCCGGGCCGGTTGGAGAGGAGATGTTAGACCCTCCGATCACGCCGCGGCCACAGGGACTCGGGCTTCCTTTAACCCGTCTTATTCAAGCGCATGCAAGAGGGAGCCGCAATCATTCCCAAGAATGAAGACCCAGCTCCCCGATCGATTACATTTCATTACGTTTGTACTTTTCCTTATCGCAATGCATTTGAGTACATTGGAATAGATCCAATCGGTAACTGACACGCCGGTCCCGTAATAACTCTATCCTATTGAGTACATAAACATGTGATCCTGCTAACCAATTGTTCTAAAGGGTGTATACATAATTCTATTATCCAATCAAAATTAAACCACGTACGCAAAGAGCTTGATTCTCATAACTCAGAACTGTTTGTGTCTCACTCTTTGTCCATTGTGTGCCTTCCCCTATCTAAGCTAAAACCATCTGCCCCTTCCCTATGTGAGAGGGGAGTACACCTAATCTATTTTATGTCCTCCTTGTGGCTTCAGCCTGACTCTCAAGGCTGTGCAACGTTCAGCTGGTAATTGTCAACTCTTAATATGCTGAGCAGCCCTGCCTGCCTGGAGACTTTAAGCGCTCTTGAGTAAATCCTTACACTGTTCTCGTTTAGCGTTTTTAAGTTCCCCCTCTCGGCCGTTACGGCCACAAGAAAGGTCACATCGTGAGGTAACACCGGGCAAAGCTGAAGCAGCCCGCAAAGCAGCAAACCATCGTGATTGGATGAAAGGATACAGCAGGACCTGAAGCTGCCGACACCGGTTTGCTCCCTGTACAACGTCACCCCTCTGAGAACTGAACCGATCGCTATCACAATCCAAATCATTGAGAAGCCAGTAATAACGGAGGTGGATACGGGTGTCCCAACAGCAGTGGTGGGACAGCACACTTTCAGGTACCTTAATAAAAGTAGACAGCCAATAAACCTGGAACGGACAACCGCTAAATTAAAGGCATACACAGGAGAACCCATTCAGGTGAAGGGCATCACCACGGTACCAGTATCTTAAAGGCAACAGAAGACCCTGTGATAATAGTGAAGGGGGAAGGATCTGGTCTTTTAGACTGAGAATGGCTACAGGAGATCAACCTCGAGTGGCCTGAGATACTTCACTTCAAATCTGATGGAGTTCCAGAACTTGGAAGAAAATACAACGCGGTCTCTCAGGAAGACTAGGAGGATTGAAGGACCTTCATGTGCTGCAAGGGGCCCTCAGGTCAGAGCTGGCTTCTCTGAAAAGCCATGAAGAGAAGCAAAATGAATTTAGCGCCGCTCTGAACAAACGGAAGGAACGGTTGCCGGAGAAGACTCAACAATCTTCAATGTTCCGGGAGATACAACTGCCAGACTGAAGAGCCTAAGGATCAGCTCAATGAAACAAACAAAGCCTTGGAAGGAAATATTGCTGAACTTTCCAAGATGGATAATGAAGCCAGGGGTAGCTCTAACCACCGAACTGAGCCACGTTAACATTTCACCAGAGAGAGACTTGGCGGACTGTGAAATCCAAATGAAGGACAAGGCAAAACTCTGCTTCAACCAGAAAACGAAAAGGGAGATCAGGTTGGAAAAGGTTAAACTGACACTGGAGATCAAGGAACTAGAATGAAGAGAATTCGATGCTACAAATGTCCCATAAACCATTATATAAACTACATAGATGACTGTGGGGGCTAGGATTAGTACGTTTGCGGATGACACAAAGATTGGCCGGGTGGTTAACAGTAAGGTTGAGTATCTTGGGCTACAGGAAGATATAGACAGGATGGTCAAATGGGCAGATAATTGGCAGATGGAATTTAACCCTGAAAAGTGTGAGGTGATACACTTTGGAAGGAGTAATTTGACAAGGAAGTGTTCAATGAACGGCATGACACTAGGAAGTTCTGAGCAACAAAGGGAGCTTGCCGTGTGTCCATAGATCTCTGAAGGCAGAGGGGCATGTTAGTGGGGTGGTGAAAAAGGCATATGGGACACTTGCCTTTATCAATTGAGGCGTAGATTACAAAAGTAGGGAGGTCATGTTGGAGTTGTATAGAACCTTGGTGAGGCCACAGCTGGAGTACTGTGTGCAGGTCTGGTCACCACATTATAGGAAGGATGTGATTGCACTGGAGGGGGTGCAGAGGAGATTCACCAGGATGTTGCCTGGGATGAAACATTGAAGTTATGAAGAGAGGTTGGATAGACTTGGGGGGTTGTTTTCGTTGGAGCAGAGAAGACTGAGGGGTGACCTGATCGAGGTGTACAAGATTATGAGGGGCATGGACAGGGTGGATAGGGAGCAGCTGTTCCCCTTAGTTGAAGGGTCAGTCACGAGGGGACATAAGTTCAAGGTGAGGGGCAGGAGGTTTAGGGGGGATGTGAGGAAAAACTTTTTTACCAGAGGGTGGTGAGGGTCTGGAATGCGCTGCCTGGGAGGGTGGTGGAGGCAGGTTGCCTCACATCCTTTAAAAAGTACCTGGATGAGCACTTGGCACGTCATAACATTCAAGGCTATGGGCCAAGTGCTGGTAAATGGGATTAGGTAGGTAGGTCAGGTGTTTCTCACGTGTCGGTGCAGACTCGATGGGCCGAAGGGCCCATCTGCACTGTGTAATTCTGTAATTACAAAAACAGAAAATGCTGGAAAAGCAGAACTGAAGAGGAGAGACTCAGAGCTCTGAAGAAGGGTCATATGGACTCGAAACATTAACTCTGTTTCTCTCTCCACAGAGGCTGACAGACCGGCTGAGTTTCTCCAGCATTTTCTGTTTTTGTTTCAGATTTCCAGCATCCTCAGTATTTTGCCTTTACCATAAACCATTAATGGGTTTATTCAGCAAGGACAAGAGCATCTCGATAATAGCATCAGCAAGGGCATGACGATGGGCTCTGACATTGCTTGCGCATGAGTATACTTTTATATACCGTCCTGGTCTTCACGTTGTGAATTCAGACACACTCAGTAGCCTCCCGATTCAAACAGTATTGTGCACACTCCCATTCCGCAGGGATTAGTGCTGTTATTGAACTTGGATTCTTCGCCTGTGTGTGTGTGAAACAAACTAGTAATTGGACAAAACAGAGATCCAAACATTATCGAAAGAGACTTTGTCTCAAAAGGATGGTCTAACTCGCCTGTATCTGAAGAATTGAGACCGTGCCATGTCAGACAGACGGACTTGAGCTGCCAAGGTGGGATTTCGTTGTGGGGGTGGGGAGGGGTCAAGAGTGGTGGTCCCACCTCAAGGCGGGGAGCCCCTCTTGACAGAACTCCATAGGGGCCATCTGGGCATATCAGAAATGAAAACGCCCACGTGAGGCTATGTCTGGTGGCCGGGCATTGCTGGACATATTGAAAACCTGGTCACGCGCTGTCGGCAGCAAGAGAAGCTCCTGTTTCAGCACCCCTGCGTCTGTGGGAGTGGCCCGATCGACCCTGTGTCCGATTACATGTCGATTATGTAGGTCCGTTCTAGGGTACCATGTTCTTCTTAATTGTAGATGCGCATTCCAAAAGGATGGATGTCCATGGAGTCAAGTTGCCAACACCAAACTCAACCACAGAGAAGCTCGGTCACAGTTTCAGCACGCAGGGCCTTCCTGAAATTGTCATTTCAGATAACGGCACCGTTTTTAGCAGCACACAGAGTGTATGGATCTGAATGGAATCCGACATATTAAAACCGCACCTTACCATCCCTCATCCAATGGCCTAGCCGAGAGGGCAATACCAACTTTTATGAAAGAGCGATCGGAAGGCAGTCTGGAACCTCGAATTTCCTGCTTTTGTTTCAGTTATCATACACCGCAGCCGACTATAGGTTCAACACTGTCTGAATTATTGATGGAAGCATATGCATTGGTGCACGGCTACACCTAGTGTTTCCAAGTTTCGAGGGAAAGCTAGAGAGGAATCAGACTAATCAAAAATTGAAGTACCAGATATACAGCAAAGCTCGCACATTCACTGTGGGTGACACAGTATTCATGCAAGACTTCGGCAGTGGATCCTGTTGGGCCCCTGGAACCATTGTCCCAGAGACTGGTCCATTATCTTTCCAAGTACAAGCGGGAGGTAGAATCATCCGTAAGCATGTAGATCATACTCACACCAGAGGGACATTCCAACAACCAACTCTTCCGCCTGTGATTAATGTTGAACCGTCAACTCCAGAGGTGACTGATGGACCTAGAATACACATGCCCAATTTCTCTGCAGAGTTGCCAAAGCCTGAACTGCCACATTCCAAAGGAGTGTCTCTCATGCTGCAGTTCCAGATCCTGTCGATCCTGTTGAGGAACCTCAAGTGGTAGAGCTACGCCGCTCTAGCCGTGTAAGGAGAGAACCTCAGAGACTTGATCTTTAATCATGTGAAATTGCGTATATGTATATGTTTTTGGATGTTCAAACATTTCCCTGTTAATATAAATAGTAAAAATACTAAAAAGGGAGGAAATGTACCAGCTGAGGGTATAGCCCCCCCACTGTTATCTATCAAGGGTCACGTGATATTCTGTTAAGGCTCTGACCAATGAGCCCTAAGGCACAGGCAATCCGGGGCCTGGGGCTACCTGATCGAGTGTGTAGCACCTGAAAAGCTCCCTGTAAGGTTTAGCTGTTTCTTGTTGAAACCTGTTCAGTCGTTACATTGGATCAATGCTCTGGCATTTAACAAGACAGGGAGAGAGGACCAATTGCCTGCGACCAATCATCTGTTTGTCTCGGGTTGTTGCGCTGTGGTTAGTGTGCTGGTGCAGTGGGTAGTGGTCAGTCTGCTTGTGCCCACTTGCTTTAGCTCTCACCGCTGGCTCACCATGTAACTGCTGCAAAGAGGGAGCCGAGTGCGTAAGCCTCTCCCACCAGCACATTGCCCCTTCCTCAGCAAGCCCGCTGCAGTGCCTCCCTGTGGTGACACATGTAAACTGGGTAGCTGCTGGAGCCAGGGGAGAGAGCACTTGGGGGAAGCCTGACAGCCACACGTGTGGCATATGGGTCAATACAGGAGTGTGGTAGAGGGAGCTTTACTCTGTATCTTACCCCGTGCTGTACCTGTCCTGGGAGTGTTTGATGGGGACAGTGTAGAGGGAGCTTTACTCTGTATCTAACCCTGTGCTGTACCTGTCCTGGGAGTGTTTGATGGGGACAGTGTAGAGGGAGCTTTACTCTGTATCTAACCCCGTGCTGTACCTGTCCTGGGAGTGTTTGATGGGGACAGTGTAGAGGGAGCTTTACTCTGTATCTAACCCCGTGCTGTACCTGTCCTGGGAGTGTTTGATGGGGACAGTGTAGAGGGAGCTTTACTCTGTATCTTACCCCGTGCAGTACCTGTCCTGGGAGTGTTTGATGTGGACGGTGTAGAGGGAGATTTATTCTGTATCTAACCCTGTGCTGTACCTGTCCTGGGAGTGTTTGATGAAACAGTTTAGATGGAGCATTACTCTGTATCTAACCCCGTGCTGTACCTGTTTTGGGAGTGTTTGATGGGGACAGTGTAGAGGGAGCTTTACTCTGTATCTAACCCCGTGCTGTACCTGTCCTGGGAGTGTTTGATGGGGACAGTGTAGAGGGAGCTTTACTCTGTATCTTACCCCGTGCAGTACCTGTCCTGGGAGTGTTTGATGTGGACGGTGTAGAGGGAGATTTATTCTGTATCTAACCCTGTGCTGTACCTGTCCTGGGAGTGTTTGATGGGGACAGAGTAGAGGGAGATTTACTCTGTATCTAACCCTGTGCTGTACCTGCCCTGGGAGTGTTTGATGGGGACAGCGTAGAGGGAGCTTTACTCTGTATCTAACCCCGTGCTGTACCTGTCCTGGGAGTGTTTGATGGGGACAGTGTAGAGGGAGATTTACTCTGTATCTAACCCTGTGCTGTACCTACCCTGGGAGTGTTTGATGGGGACAGTGTAGAGGGAGCTTTACTCTGTATCTAACCCCGTGCTGTACCTGTCCTGGGAGTGTTTGATGGGGATAGAGTAGAGGGAGCTTTACTCTGTATCTAACCCCGTGCTGTACCTGTCCTGGGAGTGTTAGATGGGGACAGTGTAGAGGGAGCTTTACGCTGTATCTAACCCTGTGCTGTACCTGTCCTGGGTGTGTCTGATGAGGATAGTGTAGAGGGAGATTTACTCTGTATCTAACCCCGTGCTGTACCTGTCCTGGGAGTGTTTGATGGGGACAGTGCAGAGGGAGCTTTACTCTGTATCTAACCCCGTGCTGTATCTGTCCTGGGAGTGTTTGATGGGGACGCTGTAGAGGGAGCTTTACTCTGTATCTAACCCCGTGCTGTGCCTGTCCTGGGAGTGTTTGATGGGGACGGTGTAGAGCGAGATTTAATCTGTATCTAACCCCGTGCTGAACCTGTCCTGGGAGTGTTTGATGGGGACACTCTAGAGGGAGCTTTACTCTGTATCTAACCCCGTGCTGTACCTGTTTTGGGTGTGTTTGATGGGGACAGTGTAGAGGGAGCTTTACTCTGTATCTAACCCCGTGCTGTACCTGTCCTGGGAGTGTTTGATGTGGACAGTGTAGAGGGAGCTTTACTCTGTATCTAACCCCGTGCTGTACCTGTCCTGGGAGTGTTTGATGTGGACAGTGTAGAGGGAGCTTTACTCTGTATCTTACCCCGTGCTGTACCTGTCCTGGGAGTGTTTGATGTGGACAGTGTAGAGGGAGCTTTACTCTGTATTTAACCCCATGCTGTACCTGTCCTGGGAGTGTTTGATGTGGACAGTGTAGAGGGAGCTTTACTCTGTATCTAACCCCGTGCTGTACCTGTTTTGGGTGTGTTTGATGGGGACAGTGTAGAGGGAGCTTTACTCTGTATCTACCCCCGTGCTGTACCTGTCCTGGGAGTGTTTGAACCAGAGCCGCAGCTATGGACCAATAGCCCCAGTGCCGTGTGGGTGTCTCAGGGCAGGAGACCTGTAAACCCTGAGAGAAAGTCTGGATTGGGGTCCCCAGGGTGGTGATCTATCAGCTTTCAGAAAGTTTTCCAGGAACTCCTGCAGCAGAGCTGGGACCAATCCGAACTGGTTTCACCCTTTCCTTTGGACAACACAGCAATGCCCGGATTGGGGTGGGGTCCCTGAATGATTCCAGGCCGCCATGCTGTTTTCCCAGGCCTGCGCTCTGGATGGGACGTTCCAGCCTTGTGGTTGACTCTGGCAAAGCCACAGGAAGGAACAGCCGCCAGCCATAAGCTCGGTGTGGAGCATGAGGCTGCGACGTTCCTCCCGATGGTGGGAGAGATCCTCGTGTCTCACTGGAAAGCCCACTCAGTCAGGTGCTGCCAGACAGGACAGCCTTCCTTCCATGGGTGGGTTGGAGCTTAGCGAGTCCCCTCTTGCCAGGCGGGTTGCTAATCCATGCACCGGGCGAGGCCAACTCAACAGAGAAGGGGAACAGCCTGTCACGTTGTGAGCTGGATGGTAAGGGACCAGGCATCCTTGCCTTACCCATGACCTTCTGCGGGTTGGTG
>JANJGN010000034.1:1000704-1005704 GCA_026770705.1 Isurus oxyrinchus
TCCATGGGGAAAGGATTTCTAAACTAACCTTGTCACAGCCAGCCGAGGGGGTTGAATAAACAGCGCAGTTACCTTTTCTTTGCTATTCATTCACAGGATGTGGGTGTCGCTGGCTGGGCCCAGCATTTACTGCCCATCCCTATTTGCCCCTTGAGAAGGCGGTGGTGAGCTGCCTTCTTTAACCGCTGCAGTCCATGTGGTGTAGGTACACCCACAGCGCTGTTAGGGAGGGAGTTCCAGGATTTTGTCCCTGTGGTGTAGGTACACCCACAGTGCTGTTAGGGAGGGAGTTCCAGGATTTTGTCTGTGTTGTGTAGGTACACTCACAGTGCTGTTAGGGAGGGAGTTCCAGGATTGTGTCCGTGTGGTGTAGGTACACCCACAGTGCTGTTAGGGAGAGAGTTCCAGGATTTTGTCCCGTGTGGTGTAGGTACACCCACGGTGCTGTTAGGGAGGGAGTTCCAGGATTTTGTCCGTGTGATGTAGGTACACCCACAGTGCTGTTAGGGAGGGAGTTCCAGGATTTTGTCCACGTAGTGTAGGTACACCCACAGTGCTGTTAGGGAGTGAGTTCCAGGATTTTGTCCGTGTGGTGTAGGTACACCCACAGTGCTGTTAGGGAGGGTTCCAGGATTTTGTCCACGTAGTGTAGGTACACCCACAGTGCTGTTAGGGAGGGAATTCCAGGATTTTGTCCCTGTGGTGTAGGTACACCCACAGTGCTGTTAGGGAGGGAGTTCCAGGATTTTGTCCGTGTGGTGCAGGTACACCCACAGTGCTGTTCGTGAGGGAGTTCCAGGATTGTGTCCGTGTGGTGTAGGTACACCCACAGTGCTGTTAGGGAGAGAGTTCCAGGATTTTGTCCGTGTGGTGTAGGTACACCCACAGTGCTGTTAGGGAGGGAGTTCCAGGATTTTGTCCCTGTGGTGTGGGTACACCCACAGTGCTGTTAGGGAGGGAGTTCCAGGATTTTGTCCCTGTGGTGTACATACACCCATAGTGCTGTTAGGGAGGGAGTTCCAGGATATTGACCCAGTGACAGTGAAGGAACGGCCGATATATTTCCAAGTCAGGATGGTGAGTGACTTGGAGGGGAACTTCCAGGTGGTGGTGTTCCCATGTGTCTGCTGCCCTTGTCCTTCTAGATGGTAGAGGTCACGTGTTTGGAAGGTGCAGTCTAAGGAGCCATGGTGAGTTGCTGCAGTGCATCTTGTAGATGGTACACACACTGCTGCTACTGTGCGTTGGTGGTGGAGGGAGTGAATGTTTGTGGATGTGGTGCCAATCAAGCGGGGCTGCTTTGTCCTGGATGGTGTCGAGCTTCTTGAGTGTTGTGGGAGCTGCACTCATCCAGGCAAGTGGGGAGTATTCCATCTCACTCCTGACTTGTGCCTTGTAGATGGTGGACAGGCTTTGGGGAGTCAGGAGTTGAGTTACTTGTTGCAGGATTGCTAGCCTCTGACCTGCTCTTGTAGCTACAGTATTTATCTGGCTGGTCCAGTTCAGTTTCTGGTCAATGGTAACCCCCAGGATGTTGATAGTGGGGGATTCAGTGATGGTAATGCCATTGAATGTCAATGGGTGATGTTAGATTCTCTCTTGTTGGAGATGGTCATTGCCTGACACTCGCGTGGCGTGAAAGTTAATTTCCACTTGTCAGCCCAAGCCTGGATATTGTCCATGTCTTGCTGCATTTGGACATGGACTGCTTCAGTATCTGAGGAGTTGTGAGTGGTGCTGAACATTGTGCTATCATCAGCGAACATCCCCACTTCTGACCTTATGATGGAAGGAAGGTCAGTGATGAAGCAGCTGAAGATGGTTGGGTCCAGGGCACCTTGTTCCTCCTCACCCAGGATCATAACAAAATTGGGCTCCCATCCCAGTCATAACCAATTGGGAATCTCATCTGTGTGTTTAACAAATTGGGGACCTCGTCCAGGACTGGTCAGAACAGAAGCTGTTGACATCTACTCTCTGCTGGACTTCCCAGCATTGGATACTCTAACGTGACCTTCAACAATGCTGTTGCGTGTCCTGAAACTCCTCAAGGTGTTTCAGGAGAAGAGAGACCTGCCACAGCTGGGAATCTTTACAGCTGAGCCGCTGTGTGTACCCTGCGCTTGCAACAGGCTAATACGGTGACCCTGTACCTCTACAACCCCCCGCGCTCCTGTTGCTGATGGACTCAGGCTCCTCTGCAGGGACATCGACAAGATTGGGAAGCGCATCGTGGTCAAGGAAGCCTTTGGGGTTTGGACCAGCAAATGGATGGTCAGGGAGTGATCCCTGTACCTTCGCTCCGGCTTGGCTATCGGGGGAAGCCACAGCTACCTTGCCCACACCGGTCAGCCCAGAGTTTCCAAAGGGACTTGGGAGTCCCAGTCTTGGATTCTCTTAAGGTTAACTGGCAGGTTGAGTCAGTAGTTAGGAAGGCAAAGGCAAGGTTGGCATTTATTTCGAGAGCACTAGAATATAAAAGCAGGGATGTGCTGCTGAGACTTTATAAGGCTCTGGTCAGACCACATTTAGAATATTGTGAGCAATTTTGGGCCCCGTATCTCAGGAAGGATGTTCTGGCCCTGGAGAGGGTCCAGAGGAGGTTCACGAGAATGATCCCCAGGTATGAAAGGCTTAACATATGAGGAAGGTTTGAGGACTCTGGGTCTCTACTCGATGGAGTTTAGAAGGATGAAGGGGGATCTGATTGAAACTTACAGAATACTGAAAGGCCTGGATAGAGTGGACGTGGGGAAGATGTTTCCATCAGTAGGAGAGACTAGGACCCGAGGGCACAGCCTCAGAGTAAAGGGAAGACCTTTTAGAACAGAGATGAGGAGAAACTTCTTTAGCCAGAGAGTGGTGAATCTATGGAATTCATTGCCACAGAAGGCTGTGGAGGCCAGGTCATTGAGTGTATTTAAGACTGAGATAGACAGGTTGTTGATTGGTAAGGGGATCAAAGGTTACGGGGAGAAGGCAGGAGAATGGGATTGAGAAACTTATCAGCCATGATTGAATGGCGGAGCAGACTCGATGGGCCGAATGGCCTAATTTCTGCTCCTGTGTCTTATGGTCTTTGTCGTTCCTGCGGCAAATCTGGTCAGCTGGCTGCCCAACTGTAGCACCGTCATCTGCAAGAAGCTTAAACAGAAAGGGCGCCAGACAAAGGACTGCAGGCAGCGCAGCAACCTGTGTGATGGGACAGGCCGTCGCTACAAGACCTGCCCCAAACGTCGCCTCAGTTATTCACAGGCAGCCAAAACTAAGGAGGGGCAGCCGGACAGAATGGAGAGTGTGACCACTGCCAAGGGGACTCGCCAACCTCCACCCACCAAGGCCTCCAGGATGGGACCAAGAACGACTCAGACGGGGACGAGAGGAAGGGAAGGAGGGAGGTAGCAGATGGCCAAGGATCAGCACTGGGCCCCGAGCCTCCCTCTCCTCCTCAGACCGAATCAATGGAGGTGGAAGAAGCAGAGGGTCAACCAGGGGAGGGCCAGCTGGTGAAGGAGACCAAAAAGAAAGGCCCACAGTGGGAACGAGTCACTCGCCAGGCGAGCGGTAAGAGGTGACTGCGTCCTGACACGGGCAGAGGCTGTTGCTGCTCCTCAGGTGAGGCAGGGCAAAGGTGGCATCGACAGCAGAAGCGGCAAATCTCTGGGGAGCAGGAGGAGGAGACGCCCGAGCTCCAGAACATTGGAGGCAGCGGAGAGGCCAACTTCAACCTCAAAGTGAAGAGACCAGCCCAACGCCCCCCCCCCCCCCACCGCCCCCCGAGCTCCAGAAGCAGCAACTCCCCCTGAGGGGGGAATGGGTGGAGAAGCCTTCTCCCACCAGAGAACAGTCCAAACAGCTCTCCTTGCATGAACCCCCTCACTGTCACCCAGGTGGAATATTTCCAACCGGACGATTCAGGACAGTTTGCTCAGCCCATCACACGTCAGACAATCTGAGAACACTATGGTTTACAGGAGAAGGCCCAAGGACTGGAACTGTCAAAGACAACAGGTCCGGTAAGTGATAAAACACTTTAGGTTGCGGTTAAAGATTGCGTCTGTTAACGTGCGTAGCGTTAAATCTACTAGGCGATGTGTTGTGACCTTGGACGACCTTGCCAAGGTCAAAGCTGACCTGTTGTTTCTGCAGGAGTGTGCGATACCGCACCTCAGCTCCTACAGGCAATGGTCACCATGGTGGTCCCATGGGCCATCGATCTGGTCGGGAGGAAACGACTCTCGTTCCTCCGGCCTGGGGATTCTGCTGCGGGGAGGCAGCTTCACCGTCTCCCAGGTTAAGGAGGTAGTGGGCGGGCGCCTCCTCGTAGCAGACGTAATGTATAAGAACGCTCCACTCCGGTTAATTAACGTCTACGCCCCGTCACAAGGGGCTGAGTGGCTGGAGGTTTTTCAGCAGCTCCCGCTGTTGCTGGCGACCTCCAGGCCGGTCATTCTGGGCGGTGACTTCAACTGCATCATCGATGCGGCTGGACGATCCGGCAGGGCCGACAGCAGATTGGATGCTACATCCAGATCCCTGATGGAAACAGTAAAGGATGCCAAGCTGCACAACGTCTTCAGCAACCCTGCAGACGGAGCGCAGCGTAGATACACCTGGTCACAGCCTGACGTGTCCGTCTGTTCCAGGATAGATTTCCTGTTTGTGTCCCGAGCGTTCAGAGTCAGATCCACCGACGTCAAGCCGGTGTTCTTCTCTGACCACTGCCTCCTACTGGCTGACTGTCACTTAGAGGAAGACCAGAGGGTGGGCAGGGGGACATGGAAGCTAAACGTGCAACTGCTGACCCCAGAGAACATTGAGGAGCTCAAGAGGGATTACAAAGGTTGGAGAACCATGAAACCCCACTTTGAGTCCCTGACACACTGGTGGGAAGTGATCAAGGGAAACATCAAGAGGTTTTTCATCCTCAAAGGCATCCAGAAAGCTAGAAAGGAACAGAGGGAAATGTCCCGACTCCAGAAAAACATGCAGAACCTGCT
>JANJGN010000034.1:1020704-1023204 GCA_026770705.1 Isurus oxyrinchus
TGTGTGTATGTGTGTGTGTGTGTGTGTGTGTGTGTGTGTGTGTGCCTTTATGTGTGTGGGTGTGTATGTGTGTGTGTCTGTGTGGGTGTGGGTGTGTATGTGTGTGCGTGTATGTGTGTGGGTGTTTATGTGTGGCTGTGTATGTGTGTGTGTGTATGTGTGTGGGTGTGTATGTGAGTGTTTGTATGTGTGTGGGTATGTGTGTGTATGTGTGTGTGTGTGTATGTGTGTGTGTGTGTGTGTATGTGCATGTGTGTGCATGTGTATGTGTGCATGTGTGTATGTGTGTGTATGTTTATGTGTGTGTGTATGTGTGTAGGTGTGTGTGTCTGTGTGTGTATGTGTGTGTGTATGTGTGTGTGGATGTGTGTGGGTCTTTATGTGTGTGGGCGTGTGTATGTGTGTAGGTGTGTATGTGTGTGTGTAAGTGTGTGTGTGTGTGGGGGTGTGTGTGTATGTGTGTGGGTGTGTATGTGTGTGTGTATGTGTGTGGGTGAGTGTGTGTATGGGTGTGTGTGTATGTGTGTGGGTGTGTGTGTGTGTATCTGTGTGTGTGTATGTATATGTGTGTGTGGTTGTGTATGTGTGTGTGTGTGTGGGTGTGTGCGTATATGTGTGGTTGTATATGTGTGTGTATGGGTGTGGATGTGTGTGGGTGTGTGTATGTGTGTGGGTCTGTATGTGTGTGTGTATGTGTGTGGGTGTGTGTGTGGGTGTGTGTGTGTATGTGTGTGGGTTTGTATGTGTGTGTATGTGAGTGTGTGTGGGTGTGTGTGTGTATATATTTGTGAGTGTGTGTGTGGGCGTGTGTGTATGTGTGTGGTTGTGTGTGTGTATGTGTGTGTGTGTGTGTGTGTGTGTGTTTATATAAGTTTGCGGTTGTATATGTGTGTGTATGTGTGTGTGTGTATGTGTGTGGGTGTGTATATATATATGTGTGTTGTTCTGTATGTTTGTGTGTGTGTGTGTGTGTGTATGTGTGTGTGTAAATGTGTGTGTGTGTATATGTGTATGTGTGTGTGTATGTGTGTGTGTGTGTATGTGTGTGGGTGTGTATATGTGTATGTGTGTGTATGTATGTTTGTGTGTATATGTGTGTGTGGTTGTGTATGTGTGTCTATGTGTGTGTGTGTGGGTGTGTGTGTGTGTGTGTGTGTATGTGCATGTGTGTGCATGTGTATGTGTGCATGTGTGTATGTGTGTGTATGTTTATGTGTGTGTGTATGTGTGTAGGTGTGTGTGTCTGTGTGTGTATGTGTGTGTGTATGTGTGTGTGGATGTGTGTGGGTCTTTATGTGTGTGGGCGTGTGTATGTGTGTAGGTGTGTATGTGTGTGTGTAAGTGTGTGTGTGTGTGGGGGTGTGTGTGTATGTGTGTGGGTGTGTATGTGTGTGTGTATGTGTGTGGGTGAGTGTGTGTATGGGTGTGTGTGTATGTGTGTGGGTGTGTGTGTGTGTATCTGTGTGTGTGTATGTATATGTGTGTGTGGTTGTGTATGTGTGTGTGTGTGTGGGTGTGTGCGTATATGTGTGGTTGTATATGTGTGTGTATGGGTGTGGATGTGTGTGGGTGTGTGTATGTGTGTGGGTCTGTATGTGTGTGTGTATGTGTGTGGGTGTGTGTGTGGGTGTGTGTGTGTATGTGTGTGGGTTTGTATGTGTGTGTATGTGAGTGTGTGTGGGTGTGTGTGTGTATATATTTGTGAGTGTGTGTGTGGGCGTGTGTGTATGTGTGTGGTTGTGTGTGTGTATGTGTGTGTGTGTGTGTGTGTGTGTGTTTATATAAGTTTGCGGTTGTATATGTGTGTGTATGTGTGTGTGTGTATGTGTGTGGGTGTGTATATATATATGTGTGTTGTTCTGTATGTTTGTGTGTGTGTGTGTGTGTGTATGTGTGTGTGTAAATGTGTGGGTGTGTATATGTGTATGTGTGTGTATCTGTGTGTGTATGTATATGTGTGTGTGGTTGTGTATGTGTGTGTGTGTGTGTATATGTGTGTGTGGTTGTGTATGTGTGTGTATGTGTGTGTGTGTGGGTTTGTGTGTGTGTATATATATGTGTGTGCGTGTGTATATGTGTATCTGTGTGTATCTGTGTGTGTGTGTGTGTATATGTGTGTGGTTGTGTATGTGTGTGTATGGGTATGTGTATATATGTGTGTGTGTGTGTGTCTGTGTGTGTGTATGTGTGTATGTGTATGCGTATGTGTGTTCATGTGTAGGTGTGTGTGTATGTGTGTGTGTTTATGTGTGTGTGTGTGTATGTGTGTGGGTGTGTATGTGTGTGCATATGTGTGTGTATGTATGGGTGTGTGTGTATGTGTGTGTGTGTGTGTGTGTGTGTGTGTGTGTGTGCCTTTATGTGTGTGGGTGTGTATGTGTGTGTGTCTGTGTGGGTGTGGGTGTGTATGTGTGTGCGTGTATGTGTGTGGGTGTTTATGTGTGGCTGTGTATGTGTGTGTGTGTATGTGTGTGGGTGTGTATGTGAGTGTTTGTATGTG